>JANVCC010000039.1:4934123-5466725 GCA_025345505.1 Todiramphus chloris collaris | reverse complement strand
ACACTGTCCCTGCACACACCCTGACATCCATCACAGTCCCTATACCCACAGCCACTCATCCATACTGCCCCACTGCACCTACTGCTCTCGTTCTCTTAATGCACCCCAAACTAGTGTACCCCAAGCGTGTGCCCTCCTCACCCCCTGCTCCCTGAACCACAGTCACATCCCTTTACAGAGAGACCTCAGAGCTCCCCTGACCCAGCCCTCTCCTGTGCATGTGCTGTGCTGGCCCCAGTACTACAGGGGAACTGGGTGACCCTGACCCCTGGGAACTGGGGACACTCAGGAGAGCCCTGGGGATCAGCACTGGGCACTGATGCAAGCACTGGCCTGCAGCAGCAGCAGCTCACAGATGGAGAAGGAAGGCACCCAGGGACACAATGGCTCATGGTGAGACCCATGTGTACCAAATGATGAAGACAAGGAGTGCAAGAAGGGCAAGGAAGATGAAGATGGTGAGGAAGAACATGTGGGTGAGGAAGGTCTGTAGGCCTGTGGTGCTTCCAGTAGGTTCGAGAGCTGGCAAAGGCAGGCAGGCAGGGGCCAGTTCACACCCTTGTTTCCTCCATGGCTGATGGTTCTTATCATTTATGTTTGGGGGAGATTAGCCAGAGTTGGCACCATTTCAGAACAGGGAAGGAGGGGAGGATGGGGGGCCGTTCTTCTGGGACTCAGAGCCCAGGGAAGCAGCAGCAGGGCAGTGTGTTTACTGCCTGTGTGTGCATCAGGGCAGCAAACCACAGAGGCAGAAGAGTCCTTCAAACTGATGGCACAGGAATAAATGAAGCATGCGAAGACACTGGGATGTGAACTGGGATGTGTCTGGAGGAAAAGCACCATGCGTTCCTGCGTGTACTTGCAGGAGCCAGTGCCAGCGTGGCCCAGGGACTCCCAGACCTGTGCTTCTGTGCAGACAGGGTCCTCACACTCCCAGCACTCAGTTGCTGCCACTGCGGGCACTGTTCTCCTGATGCACCATCTCCCATCCCTCATGGATGTTCATTTCCTCCCTCTGGAATCACAGTGCAGAGCACACCCAGGGCTGATTAAGTATCTTATTACCCATCACCTGTGATCTAAAGGCAATGATTTTTTTAAAATTCAGGCTCCAGACCCCTGAAACCAGTAGCCCTGTGCTGGACTGCAGCTCTGTCCGCCCCACTCTCCCCCTGCCCAAGTGCCAGAGGAAGAGCAGACACCCAGGGCAGGTATGGGGGCACTTCCCTGGTAGCCAGTGGGGATATGTGGCTTAGGGGCTTGAACCAAAGAACAGTTCTGTGCTTAATGGTCTGGGGTGGGTTTTTTCACTCCATGAACTTGTCTGATTGCTGTTGGAACTCATGAAGGCCCTTAGCTCCCACAGCATCCCCAAATGGAGCTAGGAGGGATTCATCCCACCCTCTCAGAGAATCATTTAAGGGGATGCAAGAACCACATCTGGCTTGGCACACCCTTCCTTCCTTCCTCAGAGGGATGCAGGCATGACAAGGCGACAGGCTAAGCTCCATTCCTTGAGTTGTGCTACCAGCATCATCCATGTCCCAGCCTGGGGTAGGTTGGCATCAGGCAGGGCCTTGGGGAGAAGCCCATGGCCACTGGCCCGTGGCTGTCCCCCCGTACCTCCACCAGCTTCAGTAGCAGCTCCCTCCCTTCGTCCCTCTGCCAGGAGCACTGCAATGCTTCCAGCCCTCCCCAGCCCCTGGTACCAGAACAGACAGACACAGTGCTGTGGCAAAAGTGTCTTTATTGATGGCACCCGGACACAAACTGCAGCTCATCTGTACTTCTCGGCCAGCACGGCAGCCACAGCCGACAGGAACTTGTCGAAGGCGGCATGCACCTCGGGGGTGTAGTCCTTGCCCAGGTGCGAAGCCAGCACCACCTGGAAGCTCTGCGACAGCAGCTGCAAGGCAAAATATGGCTCAGCACCATGCTAAGGCCCCTGTCGCCCTGCCCCCCTGTCTCGGTCCCCATCTCCCAACCCCCATCCCCCATCCCCCATCCCCCATCCCCCTGTCCCTTGTCCCCTGCATGCCTTGAAGTTGACGGGGTCGACACGCAGGTTGTAGGCGTGCAGGTTGCTGAGCTCAGACAGGGCCTGGCTGAGGTTGTCCAGGCTCTTGACGGCGGTGCCCAAGGCATTCACCACCTTCTTGCCATGGCCGCGGACCTGGTCAGAGCCTGGTGACAGGTCGAAGTGGGGGAAGTAGGTCTTGGTCTGGGGGTAGACTGTGAACATCCTGTCAGAGTGAGACAGTCAGTGACACCGATCCCCAGCTAGACCTCTCCCGCAAACCCCCCCTATGGCTCCCACCCGCTCACCCCCCTCGCCCATAGGATCCCTGGGCCCAGCCTTCACCTCTTCAGGGCCTCAGCTCCAAAGTCCTCCTGGTGCCCCTGCACCTTGCCCCAGATCTGCTGGATCATCTTCTTGTCCTCGGAGGTCAGCATGGTGGCAGCTGGTAGTGATGGGCTGCTCTCGGTGGCAGCAATGCCTGCAGGGCTGCCCTCTTATAGCAGCCAGCACCTCCACCCCGGCCTTATCTTATCGGCGCTGAGGGGTGGGGGGCCCACGGCTGCTGGGCCCAGGGAGCAGCTGCAGTGCTGCCTTGGGGGGCCCCTACTGCCTCAGGGGGCCCAGCCCTGAGGAGGCCCTGAGGGGGCCCAGCTGCCCTTCCCTGCCCCACTGCATCAGCCACACCCTTTGGCTGGCCAGGGTCCTTCCTGGCTCCATGGGTGTCAGGGGGGATGCCCCACATATCCCTGGCCCTTCATGTCCTCCAGCCTTCAGTGCATTCAGCCCCTCTGTGCCTGAAGTGCCCCGGTCCTCCGAGCAGGAGCCATGGACAAGCCTTCCTGGGTCGTGCTGGGGATCTACCATGAGAAACATCAGCTCTCCATCAGCATGGAGAAACCTGAGCAGCGAAGATACTCCTTTTTGGGAGCATGGTCTTCCTGTAATACTGTCAAGCATGGGCATCTTCCCTCCTTCCCATCCCAGTGTATGCTTCTGCATCTCCACATAAACGCTGGGACGTCCCTCAGGGGATATGGTGGTTGGTGAATGTCACATCTTTTGCTCAGACTCTGTACAAAGTCACTGGTACAAATCTGGGGTTAGGGACACACCAGGTGCTGACCTACCAGCGAAGTTGTGGATTTAAGCATTCCAGTTACCCGAGACCCATGAATGTGGAATGTTTTAAAAACTGCTGATGTACACTGGGTGACACATTTAGAGCAGTTTGGTGGCTTCAGAGCTTCCTCACAGTCTCTCCCCATGGCTCATACACAGCCCCACAGTTTGGTAAATTATATGAGGATCACAGCTTGCAGTGCCAATTCAGGGTGTGCTTCAGACTCAGCATCCACCTTTTCCTGTCAAAAGTCCTCTGAGCCAGGCCTGGTCAGTGAATGCAACCCAATAACTAATTTTCTTCCCAGCTGTTCATGTGGTGCTATGTTTTAGAATTTTGACCAAACCAGCTCTGATAACACACTGATGTTCTGGCTTTTGCCAAACAGTGTTTGCACATCAGGGTTGTCTCTGCTTCTTATTCTGCCCTTCCCAGGGGCAGATTTTGGGATGTGTAATACACTGGGAGGGGACGCAGCTGGGCAGATGACCTCAACTAATCAAAGATATATTTCATACCATGTAACACCATGCTTATCAATAAAAGGGTAAAGAGAGGGTTTGGGGGAGCTTTAGGGGGGCAACACATCTTTTTTGGCTTAGAACTGCCTGGGCATCGGTCTACCCATGGGAAGCAGTGAGTTTATTACCTTTGCATCATCTCTTTTGTTTTATTTTCTTCCATATTCTTCCACTTATCCTTCAGTTACTAAACAATTATTTCCAGCTGTTTAATTGATCTTGATCCCAAATTTTTCTTGCTTTTATTCATAGAATCATAGAATCATTATGGTTGGAAAGGACCTCCGGGGTCATCAAGTCCAACCTTTGTCCTAGCATTTCTCTAACCACTACACCATATCCTCAAGCTCCACATCTAATCGTTCTTTAAACACCTCCAGGGATGGTGACTCCACCACCTCCCTGGGCAGCCTGTTCCAGTGCCTAACCACTCTCTCAGTGAAGAATTTCCTCCTAATAGCTAATCTAAACCTCCCCTGATGCAACTTGAGCCCATTCCCCCTTGTCCTATCATTACTAATTTGAGAGAAGAGACCAACACCAGCCTCTCTACAACCTCCTTTTAGGTAGTTGTAGAGGGCAATAAGGTCTCCTCTCAGTCTCCTCTTCTCTAGACTAAACAAACCCAGTTCCCTCAGCCGCTTTTCATAGGGCATGCTTTCCAGCCCTTTCACCAGCTTTGTTGCCCTCCTCTGCACTCGCTCCAGCATTTCAATGTCCCTCCTGTACTGTGGTGACCAAAACTGGACACAGTACTCAAGGTGCAGTTTCACAAGTGCCGAGTATAGGGGTATGATCACCTCCCTACTCCTACTGGTCCCACCGTTTCTGATCCAGGCCAGGATGCCATTGGCCTTCTTAGCCACCTGGGCACACTGCTGGCTCATGTTCAGACAGCTGTTGACCAACACTCCCAGGTCCTTTTCCACCAGGCAGCTCTCCAGCCACTCCTCCCCAAGCCTGTAGCATTGCTGGGGGTTGTTGTGACCGAAGTGCATGACCCGGCACTTCGCTTTGTTAAACTCCATACAACTGAGCTTCCTTTCCTCTTCCCCTTATCCCACTGAGGGGTGAAGTGGGTGAGCAACTGTGCAGTGCTTAGCTGCCCACTGGGTTTAACACACCACAGGTATGTATGGAGGACCCCTGCACTCCCCACAGTGACCATCAGTTCTGTATTCTTCCCTGTTGCTGCTTTCCAGAGAAACTGTGGGAATCTATTCTCCCCCAGGTGCTATCAACACCGATCTCCCACGGCCACTAGTATTCCCAAATTTCAAATGCATGTAAAGTTCCCTGTATAAAAATAAGAGATGTCAAGCTGAGGGGATGATGTCCTTACTAAACCTGTCTGGCAGGTGTGATAGCCCAAGGTGTTCACAAAGTACATCTGATACCTTGTCCATACCACATGGAGCATGAGAAGAGAATGCCCAGCATTACGCTGGGCACATCACAAAGTATGGCATTCCAGGTTTGTTCACAAGAAGCTGTGAGGGGTTTTGGACAGGCCAAGCAAAAAGCCTGAGTCCATTCAATATCCTGGCAGGGTAACAGGCTGTTTCCTGGTCAGCCTGGAAACAGTCTGTGATGGATATACCTTTGGTGAGCAGTAGCAGTAACAGGGCTCTACTCTGTTGTGATTTCTGCTAAATGTTATGTTATTGCCACTGAATATTATTATTCCCACTGAATTTACACAGCTTAGCACGTGAATTAGTACATGAATTTACACAGCTTACCATTTCCCCCCTCCATATTGAGTAGACAGTACAGAACACCCGTGCCTGAACGGTGAGGTGTAGGTGGAACATAAGGCGATTAAAGCACAGAGATCATAGCTTACATTTGAATTATTTATTAGATTTTGCAGATGACTGAGTCCCTGCATAGAGGGGGTGAATACCCCAGAGCCTGGCAGCTGGGATGCACCATGGATGTGCGTCCCTCACCCTCTGTGGAGGCCATTTATCTGTACTTCTCAGTTAGAACAGAGGAAACACTGGACAGGAACTTGTCCCACGCAGCATGAGCCTCTGGGGTGAAGTCACTGGGATAGCGGGCAGCCACGGAGCACAGGATACAGTGGGAAAGCAGCTGTAAGGAAAAACACTATGAAATCCATAATAATTGGTAATGGATATCAGTCTAGGGGTCTGCATTGGACCTTGCGCACTACGTGTCCCAATCAGTTAGCGCTGCTGCCTGATGCTATGTGTGAAGAAGCAGTGTTGCTTTTGGTATAGGGCAAAAGACACTGCTTGATCCCACTCTTTCTTCCAAATGTCCCTTCCTTCTTCACCAAAGGGAAATGCAACAAAGTGGAAATGTTTAGAATTTAAAAAGACTGTGTTTGAGACAGGTGATGTAGCCTGACGTGAGAGGGAGATTCATAAATTACAACAAAGGCAGCAGAGACTTGAGCCTCTCTAACACAAACCATAGGAGTCCCCTGAATAGTTCTTTGAGTTTAACCACATTTTTCATTAAAAGATCCAATCTCAGGTTAAAAATCAGGTGGAGAATAAGCAGCAACATGAGCTGACAAGGCTGTGTAGTGCAGTCAGGGATCAAACTGCCATTAGCCAAAACGATCTGTGGCCTCCAATATTATGATAGCAGTTTTCATCCTAGCAGTTTTCATCCCTGAAAGTCACTCTGCTCACTCACCTTGAAGTTCACTGGGTCCACCCTGAGGATATAAGCATGCAGCTCACTGAGTTTGGCCAAAGCACCTCTAATGTCATCAATGTGCTTCACAGCTTCTCCAATGGCATTCATGACCTTGAAGCCATGACCACGAAGCTGAGCTGAGCCTTGGCTGAGATCAAAGTGAGGGAAATAGGTTTTCGTCTGGGGGTAGCTGTAAAAAAGCCTGGAGGAGAACATGAGAATGAGATTCAGCAGTGGAAATGGCATGCATGAGGTGGAAAAACCTCTGAGCAAGTGCTACATGAACCTGACAGCTACAGAAGTGCAGTACAGAAGTGCAGTATGTGCAGATTAGACAATGGGCTAATCTGTACATACTGGAAATTAATGAAATCTTAATTAATGTATTTTTTGGCTTGGTTTGTTTTTTTCTTTTTAAATATATGGTAGCTCCAAACTCTCACAACATTTCCTATGTTATGTTGTGAGCTGGTTTGCAGGACTTCAAACCAATACAAGCTGAACAAACCAAAACTGATACCAGTAGAACTTGGAGTCCTGGAAGGAACACCATAGTGCTTTATATGGAGCCATAAATAACATATAAATAACTTTGAATAGCATAATAATTTCTGCACAGTTTTCAGATTATCACCCCTTTTGTGCCAACTTGCTTAATGAGTATGAATTTTGTATCATTATGCTGTACTTCATGTGGGGCGTCCAGTTGTCTTATTTCTTAACCATTACTTATCAACTGTAACAATGAAACATGAGTATCCAGTAAATGCAGTGGATAGCTATTCTCTTAATGCCTAGAAATTGTAAGAGAAATTGCATTGCTTGTACAATAAACCACTTCAAGTTTGTTTCCTAAAAGTAATAATCCTATTTCAGGACACTGAGTGTGAATGACTTTGAATTCCTCCCAGGCTCCGGGCTATGAATTCTTCACTACTGCTGTAATGGGAAATAAACCATTAGAATTGCTTAGAAAAATATGTTTTGCTGTAAATTTTTGAAGCCATCTGTTAGCATTTAGTAGCACAGATAACATTCCAGAAAATTACATAGCAAAGAGCACAGAAGTCATCTGTCAACTCTCACCAGTCCTGGTGGGCTCTCACTCATGCAAGTTTTACATGAGATGTGTCCTAACAGCAAAGCCAGAGGAGTGAACCCTTGTTGAAGGGGTTCTGGGAGACTTACCGCTCCAGTGATTCTGCCCCAATGGCTTCAGTTTGGGTAGCCACCTTTGTCCAGATGGTGACCACAGCGGCCTTCTCAGCTTGAGTCAGCGTCATTGTGCGGGAGATGTGGGCTCAGGCTCCTTGCAACGAACGCTCAGAGCAGGTTTGGACTCATCGTTCTGGCAGCCCTGATTATAAAGAGGAAGGGGAGAGCAGACCTTGGTGCCTGTCGATGCTCATTGGTCACTCCAGAGGCCCACCCATGGAGGTGGGAGACTCTTATCTCCCTGTGAAACAATGCCTATTTCAGCAAGGGTCAGTGCACTGGCCTCCTCGCTTGCTGGCGTTATCAGTTCTTGCTTCTTAACATAATGGCTGCATGGCACAAAGAAATTGTCTGGACACATATTGGTACATAAACAGAGAGATAATGCTGGAAAATTTCAGTGATGACGCATTAGGACACATCTTTAAGATGAGGAGGATATGGATTTCAAACATACTAAGGAGCTTGGAGAATAATCTGCATTTTCTGCCTTGCTTCACAGCTGTGAACACAAGACTGGGCCTTACTGTGCCATATCATACACTTCCAGTATATGTGGCTGCCATGTGGCCCAATATTTCTTATAAAATGATTCCTGAGTAGTGCTGGGGACAGGCTTGGAGATGTGCAGTATAGTTCGGAGAGGGAGCAGCACCCTGATTTTGTGGGAATCAGTGGGGATTTTGCCATTTGCTTCAGCACTGCCAGGACTTCACTTTGCCAGTCTCTTGCAAAGCATTAGGGACACACTCCACGATTGGTATTTCTAATTGGTATTGGTATTGCTAATTGCTATTGGTAACAGCACCAATAAGAATGATTCCTATAGATACAGAGAGAGTGACCTCATGGAATTGAGTAGGGTCCTAAGAAAAAGCATGTATGTGTTAGAAAGCGCAGTCAGACTTCTTTTATTCCATCACTTAGTGCCTTATACTGCACATCTTTGATTTCATGTTAATTATCCCTTGTTCAGTACAATAGCCCTCAGCACCACAGCCAGTGCTGGCATGCACAGTGCTACATGTTGGACACACACGGGAAAGCCTGGTCCCACAATAGATGTCTTCAGGGCATGGACACACTTGGTGGGTGAAGGACCAAACAAGTAAAGGGAAGACCAGCACAAGTCTGTAATCACAGATAAGTGGGCAAAATGCCAAAGAAATACCCTGCTGGAGATGGTTGGTGCTGAACCTCAGGGAACGAATATCCTGCCAGCACAAAAAGCAGAGGTAAATCTTTCTGCCACCCTGATAACCTACAGCAGCCGTACGCACCGCTGAGTGCTGGCAGCCTTGTATGGAAAGCTGGCTGGTACAGTCAGAGAGGTCAGATAGTGTTCTCTGTCCAAGTAGCCTTGCACGTTTGTGTGGAGAAGGTTGATACATATAAACCAGATCCCTCGCCAAGACGTGTCTGTGTTTCACAGCAGTGCTACCAACTGTTACAGAAAGCGTTCCCCAGACATGGCTGTCCTGCTAAGAGGAAAGCCCTTCTAGGGATCTAATGATACTTAGGTCATGAGTGCTTTCGAATACGTCCAGACTATGGTTATCTGTACCGAAGTAGCAATGGGGGTGCAACCACACCACCCATCCCCCTTAAATGTCACACAGGAGCATGTACTAAACTTGGAGTCTCTCTTGGGAACCATGGTGAGGCTGTGCTGTGCTGTTGGGCAGGGGAACCTCAGGGCTCTCGGCCCAAAGGAGTTGATACATTCACTACAAACAGACCCTGCTTTCCTGGTGCTGTGGCTCTGCCACCATGTCATGGGGACATGTAGGAGGGAACCAGTAGTGCTAGAGAAGTGAAGCGGTAGGGATGGGATCAGACAGCAGCTGCTGGTGTCCCCAGTGTCCTGGTGGCTGCAGTGGCACTCACAGAAGGGCTCTGACCCACTCCTTATGCTTTGCTCTGGATTTAAGCCTCTCTGAGTGTCATTTTTCTACATGGAGCAGGAGGTAGTGTGGGCTTTCCCAAAGGGCAGGCACAAAGCACTTGATGCTTCTTGGTATGCAGTCATGTCTGGGTTCAGTGGTCTTGTATTAACACCCCATCTGTGGAGGCCACCTCATCTGGGATTGAATTTGTGTCCGGCACCACTGCTCCCTCCTCAGCCCTCCTGCCTGCTGGCTGGGTAGCTGTGTAATTTGCTTCTCTCTGCACTTCACTTTAAGAGGGGATACAAGAGGGGACTCACTTGAGATCCAGCGGGGGACAATCACTTTACCATAAAGAATGTTATGAGAGTGCTCTTTGTATATCTTCCCTTTGATAAATACCATACATGTCCATGGAAAACCCAGAGCTAACTCTATCTGGCTCCACAGATGCAGTGCAGAGCTGCGTCCCATTAAAAGTGCCTCTGATGGCATGGGCAGCGGGCAATATTCAGCTTATACAGCTCACATGGATAGAGTTATGAAGGGAGGCTGCATTTATCATCCCTTGCTACACACATTTCAAAAACTTGCAGTTTTCCCATCGAAAAAAATATTTTTAAAATAAAGATGCTGTTGTTACATAATACATTTATACTGTGTTTTGGTCTCCTCCCTGAAGTCCTGCCTCTTACATCACCCGCTGCATGGCTGTGCCCCAAGCTTTCCTCAGTGAGAGTGCTTTTAATCAGAGGTCACTCAATCATTGTCTGAGGGAAGTGACTGTTACCCAGCTATACCCACGTATAAGACAGAGGCCAGCAGGACTCCTTCCTATTTTGCTGCCTGCTGTTTAACCTGACCATTGATCCTTCATCACCGTGGGATGAAGGTTTGTGTAGGCACAATGATCAGAGTGATGTGCAGGAGAGTTTGCCATCATGGAACATTTTATGGAATTTGAATTTCTTTTCTGAGAGTTACTCTTGCACTGTCACAAAAGCCAGAGTGGACAAAAGATGACCATGGTTTGCTAGAAGGAGCTCATCTCTTGCCCAGGATCAGAGCTGTGCTGCGGACAGTTGTGAGAACTCCTTAGGAACGTGACAGGTGGAAGAAGCGTGATCCTTGGCCACATCCCACAGTGTGACATGAAGAGTGACCATCTCTGTCCTTGCATGGACCTCTCAGCCAAATTCCTCCATCTCAGTGCCCCAGCTTCCCACAGGGTAGTGAAGGGTGGAGGTCTGGCCTCATCAACGCAGAAAGCTGGACAACATGATTGCTGGTGTTCCTCTGTCACAGGATAGATACTCACACTATGTCCTCTGAGAAACCCCACCAGACCTGCCTTCCTTTCTTATTGTTGCTTCTTATAATTACAATTCACAGACCCACAGCAGAATGTCCACCCTTGCGCAGATGATGAATCTTTGTCATGAAGCTGTGAAATGTCACCAAAGGTGATTGCTATTGTTAACGTAGGCCTTTTTAAATCCTGTTCCAAAAGCAGGTTCCCAGAGTTTCTCATTTTAAAGGGCAGAAGTGAACAACAGACCAGTTTGCTCGTTATAACAGTGGGATTATAATTTCCATCAGCACTGACTGTAAATCCAGCGACTGACTGAATGGCCCCACTGTGAGATGAGGGATAACTTTCCCCTCAGGCCTGTATTCTCCATGGGAACTGCCTCCCCTCCAGGGGAATTCTGTGCGTAAGGTGGCACATACATCTGCTCTAACTGAGAAGTTTGGGACATATAAGGCTTTGAAAATCCTAAACGTAGAATCTAATTCCTGGTTTTATTCTTTAATTTCCAACCAATGCTCAAAGAACTTGCAACAATTTGCTTTAACTAAACTACAGCTTCCAAGAGCCAGAATTTACAAATATGTCTGTAATTTATTATTTAAGAAAGTTAAATTATGCTCCAAAGGAGACACATTGGGAAATTTTAACGTAGGTGCCCAGTGCTGCTGCAGGAGGAATGCTCTGCTGAGATAATATTACTGCTCTTTAATCACCCTTAGACAAGTCTCTGCCCTCAGCGACACCTTTTCTCACTTCAATTGTTATCGGGGGCCTTGTGGAGAATGGCCCCACAGATTACACCCGCACCACACGTGCTCATCTCCCACCTCAGACACCCACCTCGGCACCGTCTCCCTGGGGGTCCTGCAGAGCAACATCCAGAGTGGGGATATCTCAGTGCATTCAAATGTCCAAATAATGCAATCAAACGCAGAAGATTTTGCACGTCAACCTCAGGACATCCTCTAATATAATTGCTGATAACTTCTGGTCTCAGTTAAACACAAAATAAGACAGAAGCAGCAGGACAGCTGCCAGGGGAAGTAAGGTTCCCCTTGCTGATCTAGAGGCAGGAGTATGTTTAGAGGAGCCACAGGGCAAGTTGTACCAGTGCTGCAAAGCGCCCTGCGATCACCCGATGAGCACGGGGCTTTCCACCAGCATGGAGAGGCAGTTTCCATGGCAGGGCTGCTGCAGGCACCCTGTGATGGCCGACCCTGGAGGCAGCCATGAGCCCTCGCTGCTGCTTGTCACCAGCTTTTTGTAAAGTTTTGGAGGCATTCATGACTAAACTGTCTGAAAGGCGACAAATGACCCAAAGACATGGCAACGGGCAGCCTAGGGCTCTGGCCGTCACTGCAGGGCTGGTGCTGTGGCTGGGGAGCTGATGCGGGGCTGAACTGGGACTTGGGGCCATGCTGGGGCTGTAGGGGGGCACTAGGTTGAGCTGGAAGGTGCTGGCTGTGGACACGTGAAGCACTGGAATAAACTGGGAACAGGGACCGGTGTCCCTGTGCGTGTGACGGGGACTAGTATGCATGGAAAGTACTAGTCTGAAGTAGGGGCACTGGGCTGACTGAGTGCTTGTGTGTATGTGCGAGGTTCTGGTCTGAACTGGTAGCACTGGGCTGACGGAGGGGAGTGCTGGGAGCGCGTGTGAGTGCTGGTGTGCAATGGGGGCAGCGGTATGACTGAAGGGAGTGCTGGGGGATAGGGTGTGTGAAGTGCTGATCTGAACTGGGGGCACTGGGCTGTACTGGGGGCCGGGACTGCAGAGGTGCTGGGCGGCGCTGGGCTGAACCGCGTAGTGAGACGCTGCGGGTCGGCTGCGGTCTGCCCGGAACCGGCAGGCCCCGAGCTGCCGGCCCCGCACCGGGCCCGGGCCCCGGCTCCGCACCCGCACCCGCACCGGCCGCTCCGCCCCGCCGGGAGCCGGGCGCGCGCCAGGCGGAAGCGGAAGCGGCAGCGGCAGCCGGCCTTCCTGCGGGGCAGGCCGCTCCAGGCCGCTCCGCGCCGGCATGGGCGAGAGCACCAGCCCCATCAGCGTTATCCTGGTGAGCTCGGGCAGCCGCGGCAACAAGCTGCTGTTCCGCTTCCCCTTCCAGCGCGGCGCCGAGCACCCCGCCGCACAGGCCAGTAAGTGCGCGACGCCACGGGGGCCCGGCCCGGCCCGGCCCGGGGACTGCGGCGGCGGCCTGGCACCCCCGTATCCCTCACACCCCCTGTGGTGGTCTGACACAGTCCCGCACGCCTTCTGCCCTCCCTGGGGGCCTGGCACCCCTCACACACCTCATACACCCAGGTTCCCTGCACTCCTCACACGTGCACCCCTCGCATACATCATACCCTCCGTGAGGGGCTGGCACCCCACACACAGCCCTCCTCACACCCCACATTAATTGAGCCCGGTTAGTGCCAGGTGTTGTTACCGACTGACCCGGTGCCTGGTTGCTGTTCGTGGACCGTGGGAAGAGCTGTGGGTTTTAAGAGCTGTAGGGGGAGGAGGAGGCAGGGTGGGAAGTGAAGGCACCAGTCTGGGAGAGGGGATCCAGAAGATGCGAAGTGATCTTTAACCAATAATGGGTAGAAATTAAGAGACTTTAGCCCCTCGTGTTGAATAATGGGGTGGAGGAGGCTTCATCTGGAAAATAGGAAGAACATGGGACTGCTCAGATGCCAGCTGGCTGCTGTGGAGCCAGCATTGGCTATGCCTATTCCTTCAACATTCCCAAATCTGGGACAGAGTCTCAGGCCAGACTTGGACCTGCCTGCAGCCAGGAGTCCGTGGGGGCCAGAGGCAGGGTGGTTGTGGTCAGGGTCAGTGTCCCACCTGGCCTTTGCTGTGTCTTGGTGTGTGGCCTAAAGATGCTGCAGAGTCCTGAGGCTGTTTGACAACTATCTGCCATACATCACAACAGATCCGACACCCCTGTTTAGCTTGTGAGTCACTTTTTACCAGTAAAGAATAATCTTTAAACCCCTTTTTGTTTTTACAGCCAAAAGCTGAAAAGAGCTTTTTTTTTGTCTGGATGCTTCCCTCCTGTTTTTGTTGGTAAAGGATTTTGATACCTATGACTGCAGGAGGGGCTTCTGGAGTGTTATTGTTGTCCTGAAACCTGAGCAATAATGAGGGAAATGAATTGGGCAGAATTTTATTTTCTACTCGTTCTCAAATTGCAAACTCTTCCTTGGCAGTTGAGAGAAAAGTTTTGAAAAGTTTCTGTAAATGTTTTGCTTTCTACTCTTTATATCTATGAAGGTGAAAGCCTCCTTCTCTTACTTTTTGGATGTGTTTTTGAGTGAGAAGAAATGAGAACTGGTACTTCTACCTAAAAAAAAAAAAAAAAAAAAAAAAAAAAATTTTTTTATGCTTTTAATACTTTTTTTTTTTTTTTTCAGATCTGCCTTACAGGTAATTTTTTAAAGGGCACAAAGAAATATTCTCTTAACACACACTTTAAGGAGATTGTCCCCTGAAAAGGTTGTCTTTATTCTTGGCTTCAGATAAACCCAGGAGTCGATACGCTGTAAATAGCTCTGGTGACACCACGGAAGATCAAGATGGGGACTCCAGGTAGGGGAAAACATTTCTCCTTGCTTAAGAGTTTGAAACAGAGGAGAGATGGCCTCTTGCACTCTTACCTTCTACCTCAGTAGGCAAATTTTCATAGACTGCATAGAAGACAAACTGCCAAAAGATGCTTTCATGCCAAGTTATGAGCAAATTAGTGCTTAGTAATGAGGAATGTCTCCTGAGGGAATGCTGCTGAATCTGTTGTTTTCTGGGCAAGGTATAGTTCAAGCATTTTATGCTCGTTAGAAAAGCACTATTACTCTTTCAAAACTAGGAGTATTAATCGTTTGGCAAAGTTCTACTTTTCTTTACCTGCCTACCTCTAACTGGATATATGATTCAGTTGCCTCAAATTCTTCCCTAGCTTGTGTCACTGTTGTATGGAATTGCTGTGCACTAATGAATAACTAATTTTGTTTCTCCAGATGTAGTTGCCTTTGTGTCTGTGGACTGAAATAGTAGCTCAAAAGGGAACTGAGACTTAAAGATAGTTTTTCAATTACAGGAAATCAGTGGGTAACAAACACACTGAAAGCAGGCAGTGTGGTGTTGAGCGTGCGGCTACGTGTGAATGGACCTCCTCATTAGTTTTTGTGGAAAATTAGAAACCTGCTGCATGGTTCTAAATTTATCTCTATCAGATACGAGACAAATCTGGGAAAGAAAAGTGGGTTTTTAGTCTGTTGGCCCATAGTTCAGTGGCACTTCTTTTTTGTGATATGTGTTTTAAGCTCCAGTGTCAATAAATTGGGGTAATTGCTGCTTTTCTTTCATGTAAGAGCAAAAAGAAAGTACTCGATCACTTGCCCCCAAAAAAGAAATTTAGATCCCCACCTCATAAAATGTAAGCTTGTTCTTAACTTTATGACTGAGATTGTTTTAGCTGAAATTAAAATCACCCACAAAAGTAAACCTCATCAACTCATATGTTTTTCTAGGATTGAGATCTTAGGAAAACACATTTTGCTTGAGGTCATTTGTGTCTCTTGCCTCTTCTGGTGTCTTTGGAACCTGGAGATGTAACAGCCTTCTGTTGTGTCTGCAGGGAGTGCGGCGTGGTGCGGGACATGGCCCGTTGTGTAAGTTTGGTGAATGGTGTTTCAGGCTGTGCTGTGGATTGCAGCACATTAGGAAGACTCGGCACACACGTTTGCTGGTTATCTCAGGGATTTTATTGGTTGCTGTTCAAAACCCTGTCTCCAGTATTTCCCTAGATAGATTAAGACGGTGTTGGAATGGTACCAGCTTCTGTCTGATACTGATTCTTGTTGTCTCTGCCACTTCGGTGGGTTGGACAGAGCACGTAATGCAGAGCTGCCTTCGCTGGATGTTGCCTGTGGTGCTGACTTAGTGTGATGCAGCATGTGGATGCTAGAGTGGTGTAGGAAAAGCTTTTAGCATTTCAGATTATGGTCAGATGAGAAAACTGCTCGTATTTTCCCGAAACTGGAATTGGATGGATTGAATGTGCTGGTGTGTAACTTACATCAAAGAAAGATACAGCTTATTTCATTGTAGTGATGTCTGGAACTCTGGTCTTGAAAATTAGAGCTTAATCTCGTGGTCAGGTATTTGTTATTAAGCTCTTAATGTTTAAGAGAATTTATGATCTCTCAAGTGAGCTCACTAAGTGCAAAGTATCACAATTCTGAAATGCTACATGAAAGACTATTAAGACAGAAATCCCTCTCCTCAGTGATCGTCTTCAGAAGAAAGAAGTTTTACCACTTGTACATTTTTTTATATAGCAATACATACAGTTGCATCTTACTAAGGTTTATAAGTCTTCTATCTACTTAGATGGAACTGAGGTGTCGGCCAACACAGGTCTGGCAGCAGAAAGTCCCTTAGTATTGCCTCCTGTGGATCTGTCTACAGCCACCACGCAGATGGAGGGGAAATGGAAGAAAAGGAGTGTTTATGTTGCTCTGAAAGTGTTGGTTCTGCTTGAGGCCAGATATCAAGGTCCGGCACACTGTCTGTGCTGCTTATGTGACTGGGCATCTGCATTCAGAAATTCAAAGTCTTTTTCAAAATTGCGTTTATTTTGAGTTTGTTTATTGCAGAGCTTTTTCCCAATACCAGTGGAATCAGTGTTGTAAGTACAATGCATCCAATACAGCTGATGTAGCAGCTAAATGTATCCTTCTCCTCAGTTTTAGCGGCTAGAAGAAATCACTGATGCTCTTTTATACTCTGATTACTGTTAATTTATGTTAGATGAGAGGAGATTTGTTGTCAGAGTTAATATCTTTCACTGAACTTACTGGTACAAGTGGAAAAAATCCACGTTTTAGGTACACTGACCTTTCTTCCAACACAAACCCGAAGGGGACTTTCAAAACTGTGTACAACAGGTTGCTGAGACTTTTGATTTGTATCAGGCCATTTTGGGAGTAACAGAAGTTGGAGCCTTGGAGTAGAAGAGATTCTAAGGGGGAGTGGAGGCACAAAGGTGCACATGTCTTGGAGAAAGTAAGATGCATATGGTTTGTAGACTAGGAAAGGAAGGAGTTTAACTGTAAAACCAATTTTGTCATTGAGCCTGTGTGTTTTTCCTCACCAGTGTTAGGTATTTTCACTTGCGGGCTCCTGTTCGGAATACGTTTTGTATGTTCCCATTGAAGAACAGTCTGGAGAGACCAGGTATGGAGCAGCTGGTTTGGGGAGAGCCATTTCCTTTCCGCCAGTGCCAGTTCTGTCCCCGTGAGTTTGTTTTTCCACAGCATGGTGGTTTAGCAGTTCCCCTCCTGAAACACTGACTTCAGTAGTCCATGGAGAGATTTCATTTGCATGAAGTCTGGTCTGTTTTCTGGTGGTGGTGATTTTCAGATTGGAGTTGTCCCTGATTAAAGTAATTTATTAACTGGTTTTGTATTATTTCTGGAAGGCTTCTTCAAGGCAGTGTTGGCACAAAGATTCCTTTAAATCATCATGTATCAGTAGCATCTGTGGATGTTTTTGGTGTCACAGGTTGAGGATTTGGAGTGGGCAGGCTGCTAGGTTGAGTTGATGGTGTGTGGCAGGTTTGATAATGTTGAAAGGCTGGGTCTTCCCCATGTTTTTGTATTCAGTAGCAAAAGTTATTTCAGATTTATCTTGTTGCTGCAGTAGTTCTTTTGAGGGTTGGATTCATCCTTTTCATACCGGATGGCTGTCTTTACTAGCTGTCTAGCACCAACTGTATCCTGGATAAGGTTCACTGTTGCTTTTTTCCTAAGCTGTTGGAAGCCAGATCAATCACTTTTGAGCTGACCTTTCCTGAGCAGTTGAGGTGTATGTGTTTCTTTATGGCCTCAGAAAGGACAAAATTAGATCAGTTTAGGTGCCTTAGCTTTCCATTTCCCTATATCATATTTGAATTCATATTTGGATTTCTTTTAGTCTTCAGACTCTTATTTTCCTGGTCATTGTTAAGCTCTTTGTTTTTTATAGATAGTTGCACCCTATTTATGACAATCCTGCCTCTAGGCTACTGGTGTGTATTTGCCTGTGTTAATTTCTACTCAGTGGAGCTGTGCGTTTGGGTCTTCAGAATAAAGATTTTTCTTCCTTTTTAAAAACAAGTCAAGTAGCAAAAGTGGCTGAGGTGTGTTGATGGTGGCCATGCAACAAAAAGGTACTTCAGAAGAATCTGTCGCTGTCAAAACAAATTTCCTGTCAAGTGTATCTCTTTGTTGGCTTCTCAGCCTTTCATCATTTGCTTTCTTCAAAAACATCCTTCAGTTTTTGAGTGCTTTACAGTAAAAGATATCCCTCACAGCTTATGGAGATGCCTGCCTGTCTGGAGTTACCTTATTCCCCTGGAAAAATGAGAGACAATTGCTCTTATGAAGCCAGAAGATAGTGCTTCATTAAATTGATCTGAAACTTTTTTTGCCATTTTCATGAAGGTGGTGTAGTCAGCAAGCAGAAATTGTAATGAAGATGCAGGCGTAGTACCATACGTTACACCAGACTTGGCGGTTTTTAGTCGCATAACTGACTAAGTGATGGAGGTTTAGCAAGTTTCACAGCGTTGATGTCATTAATTGGCCAAATGCTTCTGTTATAAAACCCCCCAAGTTATGGAAAAACAAGGAAGTGAATGTGCCTTTCTAACAAACAGTAGTTCTCCTGTGTGATAACATTTCTGTATCCTCTGTCCCTCTTTCACTGGACTCCAGTGTTCTTCCTTGTTTTTGTTTTCAAAGGCTTCCTTTCTGTAAGCCTGTGCTTTTCCATTCATCCCTTTAAACACCCTTCCTCTAATATCACCCCCTTTGTATACTTTGTCATTTGGGATTGCTCTAGGTTCCTTTTTCAACATGACCAGTAGAAATCTGCTGTCTTTTGGATTAAATAATTGTTGGAGGTTTTTCATTTTGTCTCCCCTTTGTAACTTGGACAGAATAAAGCTTTCATCAGTTTAAAGCTTTTATCAGATTCGTTTTTCAGTGTATTTAGGAAATTTATTTCAGGAAACAAGTCTTTTTTTTTTACCTTGTTGTTTGGAAAAAGAGGCAGTTGACTGCTAAAATGAAAGTAGGTGTTTGTTTCTATGATGTAAAAGTGAGTACTGCTGTTAACAGAGCCTTGCTCAGTACCTGTTGTAGAGAAGGTTTTCAGGTTCTTTGCCTTGAAAACTTTTTCAGACTACTTTTTCCTAACTTTATTGCCAGACAGAGAGATGAAAAAAATGACTTCATGCTTGTGCTGTGAGTCTAGCTGGGCTTGTACCTATTGTTTAGATTCCTGGAGGGGAAACAGCAGAATTCTGGCTGTGCATGCAATAATAAATGCTTGGCATCCTCTTTCTCTTAAGTCTTGTGGGTATGGAAGCACTAGAACGAATTGTGAAGAGCTGTGGGTCATTTGGGGCTGCACAGGATGTTCCTTTGTTACTAAAAGTGCTAGTAATAATCTAGAAAAGAAACAAGTTTAGAATCTGCTCTAAATCAGGCTGCAACCTCTTCTGTTTTCAGGTAAGAATGAATTGAAAAGTACGATGTAAATACAGCTCCACAAATGCAGCGTATCGTGGGAACACATTTTCAGCAGCAGTCAGTGCTAGACTAAAATGCCTGTTTTCTCTGTGTTGTCAATCTAAGCCTGCAATATATCCCTGGAATTCACCTACCATTAACTTTTGACTTCTCTCAATATTTATATTTCCTTTACAGGAGTGTAACCCTTAATAATTCATCCTAGTTTTTAATATTATCTTTTTTTTTTTTCCCTTTTGTATTTTGTGTACTTGCCTCGTTTATTTTCTTGTGTTTTGTTTTGTGTTTATGGCCATGTTCCCATTTCAGAGACCAATGTCCTCTAACTGATGAGCAATTGGTTTCAGGGTAAGACCAAATGTTCTAAGCAATCACCTTTGTCTAGAATGGCTTTCTTTTCTCACCATCCTTTTAATTGTGCTTTGTTTCTGGTTTCTGTTTTACACTGAATGATGAGATAATTACATGCTAAATCACAATGTCTGCAGGAAACGTATTGCTAAAGGTTTATGCTAGGGTGATTACAAAGGTCCTACTAACATTTCTGTGCTTCCTGTAGGATATCCAGAATGTGTGTGGTACTGTCTCCTCTGTGAATGGAGAAAAGTTGTGATCCTATGAGAATGCACCAATTGTAGCCTGGGCATTGTAGTTATTTCAACAGGCAGCCCTAAACCAACTTGTTTTATGATGAGTAATGACAGATCAGTGAGTAAACTCTTTAATCCCACAGTAGTTATGGAGAACTCTTCAAAGACCTGATTTTGACCATGTGTGCTGGTTGCTTGCTCCTGGTGTTCCACTGACCTGAACTGGATGAGTGCATTACAGCCTCTTTGTGAATGAGGGGAGGGAAAAGTGCTTGTCTCTACCCAGGGACCCAGGAGTGTTAAACTGCATCTCTAGTCCCTGCTCAACATAAAGATGCTCACCTAGTTACTCTGCTCCCATTCTAAACTACTTCAAAGAAGAATTCTGTATAAAACCCTTGCTTTGAATTCCTCTGGCATATGAAAGTTTATTAAGTGTTCTTAGGGAAAAAAATGAATTTGTGTTTGAGGTTCTTTTCCCCCTCTTTTTCTGTGTGCTGTTTCAGCTGGGCTTCCAGAGGAGATGCTGGTGACAGCAGTCGACCTGCACTAGTGTGGTTTCATAGTCTGTACCATATTGCTGAATTGGCTGCTCTCACTGCTATGTTGAGCTCACGACGGGAGTGGTAGGAGATTTTGGGCAAATCAAAGCTTTTGTTTTTTTGTATTTAGTTTCTGCCAGCTGAATTCTCTAGTACAGGAGGGGTTTGCTTCCCTCAGGAAGTCACAGTGCTCAGACTGATCTTATAAAAGGAGACAGGACTGTTACTGCCCAGCTGCGAAACCTAATCTGCTTCTAACAAACTCTTGGGCTCTGATAAATCAGTATTTTTAGGTCATCTTTATACACCCAAGAGATTAGAAAATCAGTATTAAAATATTTAAAGTAAAAGTGTTCTTTTCTAAAATGAGATGATGAATTGAAATGATGGGAATAACTTATCTGCTGTCCCTCAATCTCCTTATCATCCTGAGGGCTAAGAAATGTATAAATTATGTAAAGCATTGGGGGGAAAAAACCCAGACAAGCAAACCCAATAAATCTAGGCTGTCTGGGAGAGTGGAGCTGGAGTCCAGGTCACTCTCAGGAGGGCCTGCAGTGCTACCAGGTGTCTATACCCATGCGGTTGCACCCATCTAACCTGTCTGAGGGTTACCTACCCTAACCATGTCACCTGGCTGCAGTAGCAGCACTCTCCAGAAAGAGAAGTCTCTGCAAGTGAGAGGATACTGAGGACTTTACAAAATCAACCTTTTAATCTCCTCCTGCCCCCAGAGCCACATACAAGGCAGGGCAGCCAGAGGGCTGTCAGTGTCACGAGCTCTCCTGGGGAAGTGCTGAATGTGTTCGGCACCATGTTTACCTGTTAAAAGATCTGCTGGGGTAATTCCTTGTAAAAGTCAAATCTTAACAGTGGTGAAAGACATCATCATGATTAGTTTTCCAGCTCCCAAGATATCCTTTGCCAAGGCTTGGGGAGGGAAAAGTAACTAATTTCTTACCAGTAAGCAGACATTTTCTGGTTTACCCTCCTCCCATCACCTCCCAAAACATATGCTCATTTTGGGTCCATCACAATTTCAGTCTTCCTGGCTCCACGATTTGCCTATTAATGAACACAGTGGTGTGGAGCAAAAAGAGGAGAAAAGTCCTCTGCTGTCATGGTGAATTTTTCCCTGGTTTGGGTGTGATCTCCAGGGACTGTCAGTCCAGGTCGTGTTTGAGGACACTTTTGCCTTTCCTCATGACCTGTGTGTGTTGTGCAACCCCATGCAGTGCAGTGGCCAAGGAAAGTGGGCTCTGTGGTCTCAGGAGTCTCTGGCTACTCTCCCCATCTCTCAGCTTGCCCTTATCTGAGTTTGGAGTCAAGTGGCCAGGGATTTGGAAGTTTGTACACAGCTGCTCCTTCCATAAGCCAAGTGTGCTGCAGACAGGATGACTTTGTACAAACACCAAGGACTTTGAGAGTCTATAAAGCCCCTGTGTTGTCCTTCATCTTCAGTATATGTAGGTCTAATAAAAGAAATACCCCCTGAGTCATACGCAGATGGATACAGAAGTCCTGTCTGTGTGCATTTCTCTGAATTTCTGTAGTACTTCATAACTCAGAGAGAAACAGAAATATGGTGCATTAATTCCTTGCTGGGAGTTGAGGGCTCACTTGTGGCCCAGAGATAAGGTGAGCGCAGCACACACCCATGCCTGACCTTTTCTCAGAGTGATACTGGGTTATCTGGGGTACCTGCCTGGTGGAGGGGGATGGTCTGAAGGGACACACATCTCTCAGTGTAAATAAAGAAAGTGAAATAAAAATTTTCATTCTTAAAAAACTCATCAGAAACCGGTTTGAAATTCATTTGGTTAAATGTGAGCTTCTGAGAAATCAGACGAGGAAAGAACTTGCTAATATCAAACCTTGCACTGCTCCTATTCTAGAACAACAAGTTCCCTCCAGCAGATAACTGAGGTCCTCTTCCCTGTGTATTTGAACTCCACTGTCTCAGGGGCTACTCTGAGGAAAACAAATGATTGTAGAGATCACACTGATGTTGCAAGGCCAAGGAAAGAGCAGTTCCAGTATTCCTCCCTTGTCACACTGGATTCTTACCAGTTTTTGCAGTGGTAGCTGTCTTTTTCAGGGCAGACTCCTGGTAGATACTTGCCCTCCTGTCTTGCAGCTGCCTTCTTCCCACCACCAATCTAGAGCAATCCAGTAATACCATGGTCAGCATTGGGAAGGGCCTACCCTGCCAGGAATTTGTCTCAGTTTGGTTTCTCAAATGAGCAAGCCCTGGTGAGAACAGGGAGCTCTGTGAAGAGTGCTGCTGGTCTGCTGATGACAGGTTCAGATCTGTTAAGGGGGTAACTTTGAGTCTCACTGATGAAATTTGGGAAAGAAAGGACAAGCGTTGGTTGTATGTTTCTACTAATAGAATCAGCTCTTTCTTGCCTTCCCCTCTACCATACTGGGTGGCTTAAAGACCTCTGTTGTGCTTGAGTGACAAGCTGTGTCAATATGTAGTTGCTTAGTAAGTTCATTAACCTGCAGCTTAATCCAGGCAATGGCTAACTTGAGCTGGTTTTATATTTAAGCAAACTGCATCTAATCTTTCCAATGTATTTTGCTGAGCATGTAATTAAATAAGCATGACCCTACAGTCTTTGTCGTGAATGCTTCCTGTTTTATGATTGTGATGATCCGAGAGATGTAATTAAGGGGTTCTTAATTTTCCATAATTGGTGGTACTCCAGGTACAGCAATTTAGACACAATTTACAATTTAAAAACTTATGAGTTAAATATAGCTAAGCTATATATCTGGAGCAATATTCTGGGGGTATGCTTTTTGAAAATTGTAATAACTTCTGTTTCTGCTCTTCAAGGTTTTCAGATGTCATCCTGGCAACAATTTTGGCTACCAAGTCAGATATGTGTGGCAAGAAGTTTGAGCTGAAGATTGATAATGTTCGCTTTGTTGGCCATCCCACGTTGCTCCAGCATGGCCTCGGCCAGGTATAGTACGAGGTCCACTCTAGGCACCTGCCTTCGTTACAAACTGCCTGGCTTAGTTAGGAAATCTAGAATCCAGAAGATGCCTGTTGGCTTTTGATCCTGATTTTACTTCCTGGTGCTCAAAGCTGTCTTTTACTTACTTCCAGATAAATACAATGAGTGACAAACTGGGGGAGCTATGTCAGCGATTCACAGAAAGCTCTTTCTGGTTACTGTGGAAAAGCAGTGTGGATAAGGAGAAGTAATACTAAGCAGTCCAGCTTAAAAAGCTGTTTCTCACTCTGTTAGTTATTGTAAGCTAGCTTGTTATCACCTCTAATTAGTATGGCAGTTAAAAAAAACCCAACACCCAAAAACCTAGAAGCTAGAAGCTGGGTCAGCCTTGTTTGGCTTTTAACTCTTTGGCTCTTTTAACTCTTACTGGTGCTGAAGATGAGTCACAAAACTCAGCTGGAATAG
The DNA here is from genome assembly GCA_025345505.1 of Todiramphus chloris collaris. NCBI lineage: Eukaryota > Metazoa > Chordata > Aves > Coraciiformes > Alcedinidae > Todiramphus > Todiramphus chloris. The sequence continues at coordinate 5,442,856 of JANVCC010000039.1, read as the reverse complement.
GCAGGATGTTGAAAGAGGTCTAAAATTTCTTGTGGACAAAGTCGGGCTGCTGTTTGCCTTGAGCTCTTGCTCCATGACCTGTGTTACAGCTGCTTGGAATGAAAGCAGTTGCCATCTAGGCTGTGGAAAAGGCCCTGTTTAAATCTGGGAGAGAATTTACATGCTTCTATGTGCAGAATATTCCCTGACCCCCTCCTTCATCCTGATAGACTGTAAGAATGAATCAGGCTTTGGTAATTCCTGAATCTAATACTGATCTCTGTTACTGAACAGTTTTGGTTTCATTTTACATCAAATTTACTAAGTCATTAATTTTTTCAGGAAAAAAAATCTGCTTGCCAATTCTCTGATCCTTTCTATCTATAATTAGAATGACCATGTGCAAACAGATTGTTGCCAACTGCTGCTTGATATTTAGAGGAGCAGACTGCTTTAATTCAAGAGAGGAGCTGGTCTCAAGCATCAAAAGATGCTAGTGTTCCACTTTTGAAAGTCACTTGTGAGTCTACCAGAAAAGTGACAGAGGATCACCAAGACTTGGTCGTCAAATGTTGAAGCTGTTTTGGAAGACAGAATTCAAGTGTCCCCAAGCTGTGGAAGTATCTCATCAGCCCCAGACAAGGCAAGCAGTGAACCAGGCCCAGGGTCTGTACAGGGACCCCAGCCAGGAGCAAAAGGAGATAGGACCAGAGACAGGGCTGGAGAACAAGGCTGTTATGTACTTAACAGGAGTCCATCCAGGCGACAAGCTACCTGTGACAGTGTAGGCTGAAGGTCTGTCTTGGAGACAGAGCTGGAGACAGGCACAACTATAGGCCCTGTTCTGAGCTGAAGTGGAGCTCCTGGGTCATGGGCTAGGGTGTGTGTGGGGGGGCCTGGCCTGTCTGTCACAGTATCAGATTCCTTTATTTTGCTAATCCTGTCCAAAACACACAACTTCCTAAATGCAGTGTAAATGAGGTTGAAAATTTGTGTTTGCACTTTTGCACCCAGTATTATTATACATTATCTGCACCATCCAGTCAGTTTCATCCTAATTGCACAAAATGTCTTGTTGTTTTCTATTGTCTAAATAAAATAAACAAAGTTATAAAGTGCTGTACACTTTTTTTATTACTTCTTGTACAGTCTTCTTTCTGAGTGTGTCTTATCACCACAATAGGCACCTCAGAAGTTTCTAGTGTCCAGAATTTTCGACACATCGCAGCCGTCTCTGCTAGTTCCTTTGAGTCTAAATCTGTGACCCTTTTGCCATTAGGAGGAAGCTAGATGGAGCTCCTTTCCTGTGGAGCAAAGGCAGTGACTGGAGTAACCTGACAGTCTCTGGTTTGGGTTTCTTCAGAGTTCATACTACAGTAAATTAATTCATGGGACAACTCAGCAAATTCTTACTCAGATGAGATTCAGGAGTTACAAGAGCACGAGTATTTAATCCTGTGTGCGGACCGCCTTTTATGTAGCAATATTCTGAATTCTTCACATTCCTTCAGTGTTTTCTTTTCCAGATTAGTCCTTTTTCCTTTTTCCTTTTTCCTCTTTTTCCTTTTTCCTTTTTGTGTTTATTTGTTTTTGTTTTCCTTTTTTTTCTTTTCCTGGACAAGAGGTGATGTGAAATCTAGCCTGCAATTGATGTTAACAGTGGTAGTTTCTTTGATTTTAAGGAAGGAACAGGATCAGTCCCTGCACTCGGAAATGCTTTTGAGTCTTTGTTAGAAGTTCACAAAATATTCTGGAACCTGTAACTCTATACCAAATAAACACAGTAAACTGGCTTTAGCACCTGCCACTTAGGCTTTATTAAAAACCAAAAATATATATTACTTCTTTTAGTTTCTCTAATTTTTACAGCTGCTGGGTGAAAGCACTCAGATTTTGGGTTCTCTGGTGAGCAGTTCATTGCTGGTCCTTGGGACCTGTCCGGAGGGGTGGATGCAGCTCTGCTCTTGCCAGCTGGAGTAGCTACATACGCTTGGGTAGAGAGTGAACACTGGAGAGCTGGGTGTTCGGCCGGGCAGGTTACAGCTGTTTTCTGTCGGGACTGGGTGGGGGTTCAGCGGGGAGCTTGGGGGCGGCAGGAATGTCCTCTCCGGATTCTGTGCTCCATCTTGTGGTGACGCTTGCTCCCTTCAGCGGTGCTGGGCTCAGATGTGCACTTTCCACTTGCTTTGGCTTCCACCCTTCCTTCCTCACCACCAGAAAGGCTGTGCCTGCATTAGGACTGAAGCTTTCTGCTGCAGAAAGACTGGGGGGGGGGGGGCTGGAGAATGGATTTGAAATCCTGCAGGAAGGGTAAATCAACCCTTTTAATTTTAGTACTGCAGTTCTAGAGCATATTTTTTTCTGATAAAAGGAATAGTTTGTAACATGATGCAAAACAAATGGGGATTTTAGGATAAGAAAGAATAGGTGTGGCCTGGGATGAGAAATCTATGGTTTTCTCTTAATATACATGACAATTGTGCTAAGGAATTTAAACACAGGGTCCCTATTGATGCTAAAAATGCAATAGTAAAGACATGTAGTAAGACTGCTGTCTTAGCCGATACTCGTTTCCATGGTCATGACCAAAATGCTTTGGTTTGAGTCTTCACATCTTGTAGAGTAACTGTGACACTTTAATTAAAAAAAAACCAAAACACAGTTTCATTTTTTTACAAGTCACCTTTGATGGTATAATTGGATTTGTCTGCTCTCTTTTCTCAGCTAACTTGTTATTTGACTGAGTTAGGCTTTGTATGTTTGTTTTTCACTTTGTTACTGGATCCAACTGACACTAGTCCTTGGGATTTTTTTTTAAATATTTTTCAGGTATCTAAAACTGATCCCTCACCGAAAAGAGAGATGCCCACTATGATTCTCTTCAATGTGGTGTTTGCTCTAAGGGTAAGGACTATCTTCATTCCATCTGATGGTAGGACGTGTCTCAGATGTGTTAGAGAATGCAGTAGGCTCACATTCCAGTAATCTCTTGTAAAACATTCAGTGCCTGATTTCACTGGGATATTTTAATTTGAAACAACAAACCTAAACAATGTAGAACATGACACTGACAAATGGGAAAGTTTTCCAGCCCTGTGGAAAACAAGTAGAGTTGTTCATCTTGAGGACATTTTCTAGAGTTTTGGCTTTAAATACCCAGAATGAAAGGCATGCAAGAAAGCACTTTGCAAAATAGATTTGTACCTAGTTGCGAGTCCTGTATGTGTCATGTCTTCAGTTCTTAGTGACCTGGTCATCTGGTGTGCATTTTCTAGACCCTGCAGCCAAGGCTTGTCCAACTAAGCTGGGCAAGAAGGCAGCCTGTCTCTGGCTGTCCTGTGTGTTGAGTGTCGCTCTCTTGATGTGACTAGTCAGTGCTGAGATGTTGTGACTCCACACAGCTTGGCTCTTGGTGCTCAGTTCTGCTCCAGAGGCAGAGGCAGCAGGCTGCATGGCCAACAGCTCACGCTTGGCCAGCCTCAAGAGAGCCAGGTCCCTACTGTGGCCTTGGTCAGCCCAAGCTTGATCAGTGCAGTATCATTCAGAAAGCTGCTCTGTCTCAGAACAGCATTGTTTTGAGGCTTTACTCATGGTGTATGATACAGAGCCATGTGCCTTTGCTCAGTGCCCCTAGGCTTTTTTTTATAATTAAACGGACAGTGTTTGAAAGCTTTCTCCTCTTAGCTATGAGGTCATTGTAACAGAGAGTGCCAGGGAGCAGCGGCTGTAGCATTCTAGATGAGAAGAAGGTAGAAGCGAAGAATAAGTAGGTTTTGCTGCTCAGCAAGAACCTGAAGCAATTGTGTAGTTTTTGCTTGGCATTTTTTTCAGGCCTACTCTGTAGATTAGATGTTGGTATCTGTGTTGAGGGATCCTGTCTTGGCTAATTAGATGCTGTAAAACCATAGAAATTGCATTATGTTCAAGCATTATTTGATTTCTGTGCTCTGGCTTTCTCTTCCCAGCCCACAGGTTGCATCTGTGGAGCCATCATGTTAGGTTTGTTGCACGTACACATATGAGGAAACATTTTAAAAATAAAGGAGAAGGTTGGAATAGCTTTATGGAAATGGTTGATTTTTGCTTGACTGGATATAATGTCATCATTTAAAAGCCTCCAGCTTCCTGCTTGTGAAGTGACTTTTTTTTTTTTTCCCTTTTAGTGCTAGTACTTTTCTTACCACTGGCTTTCTGACATGGACATGGCCACAGTCTGAATGGCTTGTCCTCAGTTAAGAGCAAGGTTTCACACAAAGCAATTATCCCAGCAATCAGGCTGAATCAAGCAAGAAATCGTTTACTGAGTGCTGCTGGGGATACAGTCATCTCGTGCTTTGGGACATTCTTAGGTCAGAAAGTGCTGAATTTGCAATCATGGAATGATAGAATTGTTTAGCTTGGAAAAGACCTTCAAGATCATCGAGTCCAACTTCAGTCTAACTCTACCAAGTCCACTGCTAAATGATGTTCCTAAAGGCAATGTCCCAGTGCAGGAGTTGATTTGAAATTTCACACATCAGAAGACGTTAGCTTGAAGAACTGTGTTGTTTTGGTGTGTTGGTAGAGCACCGTGTTTGTTTGTTTGTTTGTAGGTACGTGTGTGATGACACACGTGCAAACACAACATTCATGCACACTGAGTCCCTTGGAAGCAGAAGTGTTGAAACCACTGCTCCTTCATTCACTATACTGTGAGAGCTTGGCAGAGTGCAATGCAGACTGCATTTAGCCCACATTTTTCTAGAGTCTGCTTTCTAGTGGTTCTCCCAGGAAAACTGGCCTTTTTTTTTTTCCATTTTGGCACTGCAGTGATACTGATGTAATTGTGTGTGTAATGCAGCACTAAATCGTATTTGCCAGATGAGACACTCTTAGTTCATAGAGAGCTGTCAAGTTTCTGAAAAGTGCTGTGCAAGAAGCAAGTGGAAATTTTTTCCTAGCATGATGTAGTACATTGCAGAGGGTGGGTGGAGGCATTCTGAGATAAAGACGAGAGTCCATCTGCAGCAGGCAGACAGAGCAGGCACGGTCCCAAACGCTGTAATCAGCACTGATCCTGCTGTGTTTAAGCTTCAGAGTAACCAACGTGTCATGACTCAGCAAGAATGGTGGAATCTAAAAGTGATGACTCACGGTTTGCTAGTTTACATGCCAAGTTATCACTCACTAGAACTGTAAATTCCATTAAATGTCTTAACAAACATGAAGCAGCTGCTTACTCAGACTAGAGCAACCGTGTTCCCCCCCCGTCAGCTGTACTTACACGATAGATATTTCCAGTACTTTCATTCTGGGACTTGCAGGAATGCAGTGTTAGAAATAAGCCATGTTTGTGAAATGCTTGGGATCAAATTGTTGATCGTGTGCTGGTAATTCTTACCCATTAGTGTCTTGTCAGTGTATAAGACAAACACCAGAATAGGAGCACAGGGTGAATGGGCTGTGTTAAAGGCACTGCAGTCCTTGTAATCCCGGCGAATTTGACCTGAACATCGTGATATTCTGCCTTTTCAAAGAGCCTGACATTTTCTTTTCTCGCTGTGTGAAATTGAGTTCTTTGGTCTTTCTGCTAGCAGAAAACCCACTAACAGCTGAAAAAAATAAACCAGATAGGAGCACCATCCAGGTGCTGCATCCATTTGAGGCACATAGATATGCTTAGAAATCCCCGAGTCTTCACTTTTGGACACCTCTGAGCTTCTGCTTTGTTGCTGCTAGAGAAAATTCCTTTCTCTTGCCAGTTGCCAGAGAGACTGACTATCTACTACTATCTACTCAAGATCACAGAATTGTCACAGTTGGAAAAGACCTCTAAGATCACTGCATCCAACTGTCAACAGGAAAAAAACCAACCAAAAAATGAAAAAAACCCACAAAAAACCCCCCAATGAACCACCTCACCATGCCACTAGCGTATGTCTTGAAGTGCCTCATCTACATGTGTTTTGAATGCCTCCAGGGATGGTGACTCCACCACCTCCCTGGACAGCCCATTCCAGTGCCTGACTACTCTTTCAGTACAGAAATTCTTACTAATATCCAGTCTAAACCTCCCCTGGTGCACCTTCAGGCCATTTCCTCCAGTCCTGTTTTTTACTTGAGAGAAGAGGCCGCACCCACTTCCCTGCAACCTCCTTTCAGGTAGCGGTACAGAGCGGTAAGGTCTCTCTTCAGCCTCCTCCAGATGAAACAATCCCAATTCCCTCAGCCTCTTCCCCATGGGACTTGTTCTCCAGACCCTTCCCCAGCTTGTTTGCCCTTCTCTGAAATCGCTTCAGCAACTCAATGTCTTTCTTGTGGTGAGGGGCCCAGAACTGATCTCAGTACTTGAGGTGTGGGTTTGCCAGTGCCAAGTGCAGGAGCATGATCACTTCCTTTCTCCTGCTGGCCACACTGTTTCTGATACAGGCCAGGATCCTGTTGGCCTTCTTGGCTACCTGGGCACACTGCTGGCTCATATTCAGCTGGGTATCATTCAGCACCCCTAGGTGCTTTTCTGCCAGGCAGTTTTCCAGCCACTCTTCCCCAAGCCTGTAGCATTTCCTGGGGTGAAGATCATTATTTTAACTACTTATCCATCACTGTAGTTCCACGTATGTGAGTGTGGCCAAATGACTGACCTATTTGTTTCCCGTGCTCCCTGTAGGCCAACGCAGATCCATCCGTGATAAACTGCTTACACAACCTCTCCCGAAGAATCGCCATCGTCTTGCAGCATGAGGAGCGCCGCTGCCAGTACCTGACCAGGGAGGCCAAGCTCATCTTAGCTATTCAGGATGAGGTGTCTGCCATGTCAGAAAGTGAGTGCTGAGCTTAGCTTTCTGGAGGAATGTTTGTCCAGGAGCACTTTTTTCAGAATAGTGCTGATTGTGCCCTCATTTCTTTTGTGGCTGGGATGAGTATGAACAAGTTTCGGTGCTCTTCAGCATTCTGACAGCTTTTGACAGCATTTTCCCTCATCCGAGGTCACTATCCTTATGCAGAGATGTCAGTTTTAAGAAGCGAAGTCGCTTGTTCACTTCACTTGCTAGCTCAGGGCAGCATGATGACTGGAGAACATGCACTGAACCATTGCATTTGGAGCTGCATGTCAGGCTGAGATGGAAGAGCTCCTATGTAGCCTGCTTCACCCAACCTCGAGCTAGTTTCTCATGCTTCGGTGCTGTGTGCTGAGGCACCAGACTTCTTCTGTGGAATCTTTACTCTTAAATGTTGTTACCGTGGCTATCAAATGGTTACAGAATATTTACGTAGGCTGTACTTCAAAGCAATTTACTATAATACTATGCACTGTTTATGGTGAACTTTATCTGACAGTGATGCATCAGTTTGCTGCAAGCATTAAAAATGAAAACTAACATGTATAAAAACAAAACCACTTAAAATCATCACTTGTCAAATACACAGTTACATGTGCTTAACCGAGTTGAGGTTTAGGAGAAGGTGGCAGTAATTCACTATTATTATTTAACATGTAATGTGAGTTATAGTAAAAGCTTTGAAAGATAAGTGTAGATTAAAAAGATATGCATTCTGTCTCTAAGATACTGGTTGATACCTAGTGGGGGAAGAGAAAATTGTCTTTGCTTTGAAATCACTGGTTTGCTTTTTTGTTTTGAAATTTTCCATAGCCACAGAAGGGCCACAGTCACCTTTTCATCATATCCTACCCAAATGCAAACTGGCCAGAGATCTCAAAGAGACATATGACAGGTAAGTGGGATTTTCTTCCTAGCTCACAGTGTACTGCATCTCACTGAAACCTCTTGTCCTTGTTCCTTAGGATATTATCCACCTTCTTATGCAGTTTACTCACTGGGATTCAGGTTTTGGAGCAGGTGGAGCAATGTGAAGGCCAGCTGTGCAACAAACCTGGTCTCCTCATCATTACCTTGGTCTCCCTTTGGATATGTTACAGTTCTTAAAAGTTGCTGATGTCTGCCACAGCTTTAAGAATTAATATTTTCTTCCTTAGCACAGAAGCATGTGAAAAGTGAATTGCAGAATTGAAGTGTCATAATAGAAATATTGTACCACTGTAGAAATGCTCTAAACCTGCAGCTAAGAGAGAAATGCCACATCTAGCACTGATGGCAAGTCAGATACTGCCCTGGCTTCATTTGGTTGCACTGTGCATGCCTAGACAGTGAATTTGCATTAGGTGGTGAGATTCTCAGCAGAATGGAAAGTGTAACATGCTGTTTCTTGACTGGATTAAAAGTTCTGGCAAGCATTTCAAAGGAGTGTGGAGTTAGTGTTGAATTTCAGCAGGAGCTGGCACCAACTTCTGCTCTGACAGCTTGTCAGTGCTGACTCCTCATGCAGAGCAGACACCTCATTGATATGTGCTTGGTGAAAGATTCTGACAGAGGAGCACAAAAGGCTTTTGTGAGGTGGGAGATGAGGTGCCCCTTGATTAGGGTGTTTGTCAGGGAGAATTACTCTGGAGTTCCTTGATTGACTGTGGAGCACATGATTGACTGTAGAGCATGTTGTATGATATTAAACTAACCCTTTAGCCTCCCTAGACTGTGGTTCCACTTATACTAAGGGAATAATTGCAAAGACCTGTAAGGTGAGGCACTGAAAGCCTAAATAATTTGAGGATTGCAAGCACATTAGAAAACTTCAAATAAGATGATGTTTGTTTTGTTCAAGAGCTGTGAATTTCAGCTTGTTTGGAAGGACTGTTGTATATTGATACAACTCACACAAAACTTGTGTGAAAGTGTAATATAAGGCACTTTGTATGTAGCCTGTAATTCTAATATTAAACTTCACCTACTGCGTACTTTTTGTGTTCCTCTAGGGCTATGTATTTGTGACTGGGCAAACCCTGATCTTGTTTCCAAACATTTTAGTGACACAGTGACATCTTGTGGCATTTAGCTGGGACTGGAGGAAAGTACAGCCCAAGCTCATGGAGCGTGCTGATAGGACGTGTCCATGAAATGAGGAGGAATGGACTGACCCCGGAGAAACACACCTTGGTGGTGCCCCCCAGGTGTAAAATCGGGCAGTGTCTCCCCCATTTGGGCACTTCAAGTTGGGGAGAAGTGGCGCAAGTTGTATTTTGACCCTTTTGCATGACATTGTCATAGCAAATGTAAGAAATAAGGTGCTGGTAAAAATACGTCTGTGTGTTTGATTGGAAAGCTGCATTTGAAGAGTAGTTAACAGTGTCGTTGGCTGTTTGGGTAATAAGCTGGTGTTCTGAAGTTCCATTAATGCTTCATATGAGAGAATAGGAAATACCGTTTCTTACCCCTGTGGTCAGATCAGGTCAGAGGGACTGCACCACCTCATCAGGCAGGCATAGAATTAAAATTGTTTTTTGGTAAGGCGGAAGAAATGGTCTAGAAATAGGATTTTTATTCTGCAACTCCAAGGTGAAAAATTGCTCTGTGGCAACAGCTCTGGAGTGGTGTGTGGTCTTCTATGAAATGAGGGCAACGACATGTAACGTGGGGTTGCAGAAAAAGCAAATAGAAGAATGCATAAAATAAAAGTCTCACCTGTAAGATGAGAACCAATCCCACTCAGGATTGTGAAGCCCCTGCTGTAATAACTGTTGTATCCAGTTTTGGGCACCACATTTCAAGAAGGATTTGGGCCACCTAGAGAGCACAGAGGAGTGAGAATGACTTAAAAGGAAAGATGGAAAGATTTGGACTGTTCCTTTTAGAGAAGAAAAGACTGCTGAGAAAGTAGAGTATTCAGATGCATGCAGTGACAATGTGCTGGTTTAAATTGACAGAGATTTCTGGCATAGCCTTTGGTGCAGGGCTACAGCACAATAAAGAAGAGAGAGCACTTTGAATTGCAGATGGGAATGCAGCTCTCCGTTCACTCAAGCCAGCATTTCCTAGTGTCTGCTCTTTTCTGCAGTTCCAGCTGAAGGCCTCTTGACCTACCAAGGCTGCTCTGGAGGTGCTGTCTAGCCTTTGGTTTCCTCTAGATGGTGCTGAGGTATTTCAGGCAAGACCCGACATGTACCTTAGCAAGTTGGTTTTTACAAAACCACAAAAGTAAGAATCTTTTTGCATTTTGAATGAAAAGCCTGCATTTTATAAGGCAGGAATCAATAGCCAGGTCACCTTCACTGTAACACTACTGCTGCTCCAGTAATGGAGTATTATTAAACTGACAGTTTAGAGGTAATCATCATCTAGTTCCTGGGATATTTTGTGATTCTTTTAGAGAAAGTGAAAATGTTTCTTTCTGATTAGTTCAGAAAATAGATTTGAGACTCTTCATTCATCTTGTCCCCAAACTGCACCATGGCTGTGGGACAAAAAGCAATGGTTTAGGACCAAGAAAGTCCAGTTTCCAGTACCTCCACTGCTGACAAATTTATTGATGCTATAATCAGTGTCTCTTTTAAGCCAGTATTCAGTTCAGGGAATTAAGACAGCTTGCACCAAGTTTTATCTGCAACTGCAGATAATATGTTAGCTTGATGCTAAGAAACTGCTGGTCTGTTTTTAGCAAACTTCTTTTAGCTTTATATTGGAATAGAATAAATGTGAAGGTACGGGGAGGTTTAGGAGGAAGATTGGATTGTTTATTTCTTCTTTTTAATACACAAAGAGCCTTTATATGTTTTTAGCCTAGTGGGATTTGAACTGACTGATAGACGTACCCTATCTCAGCAGCTCAGGGTGCAGTGGAATAATAATATGAGATTGAATGAATTATTAGATGTGATTTGTGTGGCTGTGCTGTAAAATATAATCCAGCTACAGTTACTTGATCAAAGGATGGTCGGTGTGTCCTTTAGAAGGAAATGTGACATTATTTCAAAGCTCTAAGTATTCACAACCTCCAGCAAAACTAAATAAACTCCAAAGCTACAAGGTCATCTCTACCAAACTAGAAAATGTATTAATTTATATATAATTAATTATAAAGAGGATAGACATAAAATGAGATGTCTATATGTAAAAGTTCATAACTCTTTCATAAAGTAGGAGGCAGGATGGTCTTTGTTTTGACAATAGTTATGAAAAAAGAAGGCTGCAGTTCTGTGGAGTACTGGCCAACTTTGAGGTTTCCATTTTGGGGCAGTGGCTCACAGTTACTGTTGAGGGCAGAGCAGAATAGAGCAGAAGAGCAGTGATATTCCCAAAAATGTTCTCCAGCTACCTGCATCTCCAGAGGTGGTTTCTTCATATTCATTAGCCTTCGGCTGATCTCACTTCCCGGAATTAGTCCACAATCCTGCAAGCCAGAGTAAATATTTAACAAGCACAGCATCCTCTGATAAGGAGGTCCATGGCTTGACTAGTTTCTGTGTTTCTTTCTATTTCTTGTGCACTTTGCTCCTTCTAGTATCATGAGATGTCTCAGAGATCTTCCGATGGAGAGATGTTAACCAGCTTTTTCCTATTTACTTCTTCCTGTCTCAATTTTAGACTACGGTATCCCCTTTCCATATCCTAATCCCTCAGCATGTATCCCTCAGGATTGCTCATCATGTATTATCTAACCAGAGATTAAAAAAAAAAAAAAAAAAGTATTAAACGTAAGTTTTCATTGGATGAAATGGAATGTCTGGGGGTTTAATAGCCTGTTAGACTATGGGGAATGAAGCTGGTCTTGCCCAGTTACTCTCAAAGTCTGTGGGAAAAAGAATAAGTTGCCGCAAGGTCTCTGGATACCAGTTAACTGATAGAATAGCAGATGAAATTCGGTGTAGATGGATGTAAAGTAATGCATGTCAGGCCAAACAACCCCTATGTAGTGCCTGACTGCTCTGAAAAGAGCTTTTGGAACTAGAGCAGATAGTTCAGTGAAAATGTCGGTGCAGTGAAAAAGCTCAAGGTAGAGTAACACTGCAAAAAATCCCCATAAAATGTGAAAAGTAGTTAGGAAAGGAGCAAAGAACAAAGGAGAGCCCTCTGTAAATTCCTGGTGTACCCAGGAAAGCACCTTTGAATCTTTGTGCAGTTCTAGGTTTCCTACCAGTTCTAGGTTTCCTACCAGTTCTAGGTTTCCTACCAGGGCTACTTAAAAAGTGTCCCTGAGGTTCATGGTGTGGAATGCAGCCAGTACAGGGTTCTCACCTTCCCACAGTCCTGGGTCTTCTTGGGCTCTTTGCTCCACAGTTGTAGCTGGTTAGGGAGAATTAATTAGAACTGGAGCTGGATGGCTCCCTGATGAGACTGAAAGCTTGTTTTCTTGGTGTTCTCTTCTGCTGCTGTTTTTTGCTGGTTTGCTTCTACCCCTAGAAGAAGATGGTTTCTGGGTCTGCCGGTCCCCAGCCAGAGAGCTTGGGGCCAGCTCATGGAGCTTAGTGGTGCTCACAGTAAAAAGCTTTCTAAATAGATGATTTCATGGGGAATCTGTAAAAAAAAATGAAGGCAAATGTGCATCTGAACTTCACTTTCAGTGGCGTGACTATATTTCATGTTGCATGAATCTTGGTGTGTATATATGGGTGAAATTATTTTACCCTGTTGACTGGCTAAGGGCACTTGCATACATTGCTGATGGAGGATGTAGCTTATTCCTCCTTGAATTATTAGAGACTGAAATTATTTTCCATTCAAAGAGGGACAGGTGAAGGAGAAATCATGTACATAAAGCTATAATGAAACCTTGAAATCATACAGTTGAATGCAAATGTAGAAGAATGGAATTAAGATCCAGATAAGAACTGAAAATCTGGTTTTCTTGTGGTCTTTAAGTCTAGGCTTTTGTTGTATAGTGCACTGTAGATAAAATTATGCTGTGGAGACTGTAATTATGTAATTAAAGCTTCTCCCTTGGTGCACTTGGACCAAAGAATGAAAGGAACCATCTGTATTTTTTTACTGTTTCCTGAATGTTAAACTCTGCAGGGAAAAAATATCCCTGCAAGTGTTTCACATTTTCAGGTATCTCTGCTGCTTTTGGGTAACTTGTTCTACAGCCCCAATAGGTTCAGGTTGTCTCTTCACTCCCTTGTCCTGTTCATATATTGTCCTGTTTTGTCCTGTGACTTGGGAGGGGAGTAGATAGTGTGGGTATCTACTGCTTCAGGCTGCCCTTTACCTTGATGTATTTTGAGAGAATCCAGCTTTATCTCTCAGTTGGAGTGTGTCTGGTGGGATAAGGAGCATTACTGGACTTGCAGCATTTAATGCAAGAAAAAATGGAGGTGTTGGCTGTGCTTTGCATGTTCCTTCCGGGTTTGGAGCATCTGATCAGACGTGAGGTGGTAGTGCCAGAGAGACAGTGGATTAATCCTTTCAGTTCCTTTTAAAAAAAGGGAAGCATACATAGCATCTACTCCATTTGCAACTTCAAAAATCGATATTTATGGAGGTCAGTGCAAGATTTGAGAACAAGCCTGTGGCCTCTGCTTCTGCAAAGCATTGTCCGCAGTGAGACTTTCCCTTGTGAGTCGGATCATGCATGGGGCAGGATGGGATCGTGTTTGCTCTCTCACCACTCTGTTGTGGTTTGGTGAATAGTTACACCGGCAGCCAAAGCTACCCAGTGGTTTTGTTTCAAAGCTGAAGTTTCAGGTCTCTCTAAACCCTGTATACAACCAGATGACCTTGTAAAAGAGCATGTTAGTCTGTGGCCTACAATTGAATGCCAGATATAAATGTTTAAATAGAATCATAGAATCGTAGATCATAAATCGCCACATAAAGAGTTTCCAAGAGATGTATTTGCTCCTGGCCTGTTCCTGGCTTGTTTTTAAACCTTGGTTTGTGTAGGGGGGAAATTTGTGGGCGTTACCAACACAAAAGTCATATTGCGAGTCTCAACACACTTGAATTTAAAATTCATACTGGAATTTTCGGGGTGCAAATGCTGAAATTGTATTTTAGGCCAAAAAAAATTCTTCTGGAACAAAGTTTAAAATCAAAGCACACATAGAGAAATTAGCTCTCCAGCGCAGACAAGATTAGCTGTTGATTTGCAAGTTTATATGTGTTCCTAACTCAGTGTAGATGAAAAGATGCAGTGGGCCTTGCCTCTTCCTCCCTGCTCAGCCCCGCTGCCTCCAGCAAAGCTGTTCCTGGGCCAGTGTTCCCTGCCTGCAGGCTGGGCAGTGCTGGCAAGGTGTGCAAGGTGGTGCTGGCTTAGCTCCCATGGTATATTACCTTTATGGTATCTTTACCCACTTTTAAGTAAATCGAGTTACCTCCCTGGGTATATTTCATCTGCTGTCTAGATTTACAGACTTCTGTAAAACTACTCAAATGACGTTCATTGTTCTAATCTCCTAGCTTTCTGGGTTTTTGCAGTAAGAGGCTTATAGTTGCTTTCAAGCTGAACATGAGGGTCAGACTTTATTGTCATTCCTGAGATGTCCATCATTACCACTCCAGTCCTGTTGTCTGAAGTCAGATTAAAGGCTTAGCTTAGTCCCTGAGGTTTCCTAGAATGAAGAAACCATTTATAAGTATGTTTGTGATTTCATGTGACAAGCAGAAGCAGATTAGTAGGAAGCAACCGACCTAAACAGAACCAGAGGAGTCCATTATTGTGGAAGTGTGCTGCTTGAAGCACCCCTTGCCCAGTACAGAGGTCTTTTCTTTTTCCTTGGAGAGGAAGATGGAAATTGGAGTGAAAACATTGTGCCCAATTCATTTTTGCTCTTTGCAGCTCTGGTCTAGGGAAGCAGCTGAGAGAAATCCTGCAGTCACTTGCTGTTGTGCTTGTGGGGGACTTTAACCTCCCAGATATCTGCTGGGAATACAACACAGCAGAGAGGGAACAATCCAAGAGATTCCTGGAATGTGTGGAGGACAACTTTTTCACACAGCTGGTAAATGAGCCAACCAGGGAAGGTGCACTTCTGGACGTGCTCCTTGTGAACAGGGGAGAACTTTGGGGGGAGGTAAAGGTTGGAGGCCGTCTAGGGCACAGTGATCACGAGATGATTGAGTTTTCAATCCTTAGGGAAACAAGGAGAGGGGTTAGCAAAATTGCCACCTTGGACTTCTGGAGGGCAAACTTTGACTTGTTCAGGAGACTGATTGACAAAGTCCCTTGGGAGGCTGTGCTGAAGGATACAGGAGTCCAGCAAGGCTGGACATACTTCAAGAGAGAAGTCTTAAAGGCGCAGGATCGGGCTGTCCCTACCTGCTGAAAAACAAGCAGGCGGGGAAAGAGACTGGCCTGGCTAAACAGGGACCTTTGGCTGGACCTCAAGAACAAAAGGAGAGTCTGTGACCTTTGGAAGAGAGGACAGGTCTCTCACGTAGACTATAAAGATGTAGTGAAGCAATGCGGGGAGAAGATTAGGAGAGCCAAAGCGCAGCTAGAGCTCAACCTAGCTACGGCTGTTAAGGATAATAAAAAATGTTTCTATAAATTTATTAACAACAAAAGGAGAATAAGGCAAAATCTCCATCAGTTACTGGATGCAGAGGGAAACTTAGTAACAAAGGATGAGAAGGTTGAGGTGCTTAACGCCTACTTTGCCTCAGTCTTCAGTAGTGGAACAAGCTATGCCCTGGACATCCAGCCTCATAAGATGTGTGACAAGGAGGGAAAGCAGAATGAGGTTATCACCGTTAAAGAGGAGGTGGTCAGGGACCTTCTACGCCACTTGGATGCACACAAGTCTATGGGACCGGATGGGTTACTCCCAGGGGTGCTGAAAGAGCTGGCAGATGTGCTCGCCAAGCCACTTTCCATTATTTATCTGAAGTCCTGGATAACTGGGGAGTTCCCAATGGACTGGAGGTTAGCAAATGTGGTGCCCATATACAAGAGAGGCAGAAAGAAGGATCCAAGTAACTATAGACCTGTCAGTCTGACCTCGGTACCAGGGAAGGTCATGGAGCAGATCATCTTGAGTGCTCTTACAAGCCATATAGAGGGCAACCAGCGGATCAGGCCCAGTCAGCGTGGGTTTAGGAAAGGCAGATCTTGCCTGACGAACCTTATCTCCTTCTATGACAAGATGACCCGACTACTGGACGAGGGAAAGGCTGTGGATGTGGTCTACCTGGTCTTCTGGAAGGCTTTTGACACTGTTCCCCATAGATTTCTAATGGAAAAACTGGCTGCTCATGACCTGGATGAGAATAGGATCTGCTGGATCAAGCACTGGCTGGACGGACGGGCCCAGAGAATAGTGGCCAATGGTACTCAATCCAGCTGGCAGCAGGTCACAAGTGGGGTTCCTCAGGGCTCAGTGCTGGGGCCGTTTCTATTTAACATCTTTATTGATGATCTTGATGGGACATAGAGTCCACCATCAGTAAATTTGCAGATGACACCAAGTTAGGCAGGTGTGTTGATCTGCATGAGGATAGGGAGGCTCCCAGAGAGACTCAGAGAGACTGGATCGCTGGGCCACTGCTAATGGTGTGAGTTTCAACAAGGCCAAGTGCCAGGTCCTGCACTTGGGCCGCAGCAACCCCATGCAAAGCTACAGGCTTGGGGCAGTGTGGTTGGAGCCACAGGTTGTGGCTGTCTGGTGGAGAGGGATCTGGGGGTTCTAATAGACAAGCGAATGAACATGAGCCAGCAGTGTGCCCAGGTGGCAAAGAAGGCCAACAGCACCCTGGCCTGTATTAGAAACAGTGTGAGCAGCAGAAGCAGGGAGGTGATTGTCCCCCTGTACTCAGCACTGGTGAGCCCTCACCTCGAGTGCTGTGTCCAGTTTGGGGCACCTCAGTACAAGAGAGATATCGAGGTGCTGGAGTGGGTGCAGAGGAGGGCAACAAAGCTGGCCAAGGGACTGGAAAATAGATCATATGAGGATCATTTGAAGGAGCTGGGCCTGTTTAGTTTGAGGAAGAGGAGGCTGAGGGGAGACCTCATCACTCTCTACATCTACCTGAAAGGACATTGTGGAGAGGCTGGTGCTGGTCTCTTCTCTCAGGTAATTAGGGATAGAACCAGAGGGAATGGCCTCAAGCTGAAACAAGGTAGGTTTAGACTAGACACTAGGAAAAAATTCTTCATGAACAGAGTGGTGAGATATTGGAACGGGCTCCCCAGGGAGGTGGTTGAGTCACCATCCCTGGATGTGTTTAAACATTGCTTGGATGTGGTGTTGGGGGACATGGTCTAGGGGTGAACTTGTAGAGTAGGGCTAATGGTTGGACACGATGATCCCAAGGGTCTTTTCCAACCTAAGCGATTCTGTGATTCAGTGAATTTTCCAGTGCCTTGCAGTAGATCTTCAAGAAACTCTTCTAACTTGAGATACTACACAATGTTAAGTGCGGAGAGAGCAGAAGATCAGTTGTGTGAAGTCTTTCAAATCTCCCTAAAGCCGTGTTGGGGGATAATGCTCTGTGAGTACAAGTGAATGAAGCCCTCACAGCTGGGAATCAGCTGGTCCTCAGCCAGCTGGGGATAGCCAGCCTATATGCAGTCTGCTGTATTCTTGTGCTGGGGTGAATCTGGGTGACTGTTTTCATTTGTTATATATGGTAAATGCTGTATGTATTTATTTTCTTCCTATTCTAGTCTCTGCACAACAGGGGTGGTCCGTTTGCACATCAACAACTGGCTGGAAGTGAGTTTCTGCTTGCCTCATAAAATCCATTACGTTGCCACAAACTTTATACCCCCTGAGGCAATTGAGAGAAGCCTGAAATCCATCAGGTAAGAGCACGTTCTGTCCTTCAGAGTGTGGCCAGTCCTTCCTCCCATTCCAAGTGCGGTACAGCAAATGTCTGTGCTGGCACAACTCAGGGGATGGTGTGACATCGAGCTATAGTGGTGGTGGGGGCATGGGCTGAGACAGGACTCCCTGAAGCTGAGACCCTGGTACTGTGATGCTGCTGTGTATACGCGGCGGTGTGAAGCCACAGCCTGTGCATTAACATGAGTTGGTTGCACTGAGGTGATGCTGCAAGAGAGGTCTGCACTGTTTCCAGTCGTGTGTGTTCATTTTAATCTCTTTACCCAGAATTAATTTTGCTTTTAGAAGAAAGAGAGCCCAAGCCTCATGTTCTCTCATTTCCTGCATTCCTTGTTTGCAGCTTTTTACCTGCAAAAGTAACTAACTCTTGCTTGCTTCCTGTCTTCCTTTCTTCTATTCCATTCTGTATTTCTGTAATGCAGATGAGCAGTTTTCAGACTAGTTCTCACAGATTAATTACGTGCCAGCACAGTGGTCTTTTTTTCCTAGTCACTGGGGCATCCAGTTACCATAAAGCCTTCTGTCATCCCCTTTTATGGGGTGCATCTTACATTGTGACATAAAAAGAAGCTTATTCTGAACTCACAGCAAAAGGATGATGCTAGAAGTTCTTTTTTACCAGTAGAGTGACCCCAGGTATTATAGTCTGGGACTAACTAAGCCCTCAGGAAAAGCTGTGGATTACTGTGCAAATGTATTCTATTTTTCTGCAGGCCGTACCATGCCTTATTACTTTTAAATGATGAGAAGTCATTGCTTAATGAGCTCCCTTTGGACTGCTCTCCTGCCCTGGTGAGAGTAATTAAAACTACCTCTGCTGTGAAGAATTTGCAGCAACTGGCTCAAGATGCTGACTTGGCACTGCTGCAGGTACGGGGAGCTGTCAGCGGCAGCTGAAATCCTTTTAAATCACGAGGTGTTTTCTTTCTGTGTGCCAGTGGGTGTCTGCGGGACACGAGTACGTTGGCTCTTTGGTGTGAGCAGAGTGCACAGAGAAAGCACAAGCCTCAGAGCGTGGGGAAAGGTTGGAGGAATGAAGGGCAGTGGTGCAGCAACACTGCTCAACAGTCCTGCAGCCACATCCAAATCACAGATTGCTGGTGGGTAACAGAGGTGCCTAGAGGTGCACAACACTGCTCAGAGCAAGTCCATTAAAGTAGGCTGCTCAGGAACCTGTCCAATCCAATTCTGAATACCTCCAGCGATACCACCCACAGCCCCTCTGGGCCCTGCTCCAGCATTTGACCAGCATCGGAGTAAAAAACTTCCCTCGTATCTCACAGGAATTGTCCATTTTCCACTTAGTGTGTCTTGCCTCTGTCTTCTCTGTGCCTTCCCGTTGGGTAGGTAAAACCAGAACAAAAAGTACTTACACCACAGTGTTCTGTCCCTGTTCTGCCACATTGATGTCTATGGGTGAACGGAGGCACCCAAAATGCAAGTGAAAGCTTAAAATGTGGCCAAATACATTACTTCCCCTGGATCTGCCAAGATCTTTTCTACTAAAGAGCTCTGGAAGCCTGTGCAAACATACTTCTCGATTTCCCTGAGTACATTCGTGTGTGGACTTTGCAGAGCCCCAGGAAGAAGCAGCTCTAGCTTAGGCTTGGTCAGTTTCTCCAAGCCAGCAGCTCTTTCTGAATCTTTCCGGTACTGACAACCAGATGTCAAATCTGAGTTGCTCAAGGTGACTGATGAGTCCTTGAAAAGGGAAGTTTGTGCCAGTGGAGGGAACGAGACTCTGGCAATCACGTGAGACATGAGGCCAGTGAGAGACCGCTGTGGATGACTGCAGTCCTTGTGGCCCTTTGCTTGCTGAGCCTGATGATTTTATCTGGTGACACTGGAGAGTGCAGAGCCGCGCCATGCAGCTGAGGGTCATTCAGACCGGGGGCATGTGGTCTGTGCTCCGTGGGACAGATTTGTGCTCCTGATCTGCTCTGCACCTTCTCCTATTCAAAGGGAAAGGTCCTGTTTTGTAATACAGCTTCTAGGTCTGCTTACAGCAGTCCGTGGTGGTGGTGTTACTTGGTGTTACACAGCTATGGGTGAACTCTGGAAATTCCCTACTGCTTCTGGAGTTTTGTTCTCCACAAAAAAGCAAAGTTAAATGCATCTAATGATACAGGCTGGATTTTATGTCTCATAGACACTATTCATGTGGCTCTTCAGAGCCATTAACAACCACTGACTTGTTTAACACATTAAAATACTTGGTGTAAGTTATTACTGAGTTATCTCAGTGCATTAAAAAGGCAGTGTTTGTGTCATAGTAGAGGCTGATTCTTTTGTTTTATTTGTCATGTATAACACTTAATGCATTTTGCGCATAAATGAAAATAGGTTTTTGGGGCACAAAAAGAAACCAGACTTCTATTGATATAGTTTGAAGAAATTACTTTAAGGCAGGAAGTACTAAGGTGCTTAGAAATGTGAAGTGAACCTCTGGAAATTCATAACCTTGTCAAATGCTGTTTGATGTGCCACATGTTATATTAAACCGTGAATTCATTCTGAAGGCAGAGTGAAAGGATGGAACATTTTTCTTTCATTTCAGCTCAAAAAAGACTTTTCTGTCATTATGTGGAACTTTTGCTGAAAGTCTGAATTTTGCTTTTGCGCCCGTAATTTTTTCTTGTTTTCTCAATGCAGGTTTTCCAGCTTGCTGCACATCTTGTTTACTGGGGAAAAGCAATTATTATTTATCCGCTGTGTGAAAACAATGTCTACATGCTTTCTCCAAATGCCAGTGTCTGTCTGTAAGTAGAAGGAAAATGAGTGATTGTAGCAACAAAGTGGTGAGAAGTGCAGATAAGGTTTCCTTCCCTGCCATACTGGAGACAGAGTAGGATCTTTCTTCATCTATGAATGTGTTGAGACTATACAAAACACAAACTGCTACATGTGCCTGAACTTGCAAAGCCATGTAGGAGTTTGTGTGTGGTAGGAGGAGCATCCTAGTAGATCAATATGGCATTTTATACTGACGTGCCTTCTTGTGGACAGAAGGCAATGTGCCCATTTTGAGAGCCAGGGAAGATGTGGAGGCAGTGCTGGGTGTTTTTGCTGTGCTGAAGATTGGCAACCTTTTCTGTCTTGGATTTTGAGATGTTTTTAGAATCCGTGTTGGAACTCAGTTATAGGAAAATAGTTTTGATTTAAAACTTCTATGATGAAAGTATAAAAATAGGGCTGGAAGGGACCTTGAGGTCATTCAGGAACAGCTGCGGCTGTGTCATATATGGTAGTGCTGTTCTTGAAGACCTTTGTAGATGAAAATCCTAAGGTGGACAGTTTTCCTAATACTTAACTTGACTCTCCTTTACTTCAGTCACGTTGCTTGTCCTGTCAGCATAGGCAGGGAGAAAGCCACATCTACAGCTGCATTTTGCATATTCTAATACTGTGTGTATATCCTGCCCATGCCTGCCTTCCCTTGACTGCCCAATCCCTGCTCCTTTGATCAGAGACTGCGCACGTCTAGACTTTTTATCATTTTTATTTTTCTTCCCTGGATTCCCTCCACACCTCAAATAATGTACTGGAGCTGAATGTTAGGCCAAGATGAAAGCGTGTATGCTTCTTGCTTGGTTTTGCAGGATGCAACATGCCGTAAAGTGTCCTTACTGTTTTTTGAGATCACAGAGAAAATTTCCTTTGGGAATTGGCACTTGTGTAATGCTTAAATAGATAAATGTTACACTGACCAGCAGTGTAAAACTGATTTCTGCCTTTTCCTCTTTTATGTAGTTACTCTCCGTTAGCAGATGCATTTTCTTGTCAGTTCCGGGGCCACAACCTGCCGTCGATGCTTTCCAAGTTCTCCCTCCCAGTGTCGCTCTCGGAGTTCAAGAATCCGCTCGCGCCACCCGTTCAGGAGGTGAGCCTGGGGAGAGCTCCTCGTTCTCCTGCTAATGAGAACAAGGAATGGTGCTGCTTCTGGAGTACCTAGTCAGGAACCTGCTAGTGCAGGTTTAGAAATTGCCAGTGACTCCGTATGCCGAAAAGCTGTGGGGATGTTGAAGGTGCAGCTCTGTGCGTGCTCTGTGCTGGCAAAGCACAATCCTCAGAGAAAACTGAGAATGTTTCTTTTCCTTGGGTGGTGTAGCAGGGGAAACTGAAACTCCATTTGGTCTGTTGAAAACTGTCATACATCTGTAGGGCTGAGTGCAAGTTTGCAGATTCGTTACGACCATACCTGATTTTATTGTATTTCATCTGCTTTAAGTTCACAATCTGGTTTTAAAAGCAAACTGTCATTCGCTTAGTTTCTGCTGTGAAACTGGAATTGTTTAAATGCTGTTAGAGGAAGTGGGCCCAGTGTGTAGTCAACAGAAGTCAATGTGTTACAGAATTAGCAATTCTGGGAAGCAGTGAAATGCAAGAAGGAGCTCAATAGTATGAGATCTCCTGGCTGACACTGTTAGATTCCCAGGTGAAAAAGCTTGGACATCTGAACACAGCTCATGGTGGCAAGGAAAGCACAGGCAGATTTCTTTACCTGCTTCCTTGCAGTGGTGTTTGCTACCCTTCATACTTTGATGACTTGCTGACTATATGAATCTAGCCACTGTACAAATACCTGGAAGATTAACATCAATCGCACACACGGGAACAATTGTGAGAGAAGAATTTGTTGTAATTACAGGTTGGTGGAGATTATGATCAGAGACAAAGAGAAGTAATGAGTAGTAGTGTCTAATTCCAGTACTATGTACTGGTCAGCTGCCACCTTGGGAGGCAGGGGAAGAGTAGTTTTACCGTTTTGTCAGTACTTCACTGTAGCTACAGACAAATCAGGGTCCTGAAAATTGAAGCTGAATTAATAGCGTTAATTTTATTCTGGCTGCAGTAGTTTCAGGAGGTATTTTTTTCCTTAGTACTCCTTTTAAAATTAATTACTTGTCTTAATAGTTCTCCCCCAGTACTTCTGTTTGTTCTCAGATGTCCTGCTTTTGTTTCAAATACACAAAGCCTGCCACTTAGTGCTGCAGTTAAGCCTTGAAACAACAGTTCAGGGTCAGTGTTTGCCAGAGCTGTTGGGAGTGCTCAAATGGCTCTTTCAGAGTGTGCACCTTCTCTCTGATGCTCACCGGTCCGTGGTGGGGTCCTGAAAGTCAGCAGCATGGCTTGTTTTCATCCTCCTTTGTGAAAAGCTACAGAAGTGCCTTCTACGCTCTGAAAAGGGGGGTGAGAACTGTGGGTCCAGAAGGCTCGGGGCCATATTGGCAGGACATGTGCATGAACATGAAGGAGACCACTGTACACTGGTGGGCTCTTTTGAGTCACGGCGAGCTTTTTGACACAGCTAAGCGTGGTAGTTCTTGGGGGAGTTTAGAATAGAGAGAGCTTTTAGATGTTTTCATATGAGTACATTTTCTTCTCCTTTGATTTGCCTATGTAGAACTGTTTCTATTACTGTTTTGTTAGGAGCTAGCTTTTTAAGAGACTTGAGTCCAATCCCTTTGCTGAAGTCGTAAGGCTCCACTTGTAATTAACAGATTTAGAGCAATTAATCTGATGAAATGTGGGTGGGCTTTTGTTCCGCTGTTCAGTGATAAAGGATGCTGTACTCTGAACTGTAAATATTATCAAATTGTATTTGCTTTGCCTTTGAAAAAAATTAACAAAGTTGGGACCTTTCACTGTAATTTTGCTCTTTGTGTACATAGGAGAGGAAGTGGGGTTTTTAACTTTGAAGATTTTCACTCGTAGTCTGTTATCTTGTGCTTTTCATCATGTTGACTGTACTGTCTCTATTTCTGAAGGTCATCTGTGCCAGAAGATCAGTACTGTGGGAAGGGCTGTATTTTCTGTAGCAAATCTTGTGGTCTCCTGGCATCCATCCCATTTGATTCTTGTCTGAAGCATGGGATTGGCTCCCCACTTTTGGCCTGTGCTTCTGGATGGACACAGAATACAGAAGGCATTAATAAAAGTTCACGATACAACGTAGGGAAGCTGCAAATGAGTTTTTCCTCCTGATTTTATACAAAGTTCTACTGCTTGATTTGAAAGAGGACAAAGTTATTTTTGTTTTCTTACAGTTCTCTGGACGGAATTGTTCCATTCCTGTGGGTAGATGAAAAAAAGGGTGATAGTGGCATTTTTATATTTTAGGTGCTGTCGTATTTTTTGGCTGGTAGGAGGTACAACCAACCTAAAAAGGTCCCCCAAAAAAAGGGACAAGACTGCCTTGAAAGGTGGTGTCCACATCTACATTCTGCTCTTGGTGTTGGTAGGAGACACCCAGTGAGTGGTGTGTGCCAGGATTGCCAGTGCTCTCAGCCATGCCTTGTGCTGCAGAAATTTTTCTTGATCTCTCTTGTTGCCTGCGCTGCTGAGCAGTATACTGCAGGTGAACTCTGTTGTTCTATCAGTGGTTTTGTGCTTATAATTTGAAAAGTTTTGGGTTCTGTGTCGTGATCCCCATGCTAGCTTCCCCTTCTCTCTGTTAACCTGCCTTGCTCAGATAGCAGTTTTGCAGCAGCATGAGGATGAGCCTACACCTATGGCTCAGCAGAAATAAGGTGCTGCTGAGAGGAGGCCCCATTTTTCCTTTTGCTCTCAGGTGTGTGCACACCTGCCTTCCTCCTTTCCCTCTTCCCTTTGTGCTAGAGTGCTGGCTTCTGCCCAGCTCAGCTCCGTGCACCCAGCCTGTTCCAGCTGCACTAGTTACCTGCCAGGTTCGCAGGTGGGATTTGCTGAGGGGTGGATAGATTCAGCAAGCTCCAGAGCTGGTGCAGAATGATGGAGCCTCTTCAGCAGGTGGGGATGCAAGCAAGGAAAGAAGCAGCTGTTTTCCCCCTTTCAGGGTGCTGAGTTATCTGTTAGCTCCACCACGCTAACATGTAGGGTCACAGGATTTGCAGCAAACCAGGACAGTCTGGGACTGTCCTAAACAGCAACTAGTTTAGCTCGTGCTGCTGGTTCTGGATCTCACTAGGGTGCAGGCATGGGGTGAGGAGCTCCTGTGAACTGATAGAGTAGGGAAAATCATCTTCCCTTTTAATGGTTTTGCTGGGAAAGATGCAGTTTGCATCTGCTCTACCTCAGCTCCAAAGAAGTTGTCCTTTTTTCTTCTGCCTGCGGCTGTTGGTTCCTGTCCCTCTGCTCTCCTCTTGGTCACTGTGGTGCACACCCCTTCATAACCTCCTGTGAAAGCACAGAAACACTTGGTGACCTAAAACCTTTCATGGGCACATGTTTGCTGACAGAGTATGTGCTCTAGGCATGGCAGCTGGTGCAGAGGAATGCTTTAACCTGCTTTGCAGTGCAAGGCTCGCTTTGTGCAGTGTCAAAGATCCTTCACCCAGCTACTCTGAGCCAAGTTTCAAGAGAAAGGGATAATGTAGGGGCTTCCCCTCATCCATGCATTATGGCCTCAGCTAGTTCATCTGTTTCAGAAGAAGCTAGAACATCTTCTACCCTGCCTTGAGGAATAAATGTGGACTAGCAGGAGGGATCTTTCCACGAAAGGTAGAAGGAGCATACTGACATGAATTAGACTTCCCATTCCCTCCCCGCATCCCCTTCACTACAGCAGCTCTTTATTGTAATGCTCATTGTTATTATTATCACAGTTATCCAGTTCTCCCTTGCTGGGGCTAGGAGAACTGCGGAAGAACACAGATGGGAAAGTATGACAGCTGCTGCTGGGCAAAATATGTTTAATTTTTCACTTTTGTTTTAATAAATCTAGCCATCCTGTTGGGAGTCAGGCACCGGTTGACGAGGCCTCTGCGTTACGCATCCGGAAAACGTGCTGTGCTTTGTGGAACAGCTCGGTGGAAAGCGAGCGCGTCTGTCGGGGGACGGGCCGGGAGGAGAGCTGCATGCAAATCCTGAACAGGCAGTTGTGTCTTCGGAGAGACACGCTGAAAATGGGACTCTTCTGCTGGGCATCTGGAAGGCATTAGGAGTCACAGGAGCTTTAGTTTGCAGAGACATGGAAGTAATGTTAAGATACATTTATATTCAGCTGGACTAAGTATAAAATCAGGAGGTTTTAGTATGGCAAGTTAAAAAAATATATCTTTCTTGGCCTGAATGGAGGGAATGGAATTCTCCTAAATGCAGAACATTACCAAACGCTTAAAATGAAATACTGGACAATAAATGTTTTGCCCTACATTAAGAGGGGTCTTCAGAGTCTGTTTTCTGTAAATAGGGAGAAGTTTTAATAGTTGATCTGTTTTTCATAAAACAGCAGGGTTTGCAGGATAAAGAAAGGTAATACATTTCAGCAAATATCCATTGACCCCAGTGGCTGGGAAGGTGCTGGCCTTTTGAGCCAGGCAGCCCTTAGTTCTTAGTTCAGACCTTGAAGAGAGCATGCGGCAGATAACCAATTAACTCAGACTGGAGAGAGAGGGCTTGTATACTCCAGTAGGCAAAACAAGCTGTGTTTTAACTAAGAGCATATCATCATGTCATGAGAAACAAGCTAGGCTTGATCGAGTGCTCCTGGGTTGCTGTTTTCACTTCCCTTTCCTGAAGCCATTGCTGGTCCCAGTTATCGTGGTGTTTTCCTTATCTTTTTAGGCCTGGAAAAGAAAACAGCCTTAAAGAATCCTTGCAGGAAATGTGTTTTATTTAAATTGTTACTCAAGAGTTTTACAAATGCTCCCTTTGGATCCCAGAGGGAAGAGAATCGTGAATGTTGGATCATGGCCCACCGAGACTTAGGGCTGAGCTTTCCCCCGACTGTCCCAAAGTGCCCAGATGGGCTGATGTATAGTGCCCGTGTTTTCAGAAGCTAACGCATCTTCTCTGCTTTTGTCAGTAAGCACAAAGCAATGTATTGTTACCAAGGCCTTCCGTGCCGCCTTGCATGACAACATGCTCTCATTTCGCCCAGGCCCTGCTGTGCCGTGAGGAGGGGAGAAGAAGGGGATGGCCATGGGCTGATCCGTGCCAGCAGGAGCAGCCCAGATGCTGCAGCAGACAGGACCCCCTCACAGCAGACTGGAAAGAGGCAGCATGGGGAGATGGGAAGGATGAAAGGAATAGTTAAAAGAAGTAACAAAAAATGGTTTTGTTTATATTTCCATCGCGGTCCTGGTGTTTCAGCCAAAAAAGGCTGGCTGTGGATTCCTACCATGCCAGATGATGACTGAGTGAGTGGCAGCAGACCTGGGATTGAAGTATAACCTCTCCTGGGAAGCTACTCCCAGACCTTTGGGCTTCAGCGAGGAGCCCAGCTCATCAAGTAGACCGAGACCAAGCGTGCACATAACCCTGTGTCTCTGAGGGAGGAAGAGATTTCTCACAGCCAGAGCACACAGATGGTGCAGGGAAACCTCTTCTCCAGCAGACCTGTCTGTGAGCTCCATCAGAGCTCAGGAAGACCAGATGGAGGCGGGATTTCAATTCAGTGTTTGTGTGCAGGACAAGCAGCAAAACCTATTAGCAAAGCATCTTCTAGACCTTATCTGTGCAAACACTTGCTACTTTTGATAAGAAATAGGATTAAACCTGGAAAAAGTGGGCATGGTGTGAGGCACATTTGCAGTGATGGCAGAAAACACACCATTCTGGGCATGACACCAGCTGCAGGGTGCAGCATTGCTTGGGCTTTTTTCTAGGACCAGATTTTTAAGAGGTACCAAATTCCCACTGAAGTCTGGCTGATTATAGACAACCATCAGTGATCATCGTTCTCTCTGATCTAGGGATGATTGTTCAGACTCACTTCAGTAGGGAAGAACAGTTTTCTCTAGTTCTCCTGTTGGCCACGGCCAATCTCCAGCTCTCCCACTTAAGGCACAAAGGCCTTTGTCAGACATTTGTTGTACATTGTTACGGTTGTAAAGCTGTAGCACCACTTTTGCCTGGCTCCTGTGAAATGTGCAGGCCTCTTTCATTTGATGTGAAACTAGCTGATAAGACATCGCTGTGCACCAACAGGTTGGAAATTTAAGTAAAATATGTAAGACATCTTTCCATCCAGGAAGGGTTTTAAAAACATAATCACTGGAGCAAGGCTCCTTTCTCTTCCAGGCTGATTTCAGATGTTAGCAAAACACTCTGCATTTGGTATCTTTTGCCAGCCTTCCTCTCCTGTAGATGTTCTATTAAACATGTAAAATGAATGATGGCTTTTCCAAAAAAGGTATGTTTGCAGGCAATCCCAGATAATACGTTTTAAGATTAGAATCCATTCAGACCCCAAAAATGGTAATCCTTAAGAAGACAGGGTGGGGGTCTGTCTGCAAACAGAAGACTTTTCTTTTACGATTTGATAGTAGAGGAGGAACTGAGAATTACAAGATTTATGGAAAAAGGAAAATTACGTGGGCTGATGAACTTCAGTTTGGGGCTTTTATTAAGATTTGGCCCGTTCCCCTGATGATTAATACAGCAGAGCTAGCTTCCTTCTCCGTCTGAGCTCATTCTGCATGTGTTTCTCTCACCAAAACAGTGCTGGTTGCTATGAAATCCCCAAACAGCTTTTGTCAGTGAAGCGGTGTTTTCAGAGCCGTTAGCTATGGGAAGGGTTGCCTGCACTGAGCTGAAAAGGCTTTTTGTGCAGAAATTCAGACAGGAGGATGCGCTTTGAATGCTCCTCCAAAACGCCTGCAAATAGGGCATGCCAAGAACCTAGAGGCTCTTGTCCCTCACTCTGCCCACTGCTTTCAGCAGCTCTCTGAGGACATCATGCAGGTTGTCAGCTTCTGTGACACAAAGGTTTTGTGCGTGTTTGCTTTATACAGGTGTTTGAAATTCCTGCCTGTCTGCACCCTGAAAACCTCAGTGCCTTTATAAGCTTGGCCTGTCCTGTTGCAGAGGGATGACAAGCAAGTGGGGGTTACTAACCCTTTGCATTGCAAGGGGACTCCTTGCCAAGGTTTCTGCTGCTGTTGGAGCTATTTCTGCATCCCTGCAGGGCTCTGATCTCGAGTCTCTACCGTGGTTATGCAGCAGTTTCCCATATGACAGCAAATGGCTTCTGCTTCTGGACATGTCTTGGTTGCTTTAGCTCTGCCCTATCATGCTCCTCTCTCCCTGACTTTCCAGGGGAACCTGCACTTCAATCTGACTGCTCTGGGATTAACCCTTCAGTGATTATTGATTCTAGTGGGCCTTGTGGAGAAACTAGCAAACGGATCTCAGGGCTCACACTGTTGGCCTGCATCCAACTGACTTCTTTTCCACATCTGGTCTCTCAGAAGGAAGTCTATCCTATTTTTTTAGCACCTACTAAACTTGTTTTGTTAAAAGAGAATGGGACAGCTACCAGTGGGGCTGTATGGTGACGTTTGGACAGCTGAAGCATTTGGTGGTGTGGGCATCCAGCTGCTCTGCTAGAACTTAGCAGGTGCTGGAGCTATGGCAAGGAGGCAGGGCTGGTTCTTTGAGGACCCTGGCTGTGCAGTGTTGCATTAAAACATGATGATCATTAAAGGATTGATTACAGCCTAAGCATCCACAGAGGCTTTGGGGATAATGGACACGTGTGCTTGGTCACCTTTTTATGATTGGAGAAGAGATAAAACCACTGTATGGGGTGAAAAGTATTTCTCCTTGTGACTTCTTAGTTGCAAATCCTAACCTTTGTGTGTTGTTTTCCTCCAGTATTTTATTTCTTGGGTGTTAATGCCTCATTTCTCACTCTGCAGACTCAGCTCATCCAAATGGTGATATGGATGCTCCAACACCGGCTTCTTATTCAGCTTCACACTTATGTCTGTCTGATGGTGCCACCAAATGAGGAGGATTTCCGAGCCCAAGATGAAGACATGCCCTTTACTGCCAGAGTTGGAGGCCGAAGTTTAAGCACCCCCAATGCTCTCAGCTTTGGTTCTCCAAGTATGAGCACACTTTTCTCTGCTGTTCAGACTACAGCCCACTTCTGCACTTCTACTGGTGCCTGTGGTATTCAGGCCTTGGGAACAAGACAGCTCCTCTTTGCTAGAGTGCCTGCTAGTTAGGCCCAGCCCTTCTTACATTTAGAGCTGGCCGTTGGTGAAATTCTTAAGGGCTATTAGATCTTAAAAAGTAGTGCTTTGTAATAGGCCAAGTTCTCATTTGGCTATGTAAAATATTTTTATCAGAGGTACTCCTGTTTTTTTGAAGTAACTTCCTACTCCCTTGCTGTACTCAGAAGTAGCTGCCATGTTGCTCTGGCTGCATGAACTTTGGTTGTCAGGAGAAGAAGAAAATGGTGAGATTTTGTTTCAAACAGCATTGGTTTCTGTGGGCTGTAGAGCCACCCAAAAAGCCGCAGGGTGGGCTGTCATTCTCACAGGTGGTTGACTTCTGGTTACATCTCCGGATTTCTTTAATCTGAGTCCTCAGTGCTGTTGTTAGGGTGATTCCAGGCAAGCATTTTTTCAAGAATAGAAATCAGATACAGTGCTGAAATCCCCAAACTTTCCCGCCTGTGCTGTTACGAGCAGCATTCTCAGAACACCACTGAGGCTGGATATCAGTAGAAATTCTTTATACAACTTTCAGCTTTACAGAAATCATGAATTAGGGCAGAAATCTTGGAACGTGAGTCAGATAAGTCTGTGATCTGCTTATTCTGGCTCGCTCACAAGAGGATATTGCTTTTTGGCCCTTTTTTCTGCTTGCTCCCACCTTCTGTGCCATTAGGCTTTTCATGTTACCACTTCGCTGTATTCCAGCAGAGTTGGCTGGGAATTTTCAGATTTTTTTATGCAGTGTTTATGGTCTCCAAAAGTACAATTTTCCATAGAAATTGATGACTTAGTTGAAACATTTGACTTTCCCATTGAGAAAATCACTGCCTTGTCATATTGACTAATTACAAATACACGTAGCATTTTGAGACCCACTTTCTTTGCTCTACAGATCTGAAGGGATTATTTGGAAAGACTGCGTAGACACAGCCTGAATTGATAATCTTTGCATCATTATGCTGAGGAATATAAAAATTCTGTGTGTCTTTCTCTCTTCCCCTGATAGCTAGCAGTGATGACATGACTCTGACAAGCCCCAGCATGGATAATTCCAGTGCTGAGTTGATACCTGGTGGGGACTCACCCCTAAATAAAAGGATGACAGAGAATCTCCTAGCAAGCTTGTTGGAACATGAGCGGGAAGCTATCCTTAATGTCCCTGCTGCCCAAAATCCCGAAGATCTTCGCATGTTTGCAAGGTAGGAAATGAAGAGTGCAGAATGTCATCTTTTTTTTTTCCTATCCTTGCTGTTTCATTGAAGGATTAATTCTTTTAGGTTGTTCCCCTTATACCTGTGCCTGTGATTTTTTGACAAAAACTAGCATGTGTCACAAGAACACTTGTTAAAAGGGGTCCTAGATGTGTGAAGGAGCCTCAGGGCATGTGGCTGGACAACTGGGACTTCACTGTGTGCCTGCCAGTTTTCCTGCATTCACACATGGTAGCCATAAACCTGCACAGCCTGAAGAGTCCTTCTAAGCATGCACAGCAAAGAGCCAGTCATGCTGGTGCTGTCGTTCTGTATCCGTTGGTGCGTCCGGGCCAGCTATCCTTGATTTTAAGGTTTGTACTCTCCACACAGATACGAGGCAAAGAGCTTCAGACACAAAGCCAGCCTGAATACTTTTACAGACCAGCCTACAGACGTTTCAGGATCTGTTTTGCAGAGATGAGCTGCTCATTACATTTGGTTCATTAGGTTAAAGCCATTAGGATGTGTGACGGGTAGCACACAGTTTTGTTGTTACAAATATAAGCACAACAGAAATACGGCAGATGTGGTTCTGCACATGGTAAAAAGTAAAATTACTTCCTAACCAGCCATCTGGAGAAAAGGTATGTGGGGAAGTACTTTTTCTTCCTGAGCATTTCAAAACACAGTGGTATCACTGGAATGCAGCTTTCACTGGTTTTCATACTTGTGGAGCAAAAAACCACCTGAGGCAAGTACTGCCGCTTCTCCAGATGCGCTTGGTAATCCCCCGAAAACCTGGTTCTCAACCCCTAGGATGGATGTTGTCAGGTAGCCGAGAGAAACTGTAACAGCAAGAAAATACTCCTCTTGTCTGTGGCAGGGTTTGCAGCTGTGCTGTGCCCAGGTATTTTTATAGAGCTCTCCCCAACTGGTGTGCAGTTGCTGTTCTCTGAATCGCTCCTCTCCTTCTCCATCTTCTGTAAACTGCTCAGAGGATATTTTCTGACTGAAAGGCAACACTTTCAGGACTCTGAAATGTTTTTTCCTTAATACCAGATAAGTTGTTAACAAAACCAGTGAGAAAGCAAAGTAATACCATAATCATAATTGGTGATGTCTTAAGGCAGAATTTGTGGGTCACTTTGGACCAGTTTAGTGGCACTACAGATCCTCAGTTATCCTTGGGAGAGGAAAGGATTTCATGATTGCTCCCCTGTCACTTCCCTCAACTGGGTAAAACAGCCATTTGAAAGCTTTGGAATTGCAGATGCAGAAATGTACTTGTTTTTCTTCAGAAAATCAGGTGCTGTAACCAGGCAGCCATCTGAGTGATGTTTATTACGCCATTTGCTCCTCCACCGGGTTCTTTTGCAGAGCCCCATGATGACTGCTAAGTCTGAATTTCCATTCTGCCATAGATTGAACTGACACCTGCCCAACTTACTCCGAAGTCAGCAGTGAGGAAGAGAGGAACAAATGGATCCCGAGGGTAGGAGGCCAGAATGTACAAATAGGAATGTTTACGCAGGAGGCTTTTGGTTACCGGTGGCTTTATGAGACACCATAACCTGAAGGCTGTGGGTGTATTTTCTCTCTTTTTGTGCCATAAACTGTCAGGGATGAGTGTCTGGGTAAACCTATTGCTCTTCATGAAAGTGCCAGCAGTGGTGGAGAAGCCTCTGCAGTGAACGAGCTGATCTGCCCTATTACCTCAGTACAGGTTACTGCACCAGCTCGTCTTTTTTGCTTCATTTTGAGGAATAGGAGCCTAACAAGGGCCGTGCTGTAGGAAATAGCTCTGCTCTGTCAGCTGCCTCCCAGAACAAACTCCTGCTATAAATGCATAGTTCGTTCACTAAATACACTGGCGCTGCCCGTCGCAGTGTCATTGTGTGTGCACACGAAGGGCTGAGCCATTTTCAGCAGGGCAGTAAAGTTCAGCCTGATATATTTTCTTGTGTCTCTTCTGAAAACCTGTTACTCATTAAAGAGGTGGTAGAAGGGCTTGTGCCTCTCCATTGCTATGCACAGAGCTGGTACTTGTGAAACACAAACCTTAAGGTTTGTAATGTTCATTATCCAAACAGGTGAAGGTAGTGCCCTTCTTCACAGGGGCTGTGAGCCCCAAGTTACAGCTTTGTAGATTCTAGTTGGACTTTGGGGAGAACTTCTTCCCTGGGAGGGTGGAGCAGCCCAGGCGTGTGGGGGGATCTCACTCCTTGGAGGGTTTTGGAGCTTGCCTAGGAACAGGGCCAGCATTGGCAATAGTCTTGCTGGAGCAGGATGCTGGACTAGACTTCGGAGGTGTCTTCCAGACGGCATTTTTGTGATATTCTTTAATATCCTCTCCAGCTTTTATTGGAGTGGAAAGTATTTCATCTTGACCAGTTACAATCCAGACTCTTTTTGATTATAGGATGGATTTTTTTTATTGGAAAACGCCAGCTTAAGTCTGTGCTGCTGTTGCAAGCCAGTGATCATTTGCACAGGAGACAGCGGAGCCAGGAGATGAGAGCATGGGCAACCACAGCGAGCACTGCTGTAGAAGGGAGAGAATATATAGCTTGTAAAGGCATTTTCAAAATCACTTTTTGACCAGTGGTACAAGTTCTAAGATACAGTATACAACAATTTCTGTTAGTACCTCAGGGAATGGTCTGGTTTTGACACGTACACACACAAACTGACACCGTTCCTGCTAATGGCCACTTCTCAGTGCACACTGGTTGCCGTCATCGGCACAGGAGAGGAAGCCAATTAGCCTGATTTAAATACCCAGGGGGAGACACTGCAAAAGGCAAATACAGAGCCCAGAGAGTGGAAAGGTAAATAGGGCTGGAGCTTGTCCCTCTGATGTTTGTTTGTACTGCAGGTACAGAGCTGTAGCAATTATCTTCTACATAATGGTGCCAGTTTGAGAGCTGGCAGACGAAGCAGGAGCTCACTCACAGTGGGCTGGGGACTGTGCAGCCCCAGGCTGAGGCAGTGAGTTTCCCAGCTCTGTTTCCATATGGCTGTTTGGGGAACAAAAGGCAGGGAGGGGAGGAACATGGCAAACTGGGGAGCAGAGAAACACAAATGGCAATGGACTAGAGGTGACGCCTCCTCTGTGCAGCATAGAGGGAGGTGTGCACTTGTTGCAGGGTGACTGCAGTCACCCATGAAGGGTAACGGGTGACAGAGTGCCTCTCCTCAGCAGCCAGACAGATGTCAGTCCCTCAGGGAAAGCACGAGAGGCCCCATCCTGCTGTCAGGTGAAAACAGCAGGAGTGCTCCAGGGGATATTTGGTGTCTTTCGAGGGCTGTTCAGGCTTGAAGACTGTATGAATGAACTAGGAAACAGATCTTGTCATCTCCACTCATTTTTACTGTCAGTTGGCACAACGCTGCAGACCAGCATGTTCCTAAGCTGCAGATGGGCATGGAAACAGGAGCGAAAGCTGCTGAAGCACAGAGTGTGATGTGTAACACATGTGGGCACACGTCTGCCTGTGTAGCTGGGGAAGTGATTCTGGCATATGTGTCTGGGCCTTGACGGGGGGGAGGATTTGAGTGACGTGTGCACTGTGGTTCCTGCGTTTAGAAGGTTGTCAGGACAATTAAGAGCCTGAGAACCAAACTGAGCTTTGTCCAGAGGGCTGGTTTGGTGTGACAGCTCTGAAGGTCTCTGGGGAGCAGGTCCTCAGCCAACAGGAGCTTGCTGCAGTGGTTTTTCTTAGACCCTGCCATGATTGTCTGTGCAGGGTAGGAGTTCTCTGATGTCTCTAACACATTGGTGGCCAGCAAAGGTGTATCTGTGCTGTCCTGTTTAAAGGGAGCTGGGAATTGAAGAAGCCAGTGTGGTTTCAACTTAGGCTTCAGAGTGTTGGGACTCTTTGGGGGCTTGAGAACTGCTAGAGCCTGTCACCAAAATTTCCATCTCCCTGTTGTGACTGGTCCATCTAATGCAATCTGTGCACAACCTGTAGTTACCAAGCCCCTTGAGCTGCTGTGAGGGACAATTCACTCTGAATTCTAAAAGCAAGTGTGGGTCAGTGCCCAGGCCTCTGATGCGTAGCTGTGGCAAAGGGCATTGTAGATCTAGCTAAGAGAGTGCAGAAGTAAATCTGCCACATCCTGACCTCTCGAGGCTTGCTGGCACTTGCAGTTCCTTGTTTGCTGGAGCTAAAAGGATGTTGAAAATTAACAGTCTCAGGAAATGCCCCAGGCTTGGAAATCTTTTGATACAAGGAGGACCTTTGCAAAGCCCTGAAGCACAGAGTCCCCTGCTTTCCAGGGGATTTCTGTGCTAGGTAAGAACTGATGGAATTCACTTTTCATGTAAATGAGGGACACAACCCAAACCCTTCTGGTTTGTGTCCCATGGGAGAGGAAACCTCGAGGGTGGCAGTACCCATTCTAACTTTGTGCACTTGCTTTTGTCCCTCTTGCTCTCCTTCCCTGCAGGCTGCTGCATTATTTCCGAGGCCGCCACCATTTGGAGGAGATCATGTACAACGAGAACATGCGTCGCTCCCAGCTCCTGATGCTGTTTGACAAATTCCGCAGCGTGCTGGTGGTGACCAGCCACGAGGACCCTGTGATTTCAGTTTTTCAGTCTCTCTTAAGGTGACTCTACTGGCAAAGGAAGGAAACCTGCTGCACTCTCCCTACTGATAGTCTGAAAGATGCTTAAGATCTGAAGGAGGTAATTTCAGTTCCTTCTTGCCATGTGACATAGAGCAGGTTCTCCCTCTCTGCACCTCAGTTTCCCATCTGCTCTGTGGTGACAGCTGAGGCCGGGACGTACGAGGACTCTGGGCCATGCTGCAGGACAGCATGCGCTTGCTCAGCCTGGATTCTGGCAGTGCCATGTTCACAGCATGGGAGCTGCTGCTTCACAGCCCTTCCTGGACCCTGGGTGGATGCTGGTGCCTCAGAAGTGCTTTCTCTCCTCTCTAAGACCATGACTGCTGGGTGACTTGGCCGCAAGCACCTCTTGTGAGCAGCCTGTCCCTGTGGCAGAGCGTGCAGGGCCTCTGCTCAGGGGCTGAATGGAGTCAGCCTGGCTTTTAGGGAGGTGTCCCCAGGTACCATGGAGTTCTGTTTGATCACCACTACCTGGCAGCAGTGAGGACACAGGTAGGAAGGCGAAGTATCACAAGTAAAGTTTCATGAATGAGGATGCCTTGCTCCCTGAGTTGCAGCTTATTATTTCTTCTCCCCTCCCCACTGCCCTTACTACCGAGTGCCTATTGGGGCATGGCTGTCACCAAGCAGCTGTTGTGTTTGTGGGTGTTTGGGGTTTCCAGTTTTTGACTGGGAGTGTGGAGCTGGGTTGTTGAGCAGGACTGAAATAGCTGCAAGTACGTGGACCCATTAGTTCCATATAAGCAGAGGCTGGTGCTAAGGGCACTCAAAGTTGTCCACCAGAGCTTGTTTTGTGCCCCCATTTCCTTCCGTGCAAGTATGGCTGTGGCTGCAGGGAGCCAGACTGGGAACCTGGCCTGGGTTAAAGCTGAAAAACAATGTTCAGGTCTGTACATGGCTGTGATTCCTGATCTGGTCCAGCACTCTCCTTCAGCTGTGGAGGCGACAGCCCCGTTTCTGGGCACTGCAGGAGCTTACGCCAGCTCCCTTGGCCGGTGCGAGGCCGCTGTTCCCCACAGCTGCTCTGTGCTGCGTACCCAGGGAAGGGGCGAGGGGAGACCTTTACCTCTGTGGTGGTGGCTTCCAGGGGTGGGTGTTGTTAAAAGATCATCAGGCTCCTTGTTAAGACCTTCCCTTGTACCACACACACACACACACACAGGAGTTTTTCCCAGAGGTGCAGGCTCTCTCAGACCAGCTTCCCTTGTGCACACAAACTGGGTGAAACTGAGATTTATGTAACTTACCTATCCTCAGCAAGGCACAGTTGTGCCAGGGGAGCCCTGCTGGTGTCCGCAGTGCACCAGAGACCTGATGACAGCTACCTACCCAAGCTCCCTTCAGTGAGTCTTCCCTGGCAGCTGCAAGCAGGGATGTGACAGAAGAGCAAGAGCAATATCCAACCTGAAAGTCAGATCAACACTGCTGCAGGGCCGCTGTCCCATCCAGCCCCCAGCAACTGTCTCATGGGATTTTCCTCCCCTGTACCTCATGGGAGGCTGCAGCATCACAGCACCATTGCTTTTTTTGTGTTTAGGTTCACTCACTGCTAAGTTTCAAACGGGTCTCCAAAGCAGGTGGGAAAACAAAACCATTCTTGTTCGCTAAGCTACATGTTAGATTACAGACTGGTATAGGCTGGAAGGGGTTGCTGCAGGTCTTTTGTCCAAACCTCTGCTCAAATAAAATAGGTTAGATTGGGTCACTCAGGTGCTTGTCCAGTGGAGGTTTGAACATCCCACAGCTTCTCTGGGCCCCCTGTTCCAGCATTTGACCACCCTATTGAAATTTTTTTCCATACATGTAATGAGAATTTCCTGTTTTCCAGCTTGTGCTCATTGCCTCTCATCCTGTCTGAAAAAAGCCTAGCTCTGTCTTCTCTACACCCTCCACACTGAGTAGTTATAGACAACAGTAAGATCCCTCCTTTACCTCCTCTTTTCCCAGCTCTCACCCTTTCAGTCAGTCCAGCTGCCCCACAGTCTCTTGACTGTTCCCCTGCAGCATCCATGTGACAGACTCTACAAGGGGCCAGGGGTGATGGGAGAAGCACAGCAGGGCAGAGACACAAGCCTTCATTAAGCCTGGATCCACTGGCAAGGGAGAAAGTGCCCTTCAACATCCAAACCCACCCTCAGCTCTGGCTGGGCCACCCACGCCAGTCTACTGCACAAATAAAATTCCACCTTGCCCCATTCATTGTGATGGAGTACATTTATTACTAAAACCTGCAAGCCGCTATGTCTGCGCTAGCTGTTGCTGTGACATCACTTGAGACCATCATACAGAGCACAGCTCACTTCCAGGTTGGTGGCACGCTTGCAAGACTTGTCAGCTGCAAGAGAAGTGTCATGTTGCTGCCATCTCTCTCTCTGTTTTCTTGTCTACAACACTCACAAATCTGTTTCCTCGTAAATAAAACCTGAGAGGTTTATGTGCCCACTCTCCCCTGTTGCCAATACCAATCCTTGTTGTGGCTACCACGTCCTGCTCCCCTGGCAGCTCATGTCCAGGTACCATCCAGATAGCTGTGTCTTGTGTCAGGTCCCTTTGGTCAAAAGCCTTATCAATCCCAAACGCTTGGCAGAGCTTGGAGGGGCCGTTACACAGCTGCCAGTCCTTCAGAGGCTTTGTGGGTCCTTTTCTTGACGCGCTGCGCAGCTCCCTCATCGCCTCTAAACCCTGAAGAGGTTCCAAAGAGCGAAGTAATACCGCAGCCCCTTCCCCTGTGCAGAACAAGAACCACATGTTAGTGCAGGGCTGTTCATCAAGGACATCTGAACCTTCAGCCCCATCGGCAGCACTTCAGCTCTGAGCCAGTGGCACAGACAGAGCAGGGAATTGCCTGCAGTGCCCAGCCACGGGGACTGGCCTTCTGGGCCTCTTCAAGTGCCAGGCCCTGGAGTCCCCTGTGGGCAGTGCACTCACTCCCCTCATGTGAATGCCCAGTGTCCCACAGTTCTGTGTCCGTTACTCATCGGTGCTGACTTGCTCTTCCCCAGCCCTGCTTCTTGATGTTCCTACTTCTAGCTGCTGCTCTGAGGCTTGCCAGAGGGCAAGAGGTTTTTCTTATGTCAGCACAATGTTCAGGAATAAATACACATATGGTTCAGTTTTGGCACGGCTACCCAAAGCTGTTCTCAAACCCAGTGGATTTGTAATAAAGTCCGATTACAAGAACTCCAGCTAACAAAGGAGAGGAGGAACAAGCCTGGACTCTGCCAGCAGAAAGAGGCATCTTGCAGAGCTGGGCTGACAAAGAAGCTGGGGAGGAGCCGCAGGCGCTGGGAGCAGCCACTGCTGCTGCAGGAGCTGCCAATGCAAACACCTGTAGGAGGTGTAACAGCAGGTGGGATGGCCACAGCTTGGCTAACTGCACAGCTACAGTGGAGGCCGAGCTGAACCCCCCTGGGAAGCTCTCGCCAGACAGGGATGCACGGGATGTATGGCCCTGGGAGCATCACTTCAGCAAAGCAGAGCGTTTCACCCCACTAGGTGAAAAAGACTGACAGATTCTCTTCTGCAATGTGATCTGCCACCCTGTCAGGAGCCTTAGAGAACTCTACCCCCCTGCAGCTCCTGTAACCAGCTGCCCTCCCTGATTTTGGTGTCAGTGAAGCAAAGGTGCAGCTCTGAGCACAGACATTGCCCTGTGACAAGGATCCCCAGCCTCAATGAGACACAAGCACTTCCTTGGTATTTTCCACTGGACAGCAAGCAAGGTCTTCTCATGACCTCGAGTGGGTGAGGAGAG
The DNA here is from genome assembly GCA_025345505.1 of Todiramphus chloris collaris. NCBI lineage: Eukaryota > Metazoa > Chordata > Aves > Coraciiformes > Alcedinidae > Todiramphus > Todiramphus chloris. The sequence continues at coordinate 5,403,763 of JANVCC010000039.1, read as the reverse complement.
AGCCTGGTAAAGTGGCCTGTGTGCTGCCCCACACAGCATCCCTTGTGCTGGGGCCACCCACGGCATTCCTCCCCACCAGCATCTGCATGATGCTGCTCCACAAGAATCCTCTCTCCAGCCTCAAGCATCTGGAGCCATGCTCATGCCTGGCACAAGCCTTTTTTTGTAGGCACTGACAGATCAGATCCCCAAGGACCTGTGATTTCTGAAAATAGAACCCATCTCATATTTAGTACAAATCCCACACTAAATCATCCTTCTGCACTCCCAACTGAGGACCCGATTTCTGGTTCCATGAGGTGTGCCCATGGCCCTGAGCCTGCTCAGAGCTCCTGCTGCCCTCCATACAGCTCAGGGAGGTCAACAGTCTGCTTTCCAGCAGCTGCTAGCAATCTGTTCCCTGGCACTCCCTTCTCTAAGGAAGAGGATTGATGCTAATCTGGCGGCCAAAAGCTGCTTCCCTGTACAACAGCGATTTAGAGCTCAAAGGTCATCTTAGATTTTTAAGAACATGCTCCATGTCCTAATTCTGCTTTTTGTCCATGCACAAAGAAACATCCCTCACACCAGGATACTGCATCGCTCGCCAGGAACAACTGCAGGGTTCTGAACAATCCCTAATTACACTACTTGCTTTCTTCTATCACAAATGAAAGTGGAAACTGTGGTTATCCTTGAATTGGCAGCAACACCCCAGGAGCTTTGGGAAAAGATGGACACAGCAGGCAGGGTAAGAGTGCAGGGATGCCACGAAGAGCTACTGCCTTCTCTGCCCCCATCTGTCCCCACACCCCTGGACTGATGTTCATGTTCTCCTGAGCACACTTGCACATCAGAAGTTAAATTTTAACTACCAAAGAGCATCTGAATCCTTCTGACTCAACTCCCACCTGCCAGAGTGCTTCAGGCCACCTGCCTCCTGCTCTGCAACCCGCAGCACTTTGCTCTCAGGCATTATCCAGCTTCAGCACCTGCCCGACCCAGAAACGGTCTCTGACACACCACCAGCAGCAGTGCCAGTCCAGAGTTGCTGAGTATCTACCTCCTGTGTCTAGGAGTCGCACCATATAATGAGTAACAGAGCTAAAAGCCAGGATCTGGCAACAATGTGGAGGCCAGTTCTCTTGCTGAGCAGCTAGAAATCACAAAACGATAGGGAAGTCCCACACCCCCACTGCACAGCTTGCTGCTCCTTCCCTGGAATGGCTCCAGCTCCCAGTCTTGGAAGCAGCTCTTGGCCACTGGAGAGAAGAAAATTTTCTCCTCTCTCCACCCGTCTGACTCACTGCTCCCGAAACACATCCTTCAAAGTCCTATCTAGGATCTGAAAGTTAGGGGGAAGTGCATGCAGTGTGACCCTGGGCCTGGGCAGAGCATCACTGGCATCTCCGTTTTACAAGCTATTCTTTCATACCAGGCAGCAAAATACACCTTGCTGGGAAATTCCAGAGAAACAAATCACAGCAAAGTCAGAGAACCTTGACTGGTGTTCACCCTCTTCCTGAAGTGAGGGAAGCCCAATGTCCCTCTCAGCCCTCGGGAAGCTCTTTGTGCTAAGATTGTTGTGCTGTAGGATACATGCACACTGAAAGACACCACTTACAGCTTTTCTAGAAACTCTTCTTCCTTTATCATCTGTGATTTCTCAAAAAACCTCAGGTGGTGGTGTTGCCCACCGTGGCTTCAGGCTGTAGCAGTATTTGACACAATGGTGGGAAGACCTCTCACAGTAAAATACCACATGATGAAGCTTTATCTCAGTGACGTGCACAAATATTTCCCCTTACTCAGTGGCAAAAAATACTCAAGCCCACTAAGTCATAATGGTTTTATGAGCACAAAGATACAGTCAAGTGAACACCAACAGCCACAACTTCTTGCCCCAACCAAGTGGCAAAGCCACACACTACAGCTGAAGTCCTTCTGATGCCTTCTGGCAGCATCTGCCTGAGCTGGGGACATACTGCTGAGGACACTTCAGGGCTGGTGGCTTTCCAGGTGAAGTCTGTGCTTTCATAGCTGCTCTACCAAGCACCTCTGCCAGTACAGCTCTGCTGGTGGCACAGCTTTTCCTATCCCCAAGTGACACTGCTGAGCCTGAAGTCTAGCATAAGCCAAGTACAGAAAAAGAAGAGAAGGTTTATTCCACCACAGGTTAAACCAGATGATGCTATGAGGTTCCATATCAAACCAGATCTCTAAAGACCCAAAATCTCATGAGCCAAACACTCCAATTGTGACAATCTAAGCAGAGAAAGTACAAGTAGCTTATAAAGCTTTGCACCTCTCATACAGGCCTCAGATCCTGGGATTATTATGACCAAGACAACCCCAGCATGATTCAAGTCAGTGTTAAACTACTTCCTAAAGTCTGCTGCAACAGTGCAATTCATGTGGCTCGCCTGGTCCCCACAGTGTGTGTGCCTGGGCCAGCCCTGTGCAGTGTCTGGGACAATAAGGTAGTCACAGAGCCCCTGGGGACAGCGCAGCACTCTGCTCTCCAGTGAGAGGATGGCTGCCTTTGTTAAGCAAGCGGCTCCAAATCAGCTCTGCGGTCACCCTGCTCAAGTCTGAGAGGCAGCAGGACAGCAGCCACTGCCAGTACTTAAGAGGATGTACTGGTTCTCTGAACTGCTCACTTTCCTCCCACGGGGACCCTGTAATTTAAGCAGCACAAGAACTTGCCTACACTAAAAAAACTAGACTAGTTTAATCTGAGCCAGCTAAGAATGCATCTGTGATTATTAGTTTGTGCTAACTTCAGTAAACCAGCTAGCTAAACCCACACTAGATCTCCATTAAATCTACATGCTTGTCCAACAGTCTCCAGAAGTAAAGGCTTTGCTGAAAACCAGCTGGAGTATTTTGATGCAAACCACCTGATGGCCAAACAGAAACATCTTTTTTCAAGAGTCATTTGGAAAACCTCTAGAACCGATTTCTCCTGAAATCAGCTTCAGGTTTTCCCCTAACTGTCATGTCATTCAGTATGAATTTTGCTACTGTGAATCCAGGTCAAAACTGAAATGGCTCCAGACAGGGTCAGTTTGGGTGTGTTTGAAAAGCTCACAACAAGAGTTCCTCCCAGAGGCCTTTCCCCTGCTCCAGTCAGCTGCAGCACTACCATACAGTATTCCCAGGTGGAAACCCCATCTACTCATATAAAGCAAGCTGCTCTGCTGTCCTGAAATGTGTGTGAATGTCTAGACTTGTTCTGTTCCTCCCCTCCTTCTATAGAAAGATAGGAAAAAAACCTGGGACAGATTCAGGGACAGGCCCAGGATGACTCCAGCTATGGACTGGCTTTGATGCAAGAGTCTAAGAAAGGAATAAATAAAGAGACTAGAAATCTTCAGCTTTGAAGACAGTCGAGGGGAGGATATGGAAGATCCTGAGAGATCACAGGAGGCAGATGATAATCACTGCACATTCTCCACTCTTTAACTCCTGCTGCTCTGCAGCTTGGCACAGCCAAAATCCAAGAGAAGAATGATGCAGCTCTGGGATAACACTGGAGATGTGCTCTTTGAAAAGGAAAAGCATGCAGTGTTCTCTCAGTAATTTGTGTTCAGTCTTTCCAAGCAACGCCTTCAGAAATAGTGCCTCCTGGTCACCCGCTCAGGTTTTTGCAGCATTCCCAAGGAGATCCTGAAGTACTTAGACATTTTGGATCAAATTCCTGCACAAAGATGATGAAACTTATTACATCAGAAGTTCATGACACAAGCAGAGCATGGTCTGGGCTAAGAAGGACCAAGCTATGCCACAAAAGCCTTTTTTTTTTTTTTTTTTTGGTGCCAGTGTTTCCTTGTGTTCTCTGCACAGCCAAGACAGGTTCAAAACTAAGATTCCAAGATCTGTCCCATATCCAGAGAACAACATGTTTTTGCCCCCTACCCAGGTGCCACCATGAAGCATGACTTCCTCAATCCTTCCCTCAGACTAAATGACAGGACAGATTTCTCCAACTATGTTAAGATGAGAAAAGCATCTCAGGTGTGATTCCTCCTCAAATTCTTTCTTTCAACACATCTGCACATGGGCAAATATGCTGAAGGAGTAAATCCTACCTAGGCAGACGCACCCGTGACACACAACACGCACAGCCGTGCCATTTCCTTCAGTGCATTCCCAGTAAAGCTGGTGGTGACAGGCTGTGCTTGGTGGCAGCCTAGCTGCACCTGAGACAGGCTAATGCAACTAAATCCATCACAACAGAGAGCTCTTGAACTGATTTGCTACAAAACTAAACAGGTATACAAGGGAAAAATTTCCAAAGTATAATTTTCAAAAGAAATCTTTTCAGAATTCAAAGACTAAGTGTCTTTTTTTTTAATAAAAAAATATTATTGCTAATCTTTCAAACACTATGAATCTCATCCTGAATAACGAACCATTCTGCTTTCATTATCTCAACAGATTTGGCAGAGTCAATGTAATGCAATTCACATGTGTTCAGCCACCAGAGTCCAGACCTCCACTTACAAAGACAGACTCTTCCCCCCACCCCAGAATCTGGCACTAGTTTTCTGTCTGGCCTTTGTCCAAAGGCCAAAACCTGAGGATTAATGGTCACTGTTGCAACATTTGCTTTCCACTTAAGAATATACAGATGTTAGGGTTTTTTAAGCTGTATCTTTGAAATGGGTGTGTGTAAAAAAATTAATTTGGAGATTTTTTTTCCCCCTAACAAATTAAGTATTTATCCGAGAAATACCTGCTGCCATTTCAAGACGTCTCATTAACCAATGCATTTACTGATTTCTGCAGGGCAAACACTATCATCCTTACAGGAAAGAAAAATACCCAAGTTTTAGAAGTAACACTTGCATTTTAAGAGAAGCTGTGGAAGGACAGTCTTGGTAAATTCCAGAATAATTTGATTAGGGGTTGATTATATTATCATGAGAATAAAAGAAGATTGGAGATTCTGTAACACTCTGGGTATTTCGACTTTTTTTGGAGTTTGTTTGTTTAAGATACAGCAAAGTATCTGAAATGCTTCTATACTGACTCCTTGCTTAAGCTCAAGCCTTTTTGTTTTCCCCAATATTTTCAGCTTTTGAAGATAAAGGTAGGAGACAGAGGAGTTTCTTGCCATGACAACAGACACCAAGAGTTAGGCTGTGATTAGACTGCAAATTTACATCACTATTTTTGAGGAACAAAATTCACTGAATCACATGAATAAGGCAGCAGCACAGGTCATCAAAAGGAAAGCTCCATCCTATCAAGATTCTCCTCCAGTCCTTAGTCTTTATTTCTGTGCCTGAACAGCTCACACAGCTCACAGCCAGGACCAAAACCCCACCAGGTTGGTCACCGTGCAGCTGGAGATGGGTCCTGGAGTGACACTGGAAGTTACTATGCTATCTGTCCACAGGTACATACTGCTCACAGTGGAAAAACCCAGGTCCCAAGGAAAGACCATGACAGCAAGTCATTGCCTTCACAGAACCCTTGGGGAGGTCACAAGTGACCGCAACGTGACTGCAACTCAGCAAGTGTACCTTGCAACATCACCTGTAGGTGTTAAATCTCTTTCAGCCTCAGCTTACCTTGACTAGAAACGTTAATGCAGAAATAAATCCCGTAGATCTGATACACATACAGAGTTCCTGGTTTCATGAACATCGCTGCATTTCGTTGAGTTTGCTTCCCACCTTTTGAGTGGGAAGCCTCATCTTCCCCACCCAGATAAGCTTCTGTTTCAACAATCCTCCCCCAGAGTTCTCTGCCATCAGGAAGTTTGCGCACTAAAATCTGAAAGAGAGGTCAGAGTGCATCAGTTAGCAACCCTCTGCACAAAATAACCAGAGCGCAAGAGCTGTGGAAACAAAGAAGTTGCAAAAAAGGAGCTGATGGAACGACATGCTCTGCTCTCCATCCAGCAGTCCAATCTGTAAACTAACGTCAACTTTTTCACCTTCTACTGTTCAGGCCACAGCCCAGCACAAGAAGTTTCTCCCTGCTATTCAGCCCACAAAATGCCCAGTGTCTCTAGATGTGTCAGCACCATAAAGAACCAATTTATGATCCATTATACAATAAAGCCCACAGAGTTGCTTCTGCAGGTATTTTCTGTATTCTCCACCCCAGAGCACTAGGTATAAGGCAAAAAAGCACCACCAATATCAACCCTGAAACATCACGAATGTCATATTTCTTCTGATCTTAAGAATATACAATGGCACAATTAAATAATTCCTATGATGAGATAGTCTCTGTCCATAGAGGTGTTTCAAACAAGTCCTAGTCTCTGACCGTAGAGATGATCAGGATCACAGTATCAAAGCTATTGCTGTGCTTTCTGCACCACCACCACAGAGAAGAGGAGCGCAGGAGAGCTGGGAGCTGGCTTCAGGCAGACAACACCAGATCTCTGTTATTACAGCGTGTTCCTTGCTGCTGCTGCTACCTCCTCAAAAAAAACAAAGCAGATGCGGGGTGGGGGGAAAGAACAACGAAACATGACAGTGAAAAGTTTCTCTTTAGAAATAAAACATACACTAAACTTTGTACAAAGTTTTCTGTGGTTTGACCTGATTTCTAAACTTCCTATTTTACTTATATGTGTTTAAGAAATACTGTGGTACAGTCTCATTTAGGCAACAGCTATCAGTTTAATTATACTATATTCACCACTTCTGTATTTGAAAGCCACCCATTCAAAAATGACCTTCAAGAAACAAAGCTTAATTCCTCACAGATGTTTGTGCTGGATTGCTAATGGAGTTATTCAGCTGATTCAGTGTGGATGCTCCAGAAGTCAGCTTTCAATGTTGCAACTCCAGTATATCATGGTTTCCCTGCAGCACTTCTCAAACTGTTGAAAACATCCAGTTTATTCTTTTGATGAAAAATGCAGTGACTCCTGGAAAGCACTGGTGTAACAACTGCCTGTAAACACCCCAAAAGCACACCCATGTGGCCACATTTCTTTCAGAATGAAGAAATGACAACAGTTTGGTTATGACTTTAAAAGCATGCAGGCATTCAATACTGTCTCCCATAACATCCTTGTGGGTAAGCTCAGGAAGTGGGGGTTAGAAGAGCAGACAGTGAGATGGGTGGAGAACTGGCTGAACAACAGAGCTCAGAGGGTTGTGATCAGTGGTGCAGAGTCCAGCTGGCAACCTGTAAGTAGTGGTGCTCCCCAGGGGTCAGTTCTGGGTCCAGTCTTACTCAACATCTTCATCAGTGGCCTGGGTGAAGGGATAGTGTGTATCCTTAGTAAGTTTGCTGATGATGCCAAACTGGGAGGTGGCTGATGCACAGGAAGGCTGTGCTGCCATCCAGTGAAATCTGGATAGACTGGAGAGCCAGGCAAAGGCAAACCTAGTGAAGATCAACAAGGGTAAGTGTAGAGTCCTACACCTAAGGAGGAACACCACTATGTAGCAGTACATGTTAGGGGAAGACCCACTGGAAAGCAGCCCCATGGAGAGGGACCTTGGAGTCCTGGTGGACAATAACTTATCTATGGAACAGCAATGTGCCCTTGTGGCCAGGAAGGCCAATGGTATCCTGAGGTGCATATAGAAGAGTGAGGCCAGCAGGTCGAAGGAGGTTCTCCTCCCCCTCTACTCTGCACTAGTGAGACCACATCTGGAGAACTGTGTTCAGTTCTGGGCCTCCCAGTTCAAGAGAGATGGGGAAATACTAGAAAGAGTCCAACAGAGAGCTACAAAGATGATGAAGGAACTTTAACATCTCTCTTATGAGGAAAGGCTGAGAGCTCTGGGGCTGTTTAGCCTAGAAAAGAGAAGACTGAGAGAAGATCTCATCAATGTTTACAAATATCTGAAGGGTGGGTCTCAAGTAGAAAAGGCCAGTCTCTTTCCAGTGGTGCCCTGTGATAGGACAAGAGATAATCGTAGCAAGGTCAAACACAGGAAGTTCCACCTCAACATGAAGACAAACTTCTTCACTGTGAGAATGACAGAGCACTGGAACAGGCTGCCCAGAGAGGTTGTGGAGTCTCCTCCTCTACAGACATTCAGAACCCACCTGGATCTGTTCCTGTGCGGCATGCCCTAGGTGGTTCCTGCATTGGCAGGACGGTTGGACTTGACGATCTCCAGAGGTCCCTTCTAACCCCTACCGTTCTATGTTTTTATGATTTCCCCAACTCTTCAGACACACCAAATATTCACAGTTAAAACAGCTTAAAAAATGGTGATTGTTCACAATACCTCACAGTAAAGTATCTTACAGAGGTTTTTACTTCTCACTGAGGATGTATCTTGGTGTTATGACAGTTCATTTGGAGAGGCCATTTATTTTGTGTATGTTTTGAGGCATTTTTTGTTCCCAAGAGCTCATGTTTAATGTAAGCAATATTAATATACCAGGTGTCTCCAAAATTTGGTAGAATGAAGATAATGAATGAAATTGCCACGTAGTTATAATTCTAAGAAAATGAGAGAATAGACAGGGTCATGGGAGACTGGGGATATATTTTAAAGAAAGTCTAAAATTAATATTCATAACTACATGAATTTTAGAAATTCTTAAGATAGAAAGTCTATCTGAAGATAGAAATTGTCCATCTTGTAATTCTAGGCCTAAACAGGATAAGCATAGAATTAGGACTAAAATTTCATCTTCCCAGGATAGCTGAATGCATAAGGATATCAGAGTCATTAAGACAACAAAAAATGCATCAATACTGGGAGACCTCTGGTATCTTCATGTAGACCAAGTAAATACCACAGTAGAACAGGACATGGATTATGGTTTTTTGAACACCATCAAATACTTTGCAGGACAAGTGCATCAGGGATCTCACAAGAAAAGACTCTCAAACTGATCCAGAGCAAAATGCAAAGTCTTCCAAAGATTTATCCCTGAAAATTAACTTTGTATCATGACCATGAAGTATAAGGTTCAGAGTCCTTCCACAATTATTAAGGTCCAAAAATAATCAGAGTTCTGCTTACCAGCAAAAAGGGGAAACTACATCGTGATGAAGCTTGTTAGGAAGAACTTAAAAGAGGCAGCCAAAGGTTAAAGCTGGAAAGGCAAGCCTCTAGCAGGATGTCTATAAAGATAGTAAACACGCATGACATGTCAGAGACAGGTTAAGACAGACCAAAAAAACCCAGCAGGGTTAAAGAGCAGAGCAAAGGCGTCAATTACAACCAAGACAATATCCTTAGAAAATAATAAAAAAAAGTTTTGACACTGCAAGATAAGCCAAAACCAACAGTTTGTGGAACAAATTCCTAAAGTTATCTAAACCAATGAGAACCAGGGAGTCTGTTCACCCTACAGACAATAAAGTTATAAAAAATACTCAGAAAAGATAAGACCGTAGCAGTGAAACTAAAAACACGTTTTGCAATTGCATTTTGAAGGTCCCAGACTAGAAGTTTTTACAGGAAAAACACTGGAGAAACTTCCTCTCATGGAAACAGAGGGAGAGGTTTTTTAAGGACTCACTAAGCAGAAGAGACATTTAATCTCCTGCACTCCTATTTCCAAAGGCTTTCAACAAGGTCCAAGGATTCCTCAAAGTTTCTGTAATGGGATAAGGGAGAAGGTCTTTTCAGGAACAAGTAATGGCTTGAAAACTCAGAAACAAAAAAAAACAGGAATAGCAGTTTTTGGAGTCGAGAGAGTTTAACTGTGGGACTGTGGAGTCCTAAAGGTCTCCACGCTAGGGCCTGTGCTGCCTTGTATACTTGGGTCAATAACCTCAGACAGGTGATCCTTAGGCAGCTCTCCAAAGAGCTGACAAAAGCAAGTTATTGAGAACAACAAAATTAAAAGCAGGGAGCATGAGATACATCTTTCAAAGTATACAGGGCAGCATGAAAGAAAGTGCCGGGCAGTCTGCTGAACTTGCAGATAGGAGTTAAATATTTGAGCACAGTATGACAGTGGATACTGGTCAAGAAAGGCCCAGTGCCTGCCATGCTATTAGCATCACAAGACAGTAAAATGGAGGCAGAGCAGGAGATGTTGCTAATTGGTAAGCAAGACACAAAAACAAATAAAGGAATACCTGAAAGAGAAAAAATGGGCCTGAAACAACCTTCAGACCATGAAGTACATTTTAGTAAACCAGAAAAAAAGTGCGAGTGACTTCACAGAAAGCTAATTCTGAAACATGACAGTAAACTAAACCTGAAAAATTACTCCTCTGACTTCATCCAAAATAGATTTGTCTACTAGTCTTTAAATTCCACTGCACTTAACAAGAAAAGGAATGAGAGCTGTATTCCTAAAATAGCAAAGCCCTGGAGTCAAATAGCAAAAAGATAATTTCATCCTTTTACATTAATTTATTAGCTAGCACATGCTCCAGCACAATAATCTCAGCCTTCAGGTCTCACCTGTCCCAGAAAGGACTTGGCCAGACTAATACAGGGCTGGTTGAAAAAATCTGCGTCGAGCTGGGAAGAAATTTTTTTCTCTATTGTAAAATATTTGCTGCTTTTTGGAGAAGAATCCCCACCAGGTGTAGCGTTCTGGTTCTCCAAGGCATCAAACGGAGGGAAGCTGGAGTTACTTTGAAGAGCACTTAATTGAGCCAACAGCTTTCTTTTTCTTGGCATAGTTCTAGAAAATTGATATAAACAGAATTGTTAAATAAAGCTTATTTTAAAACTAACTCATTTCCACAATCCTTTTTTTTTTTTTTTTTTTAAACACATCTCTCCACAACAATAAATCTGAAAGTTCTAACTTACTGCACAGCCTTGGCAAACTACAGCAGCTGGTGACAGATTTAGATAGGCCTACATCAAGCTAGGCAAATATTGGTCTCTACTGATAAGCAAATAGAAAACTGCAGTTTGAATATTCACTTGTAAAGACTGCAGATAAAAAGCAACTCTGCTCCACTTAGCAATAAAAATAAGTTTGCTGTTAGGTTAGGAAATTCAGAAACTGAACACAAAGATAAACCAGATGTAGGTACTTTTTACCTAGAACTAATGTAAACTGTTAAACAGACAAAAAAATTGGAAACAACTACCTCAAAAACTGTGCTGACTCAGTCCACAGAAGTCATATATCAATCATTTGAAATAGCAATGTAACCAGATCAGAATCTAAAACTCCACAGGATACAGAACATTTGAGCTGGGAGATGCCCCATTTACAGTTGCAAACGTGTTTATCACGCTGAAGAAATGTTTGTGTTCGAACCTCCACAAAATAAGCTTTAAATTCAACCTACCAGAAAGATGAAGAGTAGCCTCTTCCAGTCAATAGTATGTATTTGAGGCAACTACATAACCTGCGGTGGTAGGTCTAGGTTTGTCACCAATTTATTATGTGAGCTTCAAAAAGTTATTACTCCTTTTTCCGTGCCACGGTCCTTACACCTGTCAAACAGGAACAAACATATTTATTCACTGTATAAAGCATTCTAAAATAGGCTAAGAGATTTTGGAGTTGGAGATGATGATACCAACAGTGTGTCAGCTCAAACTCAAGAACAACTTCCAGTTTTCTATTGGTCTAGCAAAAGACCAGTATCTCCCAGCTGGGCAGTTGCTGGAGATGCTCTATGAGAACAGTGCCGGATGCTCTTTTCCTGTACTGAATACACAAAAAGATGAAAGCAAACTTCTGTAGTTTCTCCACTGGCACTAAATTTGGAAAATGTGAGCCTCAAAAAAAGGACTCTTGCAAGAGAATGTAAAGACACCAGGTTTTAGAAGATGCCTCACCAGTTCTAAAATTCAACCACATGTACATATAAGGGAAAAAAGCAAAGGTTCAACATCATACATAATTAGAAATGGAGAAAGAATCCTATATACAGATGAACTGCAAGGGAAGTATATACATAATTAAGTAGGTGTTGCCACTCATTTTTCACCAGCTTTTAAAAATTACTACAAAATCTTTCACCACCAAACCCAATCTTTATCTTGTTCTGATGTTGCTCACAAAGAAAGATCCACCAGCAATAGTTTCCTTGAACTACAGTGAAATGAATGCAGCATTGCTGCACTCTGGGTCACCACTGCCAATTCTCCAGCAGTGTCACATTTCACTTCAGAAGAATCCAGACACAAACATATAAAAATAGGCTGGGGGGGGGAATAAAAATAAAAGAAATCACATTGTTACAGCTGGCAGAGAGGTGGGACGTTTTTATGTTTAGTTTTCTAAACATCTCATTTTTTATTGCAATAATTCAGTGATGTCAGAGAGTTGCCACAGCACAGCCAGCTCCATGCCAGGTGTTCTGCTCTGAACTTGTGGTTTTCACCTGGTGGGAATTCTTAAAAGTGTTGTCAGGAGTCACCAGCCTGCCTCAGACAAAACTGCCTGGTGCCCTTTGCAAATGAGAGCCCTATCTAGGAGGAAGAGTGTGAAATGCAAAAAGGTTTTCAGGAAGGAAGGGCTGGAGGAGGAACACTTCCCCATATCAGACTGATCCTCTAAAAGACTCATTCAAGGGAATGCTTCACACTGAAGACAGTACCTCCAGACTTCTCTGACAGTATTAACTGGAACTTCCAGTTCATCAGCCATGTGGAAAACATGGCCAATGTGAGTGGAGAGTTAACTCATTTGGTAATTTGTGCTCTTATGGAATGTGACATCAGAAACAGGATCCCAGTTGCCTGACACCTCTTGCATTTCCAATTAATTCTTAAAAGCTGCAAGTGCTCTCATGTAAATGCTACGCTGGCAGCCTCAGGGCACTTGTAATTCCATTGCTATGGGCTGATCCAAGACAGAGCTCAGCATCTGCCAACTCTGATTCGAAAGGGCAGTAGGGAAGTGCCTTATAGCCCTGAGAAATGGGTCATGTACAGAAATGCGATTGGTTTAAAAGCCAAAACGCAGAATGAGGGGACTGCAAGACAATCTCAGAAATCCAGAAAACCCCCAGTCTACTCTTTGTCTTCCTGCTTGTTCACACCCAGATACGAAACATAAAACTCTATGCCTCAAAGCCTATCTACACATTTCAGAAGGATGTTGCTTGTACACAGCAATCCCTTCTTGCCTTTGACAAAGTGCCCTGTAGAAGACAGTGCCTAACAACCACCTCAGCCCTGTGTACTTGTGAAGAGATTGTGTCTCTTACTTCCTATCTAAGTCTGCAGACATATTCTGCAACTCTTCATTTCTATCTAGGTTTTCTTGCTTGTGCAATAAATTGTACTTCTGCACCTCAAATAAGAATCAGCCGTGGGTTTAATGACTTTTTACTAATCCGGTTGTAACCAAACTAACTACAAGTTGTTAAGCACATGTGTGTACACATGTACACACACAAAAAAAAAAAGCACGGAAGTTAGAAAAAGAAGACGATGAGCTGAATAAGTCTGCACAAATGCCTGAAGAGTTCAGGGCTGCTGGGCTACTCTCGGGCAAGTGCTTAGGGACCTTGTGAGCCAGAATCAGAAAGGCAGTGAAAAGCTGTGTAAAATGCAGGTCAGGGGCAGATACACCTTGTCGTCAAGGCACAACTGAGTCTAAGGGCTTCTTTAATCCTTCTAATAAGACTGCATTTCTAGGTATTTCCTTATGTATTTAATAAGCTTTCACTAAAAGTAGGTTAAAATAAATATTCCACCAGTAATTTGCATGTACTTTTGGCTCACAGGTCCAGATACCTCCAAAGTTTTCCTCACGCACATCTATCGTTCTGACAGCATAAAGAAGCAGCGTACCCAAGAACACGCTGCCGCTACCGGAAAGGCAATTCCTCATACTAATTCCCGCTTGTAAAGATTTTATGTGGGACTATATGGATGGCTAATGCTGGGTCAGACCAACAGACACCTCCCCCTGTATCCTGCTCTCCAGCACAGGTTAAAAGCAGGAACCTGGGGAAGAATGGAATAAGCACATGGTGCATCTCCACACATCCTGCATGTCTCTAGACTGGAGCCTGCGGAACCAGGCAAATTCTGTGTACTTACTGTCACCTTATGCAGTCTTCCCTCAGCCTGTGTAAAACTATCCAAACTGAGACCTCACTGCTGAAGAAAGCTTCATGGAATTAGTCATTACAGCTCCAAAACCTCACTCATTTTGTCTGTGAAATTAGGACTGCTCCCCACCCACATGAATCAGTTTACATTTGCAATTCATCACTCTCAGCCCTTTTTACCACCTGAAACAAGGCAAAACCAGTTGGAAACATTGTTTTTTCAGGTCATTTACAAAACATCCCTGCAGCACCCCAGCAGTGACCTCCAGCCAGCATGATGGCTACACATTTACTCACATCCTCTTTCCTATCTGCACCAACTGTTTATTTACAACAGGGAACTCCCTTATTATATCATGGGCTGCTCAGGTGAGGGCTCCTGTTTAAAAGCTTCCTGAAACCTGAGTACAGGAGGTAAGCCAGACCTCTCAACATGTTTATTTAGACCTTCAGAGAATTCCAACATATTTTTTGGCATTTTTTTCCCCATTACAAAAGCCACACTGGCTCTTCCTCACCATACAATATTTATGCAAGTGTCCAATAATTCTACCTCGCTCTATTTCCTACTAATTCAGTTGGTAGTGGTCAAACTTCCATATCTGCAGTCCACACATTTCCCCTAGAACCCTCTTTAAAAAGCAGTGACACATTTGCTGCTGTGACCATCGTTAGCAGCATTGTCCCTTGGGGCCTCACCTAGTTCTTGTTCCTCCTGCCTGTTGTCTGTTTGTTCCATAACCTCTTACAGACACTTCATCTTAAGCCCAATCCTTCGGTGAGTTCTCAGCAAGAAGGATTCCCAACCACCTTTCCTGTCAAGTCTAACCTATTGGTAACAACGTGTGACATTCTGAACAACAGTGTGAGAAGCAGGCAAAAAAAGCCTTGAAAGAAGAGTGCAGGCAGGAGCTCGCACACTACAGCTATAAATATTAAGTCAATCTCCCCGCAGACAACTTTGACACTATGGGCAATCCTACCAACACCTCAAAAATATCACCAAAAAAAAACCAAAACAACAACAAAAAAAAAAAAACCCAAAAAAAACCACCCCAAGTTTTATTCACCTTACTGAGCACTGGGGATATCATTTCCTGCAAGATGTCCTTGAAATTCCAGTCCTCGCTCCTATTGCCTACTGGACATCCTGAGCTTTTTGGAATGAAACTTACTCATGAAATTTACTCATTCTTCTGTAAGGAACAAGGAAAGATAAAAATGAGGGAGAGTGATGAAAAGTCAACAAAAACCCCCAAGGCCTGCACAGCAAAATTATGCTCCATTTTGGTTGACTCTCTTAAACCATTTTGGTTTGTTCTGTTCCTCCCCGAACATTCTAGCTGCTCTTCTTAACTGAGTGCCGTGCCAAACCTGCCTATGAAATGAAAGTAAACAAGTTAAACAGAATACTAACAGTGGATGTTATGTAGCTCAGCCTCACAAGACTTGAGTTAACCAAGGCAGCATTTAGAGAGGCCACAAACACCAATCAGGAAATGGACGTAAGGATTTAAAATCATCTGCAGTTCAGGTTTTTTCTATCTACATTATTTGTAGCCAATATCTACACTATTATGTAGCCAATATCTACATTATTTGTAGCCAATGTATGTTGGGTATATTGGGCTAATCATCCAAGAGCTGTAAGTCTTAATCTTTTCCATCTACATGACAGCAGTGAGATTACTTCTGATTTGTAAATCACTCCTGATATTGAAAGAGCTATACAAGGGGATACAAAACTAGTTACATTTAAGTCTTAGGTACTCAATTTATAAAATGGCCTTAGAAAACATGTTCCTTTCCCAAACCTTAGTATCGCATGAGAAATAACTTAGTTTTGGCATGAGGGTTTGACTCAATGATCAAAGGTTCACCAAAGCCTTCATTAATTCATGGGGAAAAAGGAAAATTTATGACTCAACTGCTCAAACATCTGAACAATACCCAGCAACAGAGTTCCACTTAAGAGTTCCTGTTGAAATACCAGTAACTTAAAGAGTAGGAAGAAAAACATAAATAGCAAAGACATAAAGATTTACCTGCAAAAAAATCCTGGTGTTGCTCCCTGCATGAACATGGAAGCAGAGGGTTCTTGTACCTCCTCCTGAGAAGTCAACTCGAGGCTCAGGCTCAGAGAAAGAAACTGCTCCACATCCAGTGTTGCACAGGAGGATCGTCTGAAGCCCTGTGAGAAGTCTTTGACTTAAGGAGAGGGAAAGAGAACATATTATTTCGGGCCAGGCTACTCAAAGAAAGGCCTTAGCATTCACACTCTGCACAAAGAACCTGAGTGCTCCAACAAAACCATGTGGAATCACAGACACACTTTGCAATCAGTCACAAGACAAGCTCAGCAGCAGTTAAGGTGCTGCGCAAGGCAATTAAACTGGGAGTGAGTCAATGCACATGCAATGAGCCTTTCTCCTTAGTGAGAAGGTCCCTTTCTATTTTTCAAGCAGAGGAGACTTATCCCACATTTAGTGATTGAGGATTAATCTGTACAGTATATCCTTGCTACAAAGGAACTTTTTGTGCATACTTTGCATTACCAGACACTGTTAAAACAATTATGGTAAGAAAACAGAACACTGGGTCAACGAATCCAAGGCCTGAACAGATGATGGGCTGCAAAGGTGTAAGTAACGCACGTGAAGATAAATACCCGATGCACTGTCCACCATGACAGTGGTGAACATTTTCAAACCACTAGAACAAAGTCTTCAGGCCCTATATAAACAAAGAAGCATCTGAGGAGAGAGGACAATTTCCCCACACAGCTTTGGATAATACACTGTATGTGACAATAGCTTGCTAATGGCGAGGGAGAAAAAACACTTCTGGTGATACAAGAGAGGAACAAAAGCAAAAGCCTCTCATACAAAAAGATGCTTCCAGGAAACCAATAAGTCACTGCTGACTGCAGCAGCTTGAAAACCAGAGTCAGACACAGATGAGAACCAGTGGAACACAAAGGTGCTCCCGTTGTGCCAAGGTAGCCTTGCTTCTAACACAGCAATCAGATTTAGAAAAGCCTCTTTTTTTTTTTTTTTCTCAAAACGGGTTTGCAGCATGTTTCTGTAGACAGGGTAGTTTTCCTCCTTGCAGAGTGCACACCATGCCACTTTTATGATACATCTGTACACCAGCTGCGTTTTAACTGTGAAATCACTCTTCCCCCAAACACTCTACAGCGTGTATTATCAATTTCATAATCTGTTTACTTAATTATGTACAAAGAAACTCTCTGCAGAACAAAAGCAACCTGAGAGCTGGGAAAATGGCACAACCTTATTCAAAGTGCACTTGTAGCCTTAACCAGCTGAGCACACACCTCTTTCCCCCCACCTGAGCCACCTTCAGAAAACAGGGCTGTCACCTTTTCCAGAGCCTTTGCAACATCTCTGACTCACAACATCCACAGAACGGGTCATTTCCATGTTACACGCAATGAAGGGCACCCGTGAGAGCAACGCAGGGCTCCTCGCAGCTCTTCCTACTAGGCCCGTGGGAAGCACTTATGACTTCTTTTGGGTTTTTCCCCCCTCTGCAAAACCGGTTCCTGTGGCCCAAAGCAGAGCCCGCCGGTACGTCATTTTTCCGCAGCACTGTAACTTGCACGCTCATGGTTTTAAAGGGACCTGCAGCGGGGAAAGGGTGCGGCCCCGGCAAGGCCCGGCGGGGGCAAAGCCCGAGGGGGCTCGGCCGCCCGCTGCCGGGCCCGCCGCCCGGCCCAGGCCTCGGAGCCCGCCGTTAGCAGCCGGGGCCCCCTCTCCCTGCCCCAGCCCCACCTCGCTACGCACCTGCCGGGGCCCCGCTGCCCCGCCGGCCTCTTCCCCACAGCGCAGCCGCCGCGGGGGGGCGCGGGCGGGCCCGGCGGAAGCCGGGAGCTTTCCTGGGGGGCGGGCCCGGCGGGAGGGAGGGGAGGCGGGCCCACGGCCGCGGGAGTGGCGGAGGAGGAGCATCTCTCTTACCGGGACCTGGCTCTGTAGATGGTCGCGGGCCACAGGCGAGTTGATTTGCAGCCGCTTCTACAACTCGCTTGATCTCCCCTCGTAGCTGTTGTGTTCTGGACCGCACATCCTCTGTGGGCCGTCTTTGAACTCTCCCCGGTTTTCAGCATCCGCTCTCACACTCCCTGCTGTTTCATGTGAATAATACTCAGGAAAATGAAGGCGTGAATATGTATTTCGATGGAGACAAATGGTCACAAGCTGGCTTTCTCCAGAGTGGTGTTAATTTTTATCTCAGTTCCCTGAGCGACACGTTTCTGGCCTGTAGTAAAAACTCTTGTTTTCAGCTTTTAACCAGATGGAGCATATGGTCAAAATGGGGGCAAAATATGACTTCCCTCACAACTTTAGGGGACATGCAGTTAGGGCCATTGATTCATGAACAAGTGTTTACATGAAGGGTAGAGAGAAAGTCTGATGGATCAAAATAGATTTACTCCAATTTGTCTAATAAAATACTGATTCCAGGCTAGCACTAGCTAGGGCAGCACCAGCTAGGAGCCAGTGACACAGAACAGGAGCACTTAATGTCTACCACATTCATGAATTTACAAGAAAGAAGGATAAATTGCTGACTAAAATTTTAGAGACATCAACAGCTGCAGAGGTGCAGCCAGGTGTATGTGTGCATGGCTAAGGGGTTCTTATGGAGGCAAAAATGGGGAACAACAGTCCTATGGTGAGAAAGTTGGATAAAAATCTTTGACATTCCTGTAAACCCTGAATTGAACCCAGAATTTACGAATTTTGCTATTCCTGTTTAATAAGAAGAGGTAAAAAAACCCCCAAACTAAGCATGAATGGGGCAAATTCAGTCTGTTACACAATATTAATTATTTTTTACTATGAAGAAGCACCTAATGTACTTTGGAACCCAAAGCAACACTAAAAATGCTCTGAAAAGCCCTTAATTCATTGTTGCAAAGCATGATACGTCTACTAGTGTAGTGGTGTAAAAAAAGAAAGGGAAGGAGACATGCGTACATTGGGAAGTAATCAATAATTTAATTGGAGATCTCCGTGTGATTTTTTCGTTAAAATAGACAAAGATAAGCTCACAAAAGTCAGCATTCCCTGGAGAGATATTACCTGCTGGCTGCATAAATGCATTTAGCTCTGGTCAGAAATCAGCCATTCTGTGTCATTAGCAAATACAAGAAGAACCTTTTACAAATCATTAATGACGTTGAATGAGTAAGTGCCTCTGAAAAAGCATCTTGGACTTGCTGACTTGCATGGTTCACATCCCAGCTTTAATGTGGTATTAATATATGAAAGGAAGACCAAGAAAGTGCATGAAAAGGAAGACAGCGAAACATCAAACTGGCCTTTCAGCAAATTCTGAAAATTAAAGGAGAAACTAAGCAAGAATGAGAGATTTGGGAAGGATTTCCTGGTGTCAGCCTAGTTCAGCACTGCAGACTTTATCCTGTGGGAGTCTGTGGGACAGACGCTGTCAGGACTGATGACTGGCACAGCCACCACTGCTGGCTTCTTTGCAGGTCTATTTCATGCCCAAAGGAAGTATTTATAAAGCTTTTAGCACCTGAGGAATGCGAATTGCTCCAAACTACAGCATATGCCATGTTCTTCATTTGTCCAATAACTTCACTGTTACAGAATCAACACCTAAAATAGCCTCTTGTAAAAGCTGATCTCTTTGGTGAGATTAAAGTTTCCTTTCCTACTGGGAAAAAAAACTTTATTTTTTTCTGATGTGCAAGGAACTACTTGGAGTCCATGGTTAGAGGATCTGGTTTTCAGAGACCCTGGGATCTGTGTCACAAGATGTGAGCACAGTGTGCTGAGCTTCTCTTGGAGCAAAACTCTTTTTGCAGAGTGGTTCCTGACAGCCTCCAGGATATGCTGACTTACCATCCTTTTACAGCAAGGACAGCAGATCAGCTTGGAAGCAGAACAAAGCAGAAGGAACAGATTTTCATGTTTTCTCTGTAATATATGAAATCAAGCTTCACCAGTGTCTGCTGAAAGCCTCCTCTGTCCAGTTAGAGAGAGACATGGAGTTCCCCACCAGCAGCCATTGACTGGCCACTTCACACAGCCACGCCATTCTCGCCAACATTTGCAAGACAGCTGCAACATTTCATGAGCCAACTATTGAAGAATTCCTGTGCACGAAAAGGCTTCAAACAGCACAGGGTTTTTATGACATCCACTCCTGTCCTCTCCTGACATCCAGTCCTGGCTGCTGCTTCTGACTTACCCTCAACTGCCAGTGTGTCTTATTCAGGGCTACTCCCAATCAGCATCTGCTTCTGCTCAAGGTACACACAGCCCTTAAATTAGTACCAGAACTAGCCAGTTACTAGAAGGGAACAGAGCTCATAGCTACTTTGGTATCTCCCACACACAAGCTGAGCCACAGATCAAATGTCTCCTTCTGTGACCCAAGCCCATTCACCTTGTTATGTAAGCAGATGTGTACACTTCATTCTAAATTTGGTGCCATCCATGGCAGATACAATTCCACCCATTTTGCACTCAGGGTGCAAAGAATCCCAGCAAGTGCACAGTGTGTAATGGGAAAACATGGTCCAGTCTCAGCTCTGGACCAGTGAGGGCAGGCATGTCCTATTTAGTAACATATTAATGGATTCTACTGAGTTGTGTTGTTTTGGTTTGGTTTGTATGCAAGGCATCTTTGGCCTCTGACAAGACAGAAGTGCTTGGCTTTACAGGTTTGCTCAGTGCAGAGAAACAAATGCAAAAAGGGAGTGAGCAGGGTGGACTGCTGGGCTGCTGTGCACTGATGGCTTACGTGCTGTCCCAGTGAAATTGGTTTTGGTGGTTCTGTAAGGACAGTGACATGGGACAGGAACAGTGGGAAGCTGAGACCAAAGGCTGAGCTGAACTACTAGGAGGTTGGGAGACATGAGATGGAGCAACCCAAGTAGTCAGCCAAGCTTTTTAAAATGCAGTAGTTTTCTTTTCTGAAAGTGTTACAGTCTATCAAATATTTCCTAAATCCAGAGTTGTACTGCAAGCATGCCTTATGAATCAATCAAAACAGAAAAAGAGTATATGTGAGAGTGTGGGGGGATCTGTGTGTATATATATGTGTGCATGTATGTAGAGGCAGAGCATTGTGAGCCTAAGAGCCACCTCCAGCATTGCCCCTCTGCTGAGAGTGCTCAGAATGTGCTGGATGCAGGAAAAAAAGCCAATTTAAGAAATTCCACTGGCTCTTTGCCTCCATCCATCTATTCTTGCCTGTCTCCTTCAGAGCACTTTCCCCTTAATGGTACCAGTACAATAACCTGCAGCACTGTGCTTCAACCAGCTCCCTGAACTGATTGAGCTTAATATCTCTTTCCATGTTCTTCTGCTACCATGCCCATACTCCCTGGACGGAGCGGCAGATCACCTTTGATGTGTGGCCTAGAGCAGTAAGAGGAGAAACTTGCAAAAATGAGGTGCACCAGCAAAGCTGAGGTCAGGGTACCACGCTGAGGAGTAACTGATTTGCTGCAGCCTGAGCAATGTCAGCATGACAGCTGCTAGCTGTAGTTCAGAGAATCATAGAATCATAGAATTGTCAGGGTTGGACGGGACCTTAAAGATCATCTAGTTCCAACCCCTCTGCCATGGGCAGGGACACCTCCCACTAGAGCAGGTGGCTCAGAGCCCCATCCAGCCTGGCCTTAAAAACTTCCAAGGATGGGGCTTCCACCACCTCTCTGGGCAACCTGTTCCAGTGTCTCACCACTCATCACCTAATGTCCAACCTGAATCGACCTATCTCTAGCTTTAATCCATTCCCTCCAGTCCTATCACTGCCTGACAGCCTAAAAAGTCCCTCCCACCTTTCTTGTAGTCCCCCTTCAGATACTGGAAGGCCACAGTCTCCCCGGAGCCTTCTCTTTTCCAGACAGAACAACCCCAACTCTCTCAGTCTGTCCCCATAGGAGGGGTGCTCCAGCCCTCTGATCATCCTCATGGCCCTTCTCTGGACAGGTTCCAGCACATCCATATCCCTCCTGTAATAGGGGCTCCAGAACTGGACACAGTGCTCCAGGTGAGGCCTCACGAGAGTGGAGTGGAGGGGGAGAATCACCTCCCTTGACCTGCTGTCCGCGCTTCTCTTGATACAGCCCAGGACACGATTGGCCCTCTGGGCTGCGAGAGCACACTGATGGCTCATGTTGAGCTTCTCATCCACCAGCACTCCTGGGTCCTTTTCTTGAGGGCTTCTCTCAAGCCAGTCACTGCCCAGCCTCTATTGGTGCTTGGGATTGCTGTGACCTATTGTCTCAGAACAGATGAAAAAGGTTCAAATTAGGATGCAGTGAGCTGCTGCTGGTGGTTTGTTTTTACAGGAGTCATCCTGTATCCTTTGTAAATACAGAAGAGCTGCTTGGAGGGAACATTCAAAGGTGATGCTTGTATTGTATGAGCATACTGGGATAAAGACTGGTCACCTGCTAACTAGCTTCCCTGGGAAAGCAACAGAACATTTTCCAAAGAAGACCAGAAGTTGGGTCCCAGTCACTCTGTCATAGAGGATCATTACAAAACTTGGCATGGAGAGGGCAAACAATGACTGAAAAGGAAAGAAAGTGGCCTAGAAAGTGTCAGGATCAAAAAGAGACAGTTCACGCATAGACTGAGGAGGTTATTTCCATAGTCCACTGTGGGTACTAAAATATTGTGGGGGTTCAAAAACCTTTAGAGGAAATCCCAGGAAGAAAAGTCTGTCCAGGCTACTGAACACAGCCACACCATCTCTAACTGAGGAATTCCCTGAGCCACAAACCATTGGGTCTGGTGGAGTATTTAGGAGAAATATGACTGTATACTTGATCTGGTTTTATACTGTCTGTAAGCTTTTGCAATTGGCCGCTGTTGGAGGGAGATACTCTCTGCTTGGTAGGTCTGTTATCTGACTCATCCAGGTCATAGAGACATTGTGCAGGACTTGCAATTGCTTTGCTTAGCTGATCTCTTCTGTTAAATCTAAATTCATCCAGGCAATGCTCAGAAGGTGAAAGAAAATGTTCAAAGAGCAAAAATGCCCCAAATCTTTGGTGAAACAGGACTGCCCACCCAAACCCTGTTGCTTGCTATCACAGACATCCAGATTTAGGAAGCATATGGGCGTGGGCATATTTAGAGTCATTGACCACAGGCATGACATAGCACTGCTTACTAAAACTGACCTGAAGTTGTTTGCCTTGCAGGATATGGTAAGGCAGGCTTGGATTGAATATCGTTGAATAAGGTCATGTGAGTTAAGCTTGAAATAGCAGAACTTGAGAACATTTGGGCTGTAAACAGGTGACTGGAGGGAGTATGTCACAAGCTTTTTGTGAGGGATAATCATTGACCAGGACGGTTGGCATGTAGGACCCAATCTGAGAAAGGCTTTGCTGCCTGTGTGACAGCTCTGACCACTGAAAGATTAGCTCTGTATTCACTGTAAGTTAGTTATATTCTTAGTGATTTGTCACTCCAGCTTGCTTGTCCTCAGATTAATAGAATGATTATAAATGCTGCAAGAGAGAGGCTCGTGTTAGGGCTCGCAAGCCAGGACAAGAGACAGAGAACCCCCTGGTTTGGGGTTTGCCTTTCAAGTTTAATCATTGTAACAAAAATTGCAGTTACATTTCCCTTTTAACCTTCATTCCCAGGGTAAGAACATTTTTTCACTTATCATCTCTCTCTCTCTCAGTTTCTCAGTCTCTCTCTCTCTCATCTATCTCCTATATACATCTATATACGTATATGTCTACATGTCTACATCCTTCCCTTTTGAATCTGCAATCTGAGTTCCTGTAGATTTTATAAAATCCAGTTTCTAGGTAGAGGGGTGAGATCTGGAATTGTATCTCTCCTTACAGAAAGAAACAAGAATATGCTCAGCAATTCCCTGCACTGTTTGAAGTGTTCCAGGCGATCAGCACAGATGTGCTGCCCAGCCAGTGCCTGCTGCTTATGGGACACAGGAAGACATGATGTATGGTGGGGAGCAAATGGGGGAGCTGGAAGCATTACAAGGTCCTCAGGAGGACAAGAGGAGACAGAGGTTATTGTGGAAAGGAAGGGAAATGAGACACAGGAGCCTAGGAACTGTACTTTGTTCCACTGGTCAAAGAGCAACTTAAAACGTGAAGGATCTCCAGTTTCTATCTGAGGTCCCATTTCAAAAAACAAGGGCTCTTGAACTCTCAAATCTGTCTTCAAACAAATCCCTCAGG
Organism: Todiramphus chloris collaris; assembly: GCA_025345505.1. Classification (NCBI taxonomy): domain Eukaryota; kingdom Metazoa; phylum Chordata; class Aves; order Coraciiformes; family Alcedinidae; genus Todiramphus; species Todiramphus chloris. The sequence continues at coordinate 5,379,620 of JANVCC010000039.1, read as the reverse complement.
TTTGATGTGAGTATTTGCTGCTGCAGGATTTCCCATAAAAAAGCAGGCATCCTGCGCTCTGGGGTGATAATTCAAGTAACTGGAAAGCAGTGGGGTGCACCCTCTGCATATCAATTTTTCAGTTGGCATCAGACTTAGTGTTCCAGTTCCAAGAACTGCCACTGAAAACAAACTCCTTCTTTTGAAGAGATGGGAACTCAGATATTCCCAGGGAAAAAAACAGTCTAGGGGCATAAATACAATATAGGTAAAGTTTACTTTTGCATGGAAATCACTAATGCTTTCTGCAGTGCTCACTCGTTTTTAATGTCTCTGTCCTTACCCACTGCTTCAGTCAAGACAGGTCCATATTGCAGCATTGCTATGGCTTCTGCTTTAAGAATGTAAAGAAAGCAAGAAAGAACAGAAAGAAATAAACTAACAAAAAAAAATAGGCTTTTAAGGTAAATCAAGTGCTTAAGGAATCATTTCTGCTGAACAATGGCTTCTGAAATTGGGCAAAGATGGTGATTGGGCTCCAGCTCTTCCAGAACCTCCAGGCGCCTCTGCGACCAGCTTCAAATGATCTTGGCTGGCTAACCAAGACTAAACCCAAGACACCTTCTCTGCCAAGCAGCGCCATTGCTAAGGCAACCCCTGCTATCTCTCCCATGCCTTTTGGGGGTGATTGTACTGAAATCAGCAATTCCCAGAGCGTGTCTGCCCTAACCAAAGGCCTTGCTCATTGAAGCAGCTGATTTAACTACTGCTGCTGAATCTGGCTCTGCCCCATCTGCTCAGCCTTCCACTCTCATGGGTGGCCAAAGAGGACATGCAAGAACTGGAATCAGGAGCAGTTTGTATTTCCATGGTAAATATATACATTCCCATAGGGGACTGTAAACTGTGCTCTCTTTCCAAGAAGGAACTCCTTTTCCCCTACCGCGGGTTGCCGCCTGGCAGAGGCTTGTTTAGTTCTTCAGCCTCGGAGCTGGTTGACATTGACACCGCATCTGGTTGTAATGATCTGAAACGTTCTTGCCCTTCTCTAGGCAGCCTTACTGAAGGCAAGTTAATGTGTGTGCAACACGCACATCAATGTTCCTGGAGTCAGAATATGGATCCCTTTTGGCCTCATGTTAAAATACATCATCACGTGGTGAGAAACAGAATTTTGACTGGAAAGAAAGGAATATAGAGCCAATATAAATATTCAGTTCAAAAATAGGAATTACTTTCAAAATAGCTAAGCTCCCCATTTATTTCTTCCTACTTCCTGAAAATTTATCACATTTGCTTAGCTCATGGCTTTTTCCTACTTACCTCTGTTTTCTCTCTGCTGACATAATTCTGAAAGTGCAGCAGGAGCTGTGTCTTGGTACATTTTGTGGGCTGCAGTAGGTACTTCCATTAAAACTTGCAGTATTGTCTTCAGTGGGATTGTGGGTTAGCCAGTTCTAGTCTTAACGACTTTGTAGTGATACAGGGTAGTGAAAGATACTTTGGAGTAAGTCAGAATTCTGCATTCCTCCTTGTGTACATAAAATGACCAGTGGGGTTTGGGGTTTTCTGTTTTGGCCTGAGCTGCTGGGGAATTCCTCTGTGTGTTTACAGAGAAAAAAAAAAATAATTGAAAACTGCCTTAATGCAGCCAACATATTTGCTTCATTTTTCTCTCCACCTTTCTGGACGGTACATCAACCAGTATGAGACAAGGACAAGATTGAGAATCCAGTGAGGGGCCACTGTGACAGTGGCTTTGGTCACCCTGGAGGAGGGGACAGAAGGGGATCGGATCACACTGTGTGCTGCTCACATGGGTTACAAGGACCTTGTAAAGGCAGGAAGCCACAGGTTGTAACAAGGAAAGCTCTGGTTCCCATGCACCAGATGGTACCCAGAAAGGTGATGGATCCTCCATCCTTGGAGATTTTTCAGAACTCAACTGCTCAAGGCACTGAACGACTGGAAATCAACTTTGCAGTCAGCCCTGCTTGGAGCAGGAGGTTGGACCAGAGATCTCCAAAGCTCCTGTTCCACCAAACCCTTTGGTAATCTGTGACTTAAGAATCAAGCAGCCCTTTGCTGCTGACAGACACAATCACCACTTTTCCCAACTCAAAGCACAAATTTGCAGGCATTTTGCTGCAAAAATCCCAACGGCAATGGTTTCTTTCATGGCTTCACCAAAAAGATAACTGCTGCTCTCGCAGAAATGTTCCTCTTTCACAAGCCCGATGAGTACAGGTTTCTTACAAAGAACTCACAGAAAATCTGCTCTTTCTGCCCACAGTGGAATTCAAAGAGCAGTTGCCTGTTCCCTGAGGGACTACGCTAAGCCTTTCTTTGAAAACCTTTTCCTAAAGGATGTCTTCCTACTTTCTTTGCCTTCGGCTTTTTGCCCAGCTTCTGAGACACATGCTGAAAGACCCACAGATCAAACCTCCATCTGCTGTGCCCTTCTAAAAGCTACTTTACCTTCAGTTTCATCTCTTGAGATGGCTAAACCCCCAAAATACCATGGAGGAGGCATTTCAGATGTACTTTAGTCTTGGCAAAAATGGTTACAAGGGATGGAAAGATGGAAGAGGATGTCTCTCCTGGTGGGGCCCTCAGAATAACAAGTTTTCTTGCTTGGTTTGAATTAGGAAACTATTTACAGACACGATATCACTTACAAACTTGCATCTGAAAGTCCATTAATTTTGTTCTGTTACATTTTAATTTCCATCACATATCCCATATTTGCCCTGCTGATGTGTAGCATTTCTGCAACATCCAGATGTCAGCTTCAAACTGGAGATTGAAACATCTGGGGAGGAAAAAAAAAAGCAGCGGATTTGCCATCTGGGGTGGTGTGTGTGATGACAGCTTTGTAGGGGAAGCACAGGAGCTTGATGTGTTTGACTCAGCGACCTACAGCCAAATAGCTTAGGTGTTATTTACACATGCTATTGACACACCTCACACGGGCAACACTAAATTCATTACAAGCCAGTTCCTATTGGAACTGAGTTTATTTTTTTTCAGCTAAGAAGGTTAGAAATTGACTGTTGTATGATACGTTTTTGGAGTTAGTGCTGTCTGTCTGGAGCAATTTCTGTGGGTTAGATGAGCCCTCATGAGTGCTTTCAACAAGCAGTTAGCTGGATTGTTAGAAGAACTGCCGTGCTATTTTCCCAGGCTGACCGATTTAAGTTAAAAAAACCCCACCCAGCTCTAGTCAAAGATAAACTAAGTGATCATGTGAAAGGAAGTGAGTAACTCCTCTGTACTGCCCTGTCGTCCTGCAGTGTGCTGCTTGTCTGCCCTTTCCCAAGAGAAGACCGTGAATGTGGATGATCCCACTATTTTGGGATAACTTATATACCCAGGCTTCAGTGGGATCAGGAGCAAGAGAAGCTGAGCTCCCATGCCAGAACACTCCCATGGACTTCTTTGAGAGGAATCATCTCCCAGGGTCTAGCTTCATCCTCTGATTTTGGCACCTGAGTCTCTGCTGCCAGGAGAAATTGTCCCTGCAATGGGTTTCAAGCCTTGGCTGGCCTCTAAAAATGGAAAGACGTTAAACTAATTTTGGGACTGCTGGGAGGAAAGTCAAGTGAGTTTCACAGCTGTGGGGAAAGGGGAGGACACTGGCGGTGATGTGGGATTGCAGCCACAGACCTAGGATATGGAGACATTCCACACTGAGAAAGAAATGAGACACTGGTGCTGGCATAGTAAGCTACAGTAGCCGAAAGCCTGGGCGTTGAAGAAACCGTCTGTGAGCAGAATTTTGCCCAGCTGGTGTCTGTGGGGCTGCTGCTTCCAAAGCTCTGGATAGATACCAAGGTGGCACTACATTTGCAGACCACAGGAAACTAAGCAAAACAAGCAAAAAACAAAACAACAACAAAAAAAACAAACTCAAAACTTCAAACTTTGTCTTTAACCATCCCAGTGCTGTCAAAATTGCTTGGTCCTCACAATGATGTGTGTGGGAAAATCCCTCATGTCAGAGCCCCCCTGCAAGCTGTGCACACTGCAGGCCAAGGCTGGGGACTCCCCAGGTGTGCTCTTGGATTAGCTCACAGGTATTTTCTAAGCGGTACCTGGAAAATATGCACTGCAGACCAAACAGCTGCACAATCTCCTCTCACACAGCCCTGACAGCAAAACCTGTCACTCGCCTTGAAAGCAAGTGTTACCCTGCACAAGTGAGCCTAACTTGTCTGGACAGAATATTTTTTAAATTCCCAGTTTTCTGTAGAGGGCTGTGCTCAAATGGAAGCAAGTTTCACCCCAGTGAAACACAGGGGTCCCTGGAAGCTGACTGCTGTGGGCTTTTGCAGCTCAGCATGCCCAGGGTCTTTCTCAAGGGGCCTCTCTGTGCAAGCCACACTGGAAACCCAGGTGCAAAGGCTCCCCAGTGCCAAGGAGCTGTTCTGGGGGACCTTGGTGGAGCAGAGTGGGCACATACCTGCTGCTCTGTCCAGAAAATTCATCTAACATCACAAAGCAGAGGCAAGTCTTCAGCTGGTGTGGTGTCGTTGCTCAGCTGACAGCAGCGAGAGAGCATCTCTGTGTCCCCTGGGGAGGGCCAGGCCCTCACATGAAAAGGGGCAGGCTGGAGTCAGAGTAAGGACCGTGGGGGACGGTGCACAGGATTTAAACTAAGCAGCAGTTCTACAGCAGGAAAAAAAGCTCTAAACTCTGTGTACATTTGAAGCTAAGTTTAACCCCAGCCCTTCCAAATGTGTGCTCATGTAATTGGAGGACTGCCAGACTAGCCTGCTGTAGAAGTCGCGTGATATTTTGGGAACAAGAAGGGATTTTTTTTCCCCAGAGCTTTTGCCAAACCTCAGCTTCTGAGTGTGAGGACGTAGCTTAGGTGGCAGGGTCCTCGTATAGGGTCTTGCTACACAGCCTAGGAAAAATAAACCTGGATCAAGCCCACCAGTGTTGGATGCTTTCAGGCCCATGGCTCTCCGGGCTTGCTGAGCTGCCCAGTATCATGGCAGCGTGGGACTGTGGGCAGGCAGGGCTCAGTGCTGCTCCTTCCTAGTCCCAGCGTGAGTTGTTAGGGAGCCCAGTGTTCCCAAGCTACACTGGGCACTAAGCCACTGGCCTCCTTCCCATTAGCCATAATCACTGGTTTGCCAGAAAATTTCTGAGACCTGCTGTAGTGATATTCCTGAGTGTAGAAGCTGTTGTAAATGTAATTTGTTTCTAGGATTTGATGGTGTTTATCTCAGCAACGTCAGCGACCCATCATTCACAGTGGCTATGACAGTGATTCAGATGATGGACTCAGAGAGCCATGAGCTTCTGTCAGGGGTTGCAGAGTCATCTCTGACTCTCCTGGTGACAGTGTGTGCCAAGAAGCATGGCAATTAGTCCCTCTGGTTGTTAGCATTATTGCTGGAAATGTTGTTGTTAGCCATTAAATTCACTAACCCTATTTTCAAGGTTGTTACAGTATTTAACTTGGCTGCTCCAGTGTGGTTTTAAAGTTGTATTTCCAACATATGACATGGGGTAAAAATAGCCGGTGTCTAATTAGAATAATCCCCGGAGAAACTCAGATTCCTCAGTCGCACAATGAGTTGTTCTTCTCACAACATGGCAGGCACATTTCAGTGACAGTTCCTCCTCCACCAACGTGGGTCACCCTAGACCTCCATCAGCTGGGGAGAGGCCAGGAGGAAGCTCCTGAGAAAAGCCCTGAGAGCATTTCACATCTCAGGAGACAGCAGCTTCTCCAGGCTGGATGCTTAGGTAGGGCTTAGGTGACCACCACCAATAGCTTCTGCATTTGCATTTAGCTTTTCCTTTTCTAAGTTCCTACATGGGTGTATGAGAAAAATCCCCTGCCTCATCCATTGCTGGAATTTCTGGGAATCGAGCAGACTCCGGCTGCAGCAGTACAGTTTGAGGTTTGGGCTGCCAGTGGTGCCAGAAATAGTATTTTGCGAGCAGCAGCGTGCAGCAGTCTGGCGGGCAGTCAGATTCCATGGGACTATCATTATCCCCTGAAACACTCCTGGGGGCTGTGCGGGGCACAGGGATGAGGGTGAGCAGTGGCCTTTAGACTGCCCACCATCCCACCTCCATCCTGCAGAGGAAGATGATTCAGGCCCTCAGCTCCTCTGCTCTGGCATCTGGAGAGATGTCCAGGCCCTCCCACAACCCCCAAACAACAGCTGGGGGCTGTGCTCTGTGGGGGGGCTGGTAGAGGCGGTGAAGCCTAAGAGGTCTGGATGGGCTGCTGGTGCTCCTGGACAGCCCCCTGCTCCACGTGTGGCTCCTGAAGTCCTACTCAACCCCATATCTATGTCTTGAGGGGCTCTGGGAACATTTTGTTGGGGAAGATGGGGAGGCTGGGGAGTGGTTTAGCTTTTCCTCTCAAAGCCTGCCAAGCCATGCTTACCAAGGCTTTGCCTGGACACATGGAGCAAGTGCTTTCCAGGGCTTGGTTTTGTTTCATTTTTTTGTTCAAGTCTGAAACAAGATATAAAAACAAAGATGTGAGGCAATGCTACCAGCTTACCAGGAAGTTGTTTGGACATCTCCTCCCCGTGCTCCTCAGGGCACTAGGAGGTGTCCTCAGCTGGCCAGGAACCCCTGTCCTCCAGGCACACCATGAGGCCCCTGGTCCTCAGAGCCATGCTGGGGATGGTGCTGTGTGTGGGACGTGGATTGCCTTCCTCCCCTAAACGGATGGAAATATTTCTGTTTTCCAAAATTAGTTTCCAAATGTGTTGGAATTTCCTTTCATTAGGAATTCTTGAAAATCTGGTCCTCATTGTGAAACTGAATGGCAACTTTTTCCAAACCTCCTTCTCTGGAGTTCCTCCTCCAAAGTGGATGGCACGTTTGAAGCAGTTCTGTTGCCAGGGCAGCTCTCAGGACTAGTGTGCTGGAAGGCTGAGGCAGGGGCTTGCTCTTTGCTGTGTGGCCGAGCAGGTTTTCATTCTAACACTGTTTTAGCCGTTACACCTAAACAAAGTCACGGTGCTGCTTTAGAAGATCCATCTTGTCTCCTCCAATGAGACTGGACTGCTTGGGGAGCTGGCTGTGTTCCACCCCACGGACACATGAAGCCCTGCACGAGTTCCTCCTGCTTAGCACAGCACCCTCTGCTTGCGAAGGGCTGTAAACATTCCCAGTCACGCACCCAAACTACACTAATACAATGAGAGTACTTTACAGCAAGGCAGAGTGGCAATAATCTTTTTTAAGAATGACATATCTTATTTTCCATGTTTTCTGGTACCATCTGAACCTCTGGGGAAATATCTGAAGTGGCCTGGCAAATTCCCAATCGCACATCTGAAAAGACTCATTTTCAAAAGAGCAGAAAAGCAACTGTTTGTGAGGGCTGATTTCAGAGTCTGACTTCACTTGGAGCAGTGGCTCCTCATCGCTTTGGTTACCACGATCATGCTTTTTAAAAAATTATGACAGAACTCAGGCTCTAGACAGAAAACACAACTGCCTTTCAATATTAAGATGGACTCTTTAGCCCTAAACAGCAAGGCAGATAATTTTATTTGAAGCCTCAGTTACAGAAACTCTTTGTTTGAAATTCTTCCAGAGAAGCATTGTATCATTGCATCAACCAACCAGCTTCAGCAGGCACCAAGGAAGCACTATACCCAGGCCTATTTTGGGAGTCTGATCCCAATGGCTCTGTTGCTCAAAAGTAGGTCAGATTTTATTCTTTTTCCAGCAGGAAAATTAAGAGCAAGCTCAAACACAAGTTTTCCAGGAAACCAGAAGAAATTGCTGCTTCTATTTCTAGAAGACGTGCCAGAGACAAGCTCCTTTGTACTCGGGCTAACTCCTCTCTTAACTTTATCATATGAGTGATGAATCAAATTACGAGGTTTTGTTTCCCATTTCTACCTGAGATTTCCTGTTTGGGCTCTTCTCAGATGCAATGAGAAAGGTTACCACAAAGATATTTATGGACATATAACTCTAGCTGCTAAATTTGTAATTGCTCAGCCCCAGGGTGGAACATCCTTCTAGCTGAATCAGTGGCTGTAAGAATACAGCACATACCGTGGAAAACTGGCCTCGCTTGTGACACTGCTTACCTACCGTGCTGGCTCCTTTGGTGTGATGATGTGCAGCAAAATCATATTAGGCTTTGTGATTGCTGAGTCTGAGTCAGCAGCACTGGATGCCGCAATCTCTCCATCTTGCCTGATCCCTGGTATGCCCTGTGCTGCGCTGGCACCCTCTTGTCCTTCAAATGCTTCTTCTGGAGAGATTTAAAGGTTTGGTTTTGATCCTTCTGGGGCTTGCTGAGAATTTACCTTGCCAAAGGCATTTTCCCTTGGAAATGTCCATTTAGAATCAGTACCAGCAGTCTCTGTGCATAGCACAGCCTCTGTATGAGCCCATGGGTTATATATGATCAATATGTAAGATGCTGAAGGTGAATGTCATCTCAGCACTGGTGCTGAAGAGATAGATTATGCTGGTGATTTGTGTGGTCAAGGATCTCTGTCGCAGTAGCCTGGGATCCCTGTCACACATCCCAGCTGTGCCGCTGTTTGAATGCCAGTGGGGCTGCTTCCACGAGCCCCAAGGCTGTGTGCTGACCTGGGGTTCCCTGCGGATCCGCCGAGCAAGATATTGCATCATCTTCACTAATCAGCTCCAGCTGAAGCTAGATCCAAACTTCAACTCATTAAAGGCACAAAACCAGTTGTTCTCTCAATGGCAACCCTGTGGAAAGGACGATGGAGGGCATAGGCCCGTTTCCAGAAAGGAGGGATCCACACTTTTCAGCCTAACAAGGCTGGGATGCCTCCCCTCTCCTGGGACAGGAGGCCTGGTCCAGGAGGTGTGAGCACTGACATGCCTCAGCTCCCTGCCTGCATTGCCTGTGCCCTTCATCTCTGGTGTCTGAGCCATCAAATCCTTCCACATTCCTGCCCTAATCCTTTGGCTGCGCTTGCTGCTCCTGCCAGAGGCATTTCTGACCCTCATCTCAGGAGCGCACTGCAGCCCAGCAGGATGCAGCTGCACGGTCGGGCGGCTGTCCCACTCCTATGGCGGGTGCCGAGAGCCCAGTGACCGTGGCTGCAGCCCCAGGCTCCTCAGCCACCATTGTAGCTGCAGTAAGGTAGATGTTTACAGCCTGCAGCCAGGGTCAGGTGCAAACACTTTTGTCCATATACAAATAGCTACAGTTGAAAGAGTAAATTCTCAGAAACAGAACTGAAAGTGTCCCCTTGCTGCCAGGAAACCACATCTGAGCTCATTTACCACCGACCTTCCACAAATGATCATCTGTGCAGCCATTAGGCAGCTTTGGTGGTCAGAATATCAGCATATTGCTGATTAAATAATTCCAGTTGAGGACAGTCTGAGCCTACCAGTGTGGTGTGCACAACCACGAAAGAGCATGGGGCCACGGGAGTGAAATCCTGCTGTCCCGTCCCACTAGCCTAGCCTGATGGGAAAGGCCGTGAGGACCCAGCTCACTCAGTTGTAACACAGGAGTTGAAATGACAGTGGCACTATGGAAGAAATATGCCTGTGTCCATTAGCACAGAGATCTTTCCCCATAGGCTGTGGCATACTCTTGGAAAAGCTGTCTCTTGCATGAGGCAAGATGTTTTACTGGAGATGACATGGACATGAAGATACTCTTGGTTCCTCCCTGTGAATGGAACAGTAAGTGTGGGCACAGGGACTGCAGACACTCCATGAGCATTTTCTGGCAACAGGCCACGCAGGAGGCCGAGAGGAGAAACCATACTGCTGACAGTCATGCTGGAGCTACAGATGGTGAAGAAACCACATAACCAAAGGGTGTCCTTGAGAAAATATCCTGATTGCCTCTCCCTGCAACCAGGAGCCACCACTGACCTGCTCACAGCAGACACTTGTTTTTCTGTGAGCTTCCACAGACCCAGGGTTTTCTTCTCCTTACTAAACCTATGATGTCCCCAGCAGGGACCCCCTGCCACCTCAAACCACTCCTGGGAGCTCAGCTCACAGCTGAAAAGCACCTATGGCTTGGTCTTGCCTACACTTCCCAAAAGTATGATGAAGCTGAGATCAGGAAGAATCTGTAGGTGCCAGTGTGAAGGTGGTATTGTGTGGAGCAAAGTTTGTCCACTTTGCCCAGTTTCCCTGCTATAAATGAACCTAAGAGCTGAAGGGTGGCTTTGTCCCTGTGTCCCCAATGTCTTCCTGGATTTATTTAGACAAGACATTGAGTCTCTTGATCCCAGGGAGGATAATCACTTCCATGGCTGTTGGCAAGAGTAGAGACTGGCTGCCCTCAGTGCTCAGTAGCTTGAGGCTGAGTATTTGCTCCATTCCCTTGGAGAAAGCAGGAATTATTTACTGGGGAAAAGATCCTCATTACAGCTGGAACGTGTGCCAGGGACCAACGACCTCAAGGAAAAGTAAATTTGGTGATGAAACCAGAAGCAGGGGTGAAAAGGCCAGCCTGGTGGTGGGGTCTTTGCCCAAGCTGAGCCCCATCAGTAACGGTTGATACGCTGCCAGGCTCGGGGACGGCCGGAGGAGCAGGGTCTCCCTGCGGCAGTGTGTGTGCTGCCGGGGCTCCTGCCCCGGCTCCAGTCCGGCCACTCTGCAAACAGGAAGCTGGCAAGGAGCTGCTGAATAAGTCATTTTGGGGAGTTTGTACCAAACTGGCTTTCAACTCCTGAATGTGTAGGAAGGAAAAACCCGTGAATACGTCTTTGTGACAAAGTTTGGCACCAGCCACACTCTGCAAGAAGGACAAGAATGTGGCCATTTAGAGGGGAGTCAGCTGCCCTTTAAGAAATGAAATGATCGTTTCCCTTTCCTGCAAGGCTTTATTCAGGGGAGAATATGAACGAGACAGTGAGCAGCTTCTTTATCTTGCTGGCACTGAGAGCTGTGATCCAAACCGTGGATGTCGGGGTGCAGGAAAGACCCCGCTGCATGGAAGCTGCACAGCCCAGTGATGAGCTCGTCTGGCTGGTCCCTCTTGCTGCAGCTGCTCTGCTCCGGGAGGAGTCAGAGTGGGGCAGCGAAGCTCCAGATCTGCCCTTTCCTGGATGATTGCGCATGCACTGTGGTGATTTCGCTGGGACTCCAGCAAAACATTTGTCCATCTGCTCCACAGGGCTTGGGGGGGGTTTGGAAGCAAGCAGTTTATAAGGTTTTGCCCTTTGCTGAAACAATTCCCTATCCAGTTTTTGAGAAGTTTCTGTATGTTACATGAAAAATGGACTCTGTCCAAACATTTGCATTTGTTGGTTTTGGTTTGGTTTTTTTTGGAAAGGCTTAGATATCCTGTACAGATCTTTCCCGTGTGGACAGCTTGAAATCCAGGGGGTTTGTAGCAATCTGGAATGAAGACATGCTCTATTTTAGCAAATCCTTTGGGAGGCTGGCCTGCTTTCTGTTGAGTTGAAGCTTTGGCCATATTCACTGGGACAATTGTCCTGTCCAGTGAATGTGGGAACAGGTCTCTGGGGCAGACAGTCTGTTAGTGGAGGCTCTGAGAGGATGGCTTGGTCATGCATATACCTCAAAGTTTTCCAAAGAGTGACTTAGGAGTTTTCTGAATGACTGGCTTTGGGGGCTTACAAGTTCTGAAGCAGTAGGAAGCTCCAGATGATTTCAAACTGCCTCACATGCCAGAAAGAGAAAAAACAAGCAAGGCAGATATTTGTAGGTTGGCTAGAGCTAAACTGTATCGCTCCACTGGGATCATTTGCTCCAAGTGTAGGCTTTTTGTAAGAAATGCTTGTAATAAAATGTAATACATGCCAGGGGGCTTGGGTGGGAGTCAAGATTAGCAGTCACTTTCTTCTTGGGTTTCATTCCTTTCTTGCCTTTCCCTGGTTTGGCATTTTATGACAATAATAAACAGATTACTGGTTAAAAACTTTGCTGGCAGCTTTCACTTTCTACCATGTCCTGCAGAAGGTCTGGAAAGACAGAGGCAGCTCCACCAGTGCTTCCTCATTTAAGGGCAGCAGCAGCTTCTTTAGTTCCTGCACCAAAAAAATCTCCTGGAAAATGGGGAGTCTTTATGTCTTGGTGAATTCTGACAGATGTTTATAGGCTCACTGTTGCGGGAGTTTAATTACAAATAATTCCTCTGTTCCTGTTTGCTCGGCACCAGTGTTTCAATGTACATGCATTGTGGCATCCCAGTTTGGATCCTCAGCAGAGGGAAGAGGCAGAGAAACTGGAGAGCCCAGTGAAGGGCCACTGGGATGGCCAGGGCTGGGAGGAGAGGATGAGAGAGTGGTTTTGCTCACCCTGGAGGACAAGGTAGAGGAGACCAAAACCCACCTTGCATGGCCCATGGGGGCTACAGGGACCTTGCAAGGGCAGGAGACCTCGGCAGTGGCAAGGAAACCAGCTGCACACAAAGATGGGTCTCTGCCCTGCGAGAGCAGGGAACAGGACCCAGACAGGTGATGGGACCTCCATCCTTGGAGGTCTTCAAAACTCGTCAGCAAGGCCACACTGTAGTCATGCCAGAGACAGTGCTCATAAATCCTTTGGAAGCTGGTAACCCCCTCCTCTTCCCTGGGTCCTGTTTCAACCTGTAAAATAAGGATTAGTGCAGAAGGACCATACAAGCAAAGCAGTGACAGACCAGGAAAAGGAACCACCTTTCCAGTCATACCTTTTACCATTTACTGGGCAGCACAGCGTAACTGACAAAGTTTAGACCAGAACCTATGGAATTAGATTGTTTGGAATAGTTTTTGACATTAAATATTATTGTTCCTTAGGTCTAACTCAGTATAGTCCGACATGGTTAAATTTGTGGCCAGAGATTGGATCTGTGTTACTGCAATGGGAAGAGTGGATTTTACTTTGAAATTTCAGCCCCTTACTTTATCTTTTACTCGTCTATGCCAAAACTATTCTTATAGATTTGTTTAAAGATTTATCAAATTTACACACAGCCCTGGTATTTTAGCTGAGGAATTTCTTTACAAAGTTGTTGTCAGTAACTGAATTACTTTTTTCTCCAATTACTGAGTTCATATTTTTACATCAAGATAGCATATCTCTGCTCTTTCTTCAAAAACGTAGTATATTTCCGACAGACCAACCAGAGGTCCTTGGTTCTTTTGTGAACTCCTTCATTTGTAAGTAAATGAAGTAGAAATCTATTGGGGTTTTTTTTTAAGTTCAATTCCCTTTCAGCTAATATGGGAACTTAGGAGATGGGAGATGGTGAACTTCACTGTGGCCAATGCTGGGTTCGAGTCCTTTTCTGTGATGGGCTTCTGAACTGAACTGGGTCATTCATCACTGCCAATTTTGTATGGTCTCCTTCAAGGTTTGTCCCCAGCAGCAAGTTAGAAGCCACCTAGGCTAGCCCAGAGGGATGCACTTACTGTCTGCAGGCCAAAATCTTGCTTGTCCACCTGATGTCATTTCTTGTAGTGCTTTGGGGACGGGCTTCTTTGGCATCTGTCAAGCTCATGTGCTGTGTTCCTTGTGCACCTCTTCTTCATCAGCCTGAGTAACTCTTAGTACTGGAAGGAAGTGGCTGCTAACCTGCCCCAGTGGGGGGCATACAGGGACCTCAGCCACCACCATGACATTCAAGCACTGACCACTGAGCTCACACTCCCTGTGGCTCACCTTTGTCTTCTGGTATCCACTCCCCATTATCAGAAACTGGACATTTAAATGAAAGTCACCTATCAAAACTCCAGGATTCCAGAATTACAAATCACCAATGAAAAGGTAATTTGAATGGAGCCTCTTCCACGCCTGCCTTTTCATAGCAAGATTTGATCCCACTCTTGGCGACTGCGCTCTGTATGTGACTGCTTTATAAGAGTCCTTGTGTGCCTCTTGGAAATAAATCTGCCTAGTTTTGAAATTCTGAAGCAATATTTCATCTCTTGCCAATAGCGGATTGGAAAATGATAAGAGTCTTTCAGGCTACATATTCTGGGAGTTTCATCTTACTTCTTCCATGACATTTTTATTCCTTCCATATGAAACACACATATAGGTATATGCTGTATATATTTATATTAAAAGCTCCTTTTTTTTTGCTGGGGTAAACTGGGGAGAAGGAAACTATTTTCCTAAGTGACATTTCCTAAGTATTTTGCAAATAATAACCTTTTTCACACATGCTTTTTTTCTTTTTCTTGTGGGTTTTTTTTTTTTGGGCAGTTCCCCGAATGGCTTGACCAAAATCAAAATTGCCATTTTGATCCAAATGGATTTTCTGGGTGAAATGCAGTTGAAAATAAATATTTCTGTAAGGGCTGCCAAGAAATCCTACTTTTATGTTATTTCCACTCCTCCACCTCCTCCTGGCACTGCAAACGCACACATTCCCTGTGGCTAGAGCTAGGAATGATCAATTGCAATTAATCTGGGCAGAAAATTAAGGGATTGAGTTTTGATGTGATTTGCTTGTGCTTTGCTGGGCAGCAGCTCCTGTGGCTGTGAGCCGTCTGGGGTAACCCCACCTTCCCAGACCCTGAGCATTTTGGCTCCTCTCCTGCCTCATCTCCTGGTTTTGGTCCCCAGCCCCACATACATGCACTGAACATGCCTGTGGAGTGAATCATCTGTCCTGGTTTGGGCTCGATAAACTGCAGACTAGGATTGGGGGGCTTGGTTTTATTTCTGGGCCTCTTCCCTGGGCTTTAAGTTCTGGTTTAACACCTGGTTCCTGCTCTGTGGGCAGCCCTGCAGGCCTGCTGCTAGCTCAGCGCCTTGCCAGATGCACAGAACTGCCGGGCTAAAGTCACCTCTGTGTCCCTCCTTGTCACTGTGTGATCCTGCATAATAACATCTGCAATGTCTGATGGTGCCTGAAGGTGACTTTCTGCCCAGTGTTAGGGTTTTGGACTGAATGTAAATTGAGTGGATTATAAGAAATTCAAGTTGCAACATAGCTCTTGTTAGTAGAGTCTCTTTTTTTTTTGAAAACAAAAGGCATTTAGTTTGACCTCCAGAAAGTGTCAATATTTTCTTTGCAGGTCAGCAGCACCATTCTCAGCTTGGCAACCGATGTGGAGAGGTGGCATTTGTACTCCAGGCATTGTGCGCCGACACTGCAGATCAATGCACCGTCAGCACCCATGGCACAGGAGAAAGGGCCCTGTCGGAGCTGGGTGCTCAGAGCAGCCAGCACTGCCCTTCCTGGCGTGAGGATGGCACAGGAAGTGGCAATTCCAGCAGCACACACAGGAGCTGCAGGGTACATGGAGAAAGAGGAGGCAATTTCTGTAGCAGCTCTGGTGAACAGATCCCACTGTACCCACCCCATTAGTGTCCACAGGATACCCACACACATGGGACTAGGGATGAAAACCTGACCTGCACCCAGGAACCCAGTTTGTTGCCTAGAGAGGGGATGCAGGTGATCTTGATCCACTTTGGAAGTGCATCCCCAAGGGGAATCCCTGTCCTCTTGCTCCTGGTAGTTCCCTCTCTGGCTCCTGGCCAGGCCACCTGCATATGAAACTCCATGGGACCTTGCTTGGGTTTCTGTGTTATTAATCCTCCCCAGAAGAAATCCCAGGCCTTTCTGGAACTCTTCCCTGTTTGCTAGGACAGCTGCCAGGGCTGCGGTGCTTCTTCATGTCAGCACAGGAGGCACTGCAAAGCCCATCTATTTCCTGAAGGCAAGGGGAGCTCTGCTTTCCCCGTGAAGGCTGCAATCTGATGTTCTCCACTGTGCTTGCTGGATACTGGGATGCTTTCTTGGCCTAAACCCTGAACAAAGCAGGTCAAAATCAAATAATCTGTTTAGATAATGGATGATCCAGATAAAAAATAGACCTCTGTGCTCCTGATGCATCCTCACATAACTGTCAGGCAACACATGAAGGCTGTAGGAAGGGAAAAGAGGTTGCGCTGGCTCAGAGCATTGTGCAGTGTCACGGTGCCACGTGTGCAGTGGTGGCCACAAGCACACACCACCAACACCATTTGCCTACACGGCTGCATAATCAACATACAGTGCAACCTGATTTAATACTTGATGGCACAGGATCAGTGCTCTGAGGAGCAGATGTGTGTACAGATGTGCACACAGTAGGGAGAACTGCAGGGTGCCAAGGAAGATTAGTATTGAGCAAACACGTGAAGTACCCATGGGCCATTCTGCACCACTCCTGGCGGGTTCAGACCCACCAGTGCCTGCCTGTAAGTGGGCAGACGTGCAGCTCACCTGTCTTTGAAGGAGCAGTTTAAGCAAGCTGCAGCAGTGGAAGTGCTGCGCGTCACATGCTGCGGGACGTCTATTTCATTGGGTCTTAACCATGTCTTGTGGCAAGATAACAGTTTCTCATGGGTTTCAAGCAGAAGGGAGAAAATTCCAGTTTCCAGCATGGAAGAATGAAGCAAATTCATGTAATCACAGGCTCACATTAACTGTAACAAGTACCAGAAGAGAGCTCCCCTTCAGCAGAGTCCTCAGAGACCAGGTTTCAAACAATCTGCAAGCGTTCCTAAGAAAACAAACAATGCTGTTGGGCTGGATGACCTGCTCTAGCCCAGGACTGGTGGGTTCTCAACATGAAACTGCTGCTGGCACCAGCCAATGCTCAATAAAGCAGCAGTCAGAAGATGGCCTTAAGTCACCCTACCCTGCATGTTTTGAGGCCAATAGGCGAGGGGAGCAAGGAGGGCATATTTTTGACCAGGGAGGGTAGCTTTTATCCAACTAAGTGCAGTTGCCTGCAGTTAGGTAGAAGAATTCCATCCCACAGATCCTGAGGGGCTGGGCAGGGAAGCACTTTGGGGAGCAAGAGCATGTGGGCTGGGGTTAGCAGCTCTTTAGGCAAGAGAGTTACATGGGAGTGAGAAATCATGCTTCAGTGACAGAGCTTTTTCTCACAAAATGCACGTACTGTTGGCAGGAGGCTAAGAAAGAGCAGGGGTGGGTCAGAGCCACACTCCAACCCCAGAGCAATCCTCAACGGGATGCTGGAGGGCCCTGAAAGTTCATCTCTGCTCTTTTACGTTACTGGACACTTCTTTCCCTTGTTTATGTGGTAGAAACATCTGACAATAATTTGTGCCTGTTAAGCTTTGTGGATGGTCAGGGTTCTCCTTGTAATTTGTTCTCCACCTCGGCCAGGACTAGCTGAGGCTGCTCTGGGTTTGCTCATCAGCTAGTGAGACACAATGTAGTTAGCAGGGCTCTCTGGGGGGCTGCCTTCAGGCTGTGGTTGTTGTCGCGGTGCTGGGGCAGGCGCAGGGGTGGGTGCGGTACCGATGAGCTCACTCGCCCTTCGCAGGGCGCACCAGCCCCTGTAAGAGCCGCTCCCTCTCGCGGGTCCCCCCAGTTGTTACCAATATTCAAAGCATTTGTGGCTGTGGGTTTGGGACCTGCTGAAGAGGGATAGTGCACGGTGTGGGTCTTGCTGGAGCTCTAGCAAACCTCTGTGTGAGCAATACGTTCTGACCAATGCTCCGGAAAGGCCAGATGGAGAAATCTTCGGCATCAATCCTAGTACAAAGGAGAGGATGGCTGAGCAGTCGAGGTGGGAGGATGTCATCCAGATGGAGAAAGTGTTTAAGCTGGGAGGAAAGAAACAGCTTAGGGAAGGGATGATACTCTAACCACATGGCTGGAGGAGGAGGTGTGAGAAATTTGATGGGAAACACAGGACTAAGTGTGGGGAATGAGGCAAGGAGCAGGTAAAGGGCAGTGAAACAGCAAGAGCGAGGCGACCGCGAGCAAACCCAGGCAGGCGTTAGCCGTAGTGTGCAATGGCAGTGCAGGACACCCTTGCGAGAGGCTGGGTGGTGACGGCTCCCCGTGGGTGCCAATGGGCCGTGGCAGGCCCGGCCCGGCAGCCCAGCTGTGCCGCTCTCCTCCAGCGCCCAGCGACTTCCGGCCCCGCGGCTCCCCGCGCGGGGCTCCCCCGGCTCCCCGGGCACGGCTGCTGCGGGAGGGAGCCGCGGGAGCACCCCGCGGGCCCAGGGCTAACGGAACCTGGAGCTCAACAATCCCCCGGCCGGGCCGGGGGCCGGCGGCCGCACGCCTGCAGGGCGATGCGCACCCCCGAGGCAGCGCACCCCAAGCCCGCGGCGGGGAGGCGGGGGCTGCAGGCCGGGGCCGCAGGGGCCGCGCTGCGGGGGCCGCGGGCGGGTCGGTGGCTTCCGCCCGGCGCGGCGCATTCCTGCACCGTGAGTCAGGGCGGCGGCGCGGCGGGATGCGTCGTCCCGCTGCTCTGGGCGCTGGCAGCTCCCCGGCGGGACTCACGCCGTCGATCCCGGCTCGGTTCCCGTCACCCATTTGCATGCCGCGGCTCTGAATGGCGTGCCCGGCCGGCCGGCCCCTGGCACGGGGGTGGAGTCTCCTCGCCCTACGCGGGCCGAGCTCGGCGGCGCCGGTCCCTTAAACCGCACTGGAGGGTGGCCCGAGCCGAGCGGCTTCAACCGCCTTCAGGGTGAGTGTGGCGCCTGGGGCAGGGGGGGGAAGCGGGAGGAGCTGGGGCGGGGGGGGCTCTACGCGGGGCCCGGCGGGGGTTGCCCCGGGGCACGGCGCACACGTGAGTTGCGGGCTCCGTCCCGTCCCGGGGCCCGGCCGCCTCAGCCGCGGCTCGGCAGCCCCCTGCTGGCGGCCCGGCCGTCAGGGGCAGCCCCCGCGCTCCGTCGAGGGTCGTTCCCTGCCCGGCCGAGGCGGCGCAAACCGCGGGGGCAAGGCCGGAGCCCTTGAGGTGGCGGCCCCGACCCCGGTGAGCCCTCAGAAAATGGCTCCCCGCTGGGCACCGTGGCCCGCCCCCGTGAGGTGAGGTACGGCGGGGGTGGCCTTCGCCCGTGTCCCCGGTGCCTCAGGTGGGATCCCGGCCCCGGCAGTGACAGGCAGAAGTGGCGGCGTTGGACCCGTGCGATCTCGCATCTGCCCGCGAGCCGGCTTGTCCGTGGTTCTTCGGTGCTTGGCGACCCCGGTGCTTTCGGCTGTAGGGGAAGGTGCGTGTTCGTGGCTCGGTTCAGCTGATCCAAGTCCACGCTGGAGCTCAAAGGCACTTCCACCTCCATCTCCTGCCATCTCCTGCCATGCGTTCCCACCCACCCCTCCCCTGATGCTGGCACCGGTGTTCTGGCACCGGTGTTCTGAACTGACTTTTGGTGCTGCTGGCTTGAAGCAGAGGGTCACAGCAGCCTGACATGAGCCTGAGCAAAGCTTTTGTAGGATTGCACCCTCAATGCCAAGTCCTCTCAGGCTCCTTGGAGAGTGTCCTGTCCTTCCCTTGCCGTGGCACACATTCATAGCCAGCCCTGCTGTGCCAAAGTGCGCCTTGCACCTATTTTGACTTGTGGTTTTCTCTCATGTAGCTCAGGAGATGTGAGCAGTAGCACAAGTGACATTTATCCAGTGCTTGTCCACATGCATGGCTTGGTTCTGGCTTCTGGTTCTCTTACAGGTTGGCTTCGTGGTTGGGTGCACAGTGTTGCTCAGGGATGTCTCCAGGCTGGGTCCTGAAGGGAGCAGGAAGGTGTTTCCTTTCTTCCTGTTTTTGTCCCCATGGCTGCTCATTTCCTCTGGGAAGAAAGCTGTGCATTCTGCAGTAAAGGAAAAAATAATCCCACGTAACGGGAAGGGCCAAGGCAGCAAAGCTGAAGGCACTTCTGAACAAAGCATGGGATGAGGAGGGAGCACAGGGTGTTAGCTGCAGTAATGCTGATAGAGCACCAAAGACAGGTAGCTGCCCTTGTGCCATCACCACAGTGGTAGAAAGGTGCCACTTGGGACAAGCTGGGGAGCAGGCCCTGGGAAGGAGAACTGTAACTCCACTCCAGTGCGTGGATATATGTTGTTCTTCAGCTCTTCCATCTCTGTGGTGCAGGGTTTGCAAAAGAAGGTGATAACTGGTGTTAGATGCGTTGATATAATTGGAAGAAACTGATGAACTTTCAGATACTTCATTCTTGCCTTCAAGTTTTGATGTGAAAGGCCTTCTGTGTCTGAGAGCTTCTCTGTCTTTTTTTATTTAACCCTCTGTTGCTCTAATAACAGCATCTATCATCCCTCCCTCCTCTGCATCCCTCCCATGTCCTTAGATCCTCATGGCTATCTCGGGGCAGCCCAGGTCTCCGCTGTCTGTGCGCAGGCTTGTGGGGAGCCTGCGCCATCCCCGAGCTGGGATCCTGCCAGCAGCCAACCTCCCAAGAGGTGCTGTGGAAGAGGGGAACGAGCTTCGTTATGGCATCTGCACCCAGTGGTGCTGAGCCCCCATGGAAGGCAGCGGCTCTTGCCCGCAGCCATGTGTCTGCGGAGTGCCTGTTGCTATGCCTTCCCATGAAGGAGGTTAATGTTGTGCAGTGTAAAAGCAACTCCCACAGAACTAGTTCTGCTCTGGGACTTCCCATGACAGGCCTTTTTTTTTTCTTTTTTTCCTTTCTTTTTTTTTTTTTCTTCCTTTTTTTTTTTTTTTTTTTGGTAAGCAATACTCTTGCGAGAGATCTGCCTACAAACTCGCTTTTCAGGTTCTGGGGAAAGCCATGGGCTGGCCCCGGTCTCAGGAATGAATGTCTTGCTCTGTGCTGGGTTGGCTTCAGCCAGGGTGATGAGCTTTGGATGCGGTGAGCGCTCCTTGCCTGCAGAGCAGAGCAGAGCAGGCACCTCTTCTCCAGCAAGCTTGTCCTTGTGGCTTGGTGCTTGGAGCACGTGGCCCTGATGTATCACCTCAGTCCAGAGGTATGTCCCCCAGAGAGGGCCAGCGCCTCGTTACTAGACTTGGCAGATGGCTTGTTTCACTTTCGTGGTGGGGACAGCAACGAGGCTGCAGCTGAGTGAGGTCGCGAGGCAGGAATAGGAGTTCCTTTTGGGGTCATCAGTCCTGTTCCTCTGGAATCCAGCACCGGAGAGTAGCCAGCAAGTCCCAGCATGTTCCCGTGAAAGAGGCAGGGTCTGCTGAGTGTGGCATGATGGGACAGTTTATTCTGGGCACAGAGCCTGCATGCTCAGATATAATTAGCAAAGATTTGATTCCATTCAGTGTGTCGGATCTCTCTGCAGCGCAAGCACAGCCTGGTTGCTGCTAAAGGCCTGAGATGGCCAACATGACCAGGTGTCCGAGGTTGTTTTTTCTTCGGTTCAGTGCATTCAGCAAAAAGGTTGGTGGAGCACCTTGTGTGCTGCTGGGGGTGCTGCCTGCTGAGTGGGACTGGCTGTGAACTGAAGATCCTGATGTTCCTGTAGTGGTATCTCTAGAGCTTATCCAGCAGAACAGTTATTGATAAGATTCTTCCCTTGTGGTTGCTGCCTTTCTTCCCTAGTTATCTCTGGAGGTTTTAGCATCCCTTGGAGACCATGTGCCCTTCTCTGAGGTTCCAGCATTAATTGTGACCTAATCTGAGACTTTTATTAATTGCCATTCCTGCAGCCCCCTGCCTGTTGCTGGTGTATGACCTGTTTCAGTGGAAATACATAAAAGTCAAGGATAGGTTCCTTCCTTAACTTTCTCCCTGAGCTCAGACGTGGATTAGTTTCTTTTCAGCTGAAGAGGTACTGGACTCCAAATGTAACTTTATCATCATATGATTGTAATGCAACCGATGTGAAATGTGCAGATCTCATGCTGTATGGTTGCCTCCCTGCTGCTCAGTCTGTACCTGTTGTAGTTCTAAGTAACCTGCAGAATGTACATGTTGCCTGCTCAGAATGCTGGGTGGAATCCTCTCTGCTGAGATTGCAACAATGTCTCAACATGATGCAACTGAATTTAGTGGAACTTGTGTCTGGGTCATGGGTAAATTGTCCCACTGCTGCTGGAAAGTATAGTGAAGATGGTTTCTTTCTTCTTCAGAGGAGAAGCCCTGGTGTCTGGGATCATGCAGGTGGTTATCTCCCCAGTGGTGGGGTATTTTTAGCTTTGTGGTTGGTTAGTTTGGGGTTTTGAGTTGTTTTCTGGGGTTTTTTGGATCTTTTTGTGTGCTTATTTTTTACCTTGTTCAGAACAAGCAGATGCACCAGTTGAACTGAATGGACATCAGGACCTGTTGCTTACTCTGCTGGTATCCAGTGATTCCCCTCTGAGGTCAGCACCCACCATGCAAGTAATAGAACAATATTTGGAAGGGACAGTTGTAGCCCTGCAGCTGTTAGTGTCAGGAGATGAGGGAGGCAACAGGCAAGATTAAACCTTGGAGGGAAGCGGATCTATTAGACAGCATTTCCTGTAGTCATGCTGGAAGCTCTGTTTCTGTGTCCTTGAAGACTCCCAAACTGATTTGGTGTCTGATGTGTGCTCTTGCCACCAGGCCTGTTTTCACACAGTCGTAGTGACCCTCACCCAAGCAGAGTAGAGGGTGGGCGAGGCTTGCCTGCCAACCTTGCCGTTTTCACAGGCAGGCTTGAGTGGGCTGTTGGGAAGGTCTAAGGGCAATGCTGAGAGAGCGAGGTTTCCACAGGGAGTGGTGGAAGTTGGTCTGTGCTGAGATTGCCTATTGCTGTGTTCTTGTTAGTTGAACCTCGGGAGTTTCTGATTGCTTGCTCCAATTTTTGGTCTTGCTCATCTAGCTGCTCTCCAGGTCTGGTTGAAGCCCACTTCAGACCACATGTCTCATACTTGTTTCAGTCCCTGCTGTTATAGGAATGAGGAAGTGGGGTTTTTAATGTGTGTTGGAACAGTGCCACAACGAGCAAATTAGTAGCTGAGTTTTTGAACAAATAATCCAAACCATGGTCAAATGCTTTTGAATAACAAACAGTGAGTGTTTGCTGCTTGGTGAAGGCTGAGAGTTTATTCCTGATGTAAACCTTAACTGTTACATTTCCAAAAGCTCATTGGTTGTGCACTCTGCTGCAAAGGCAGCAAATGTCAGATGGGCATAAGGCTTGTTCTTGTTGAAATTTCCTTTGGGTACACCCTGCCACAGTGTAGATAAACCGTTTGTTTCAAATGTAATTTTAAGTTAATAATAAGTTACTTTTTGCATACAATAGAAATGTTAGAACTATTGCAATATAGACCTAAGCAGCGGATACAGTCTCAAATTCTGGGGCCTTTAGCAACAAACGGACCTTGCCTTTGTAATCAGAGCATCTCTAAAACACAGTGATTATTAAAGGAAATGCAATTCCTTCTCAGTGAACTATGAAGTTTCATTGCAAAATACTTCCCTGGCACAGTACAGCCTTCCCAGGGGCAGAAGATATCAAGACATGCCCGATCTTGCCTTTTCTGGAAAGCCTACCTTTGCCGCCTCCTCCCCTTCCTGTTTCCACTTCGCTGAGAGACGGCCCCGTGCTCTGCTGGTCAGCGGCAATCCCCGCTTTGAAAGGGCTTTTTTTCTTTGAAAAGGAACAATCTGTATGAGGTCATCCTAAAGCTGTGCAGGATGCCGCTTTTACTGTTCTGCAGGTCCGGCGCTTAGTTGGCTTTGACTCAGAGTTACAACAGTTGGAATTTTAAAATCTTGAGGGCTCACAAGGCTGGGTTGATGAATATAGCTTCTGCACTTCTTAGAATCATAGAATTGTTCTGGTTGGAAGAGACCTTCAGGATCATCAAGTCCAACTGTTAACCCAGCACTGCCACATGTCCCTCAGCACCATATTTCAGGAGCTACTGCCCTGCAGCACTCAGCACATGGGAGGTATGTTTCGCTGTCACTTAAATTCAAAGCCCAGTGCTTTAAAGTGAGCTGTGTCCAGAGCATGACAAGATCTTCCTGCAGCTCCTTTCCAATCAGAGATGGTGTGTGACTGGCTGTCAGGCACTAGCAAGAGTAGAAATGAGACCATTGGAGAGGCTGGCCTCATGTCCTGTGTCCCTAGCTAAATCTTTTAATGTTTAGGAAGAGCAATTTCAGCCAAACCAGCCCTGCTCTGAGCCCTTGGCTCTTGAATTGAGGGGTGTCCACTGGGCCTCATTGCTGTGGGCATTGCTGGTGGATGCAGGCTTGTGCTCTCACTCATATCCAGGTGAACAAATCTGTGGCCATGGTGGAGAAAGCAGCTGTGTGATGGTGAATGAGGATGCTCTGGATTTCAAAGGAACGTGCAAAGAAAGCTGGCCTGAGTGGCTCAGATGCTGCAGCTTCCATCCTTCCTGAATATAAAGTCTGTCTTCTGGTGGCTCCAGCATTTGTTACTGTTATTTCCTCTTTAGATTTTTTTTAGATTGCTATTCAGTGTGGTTTTTTGTAACTTTCCATAGGAAATGTTGTCATTTGCGGCAGTTTTGATCTCATTTGCCAGTGAGGCGTTTTTATTTAGCACAACAAACAGTGATTCTTAGCTGCTTTTAGAGTCTTTGCCATAGAGGTTGGGTGGCTTTTAGCCTAACATCATTTTTGGTTTGGGGTATTGTGATCTTTTTAGGGGAGGTTGCTAGTTTTGGCAGTTGCCTTTCCATCAATTGTTTATTGCTGTCATATTTTCTAAAGAAACAATGTTGTAATAACTAGGAAGCATAATTTTACCAAGAATATTGCTTTTGAGCTGGGTGCACGGGCAGCAGCTATTCCAGAGGCCTCCAGAGCCAGTGTTTACTGCTGTCCTGAGGGTCATACCTGTGCTGTGAGCTTTCCTTGTGTCCCAAACCCTTGTGGTGCTTGCGATGAATAGGAGAGCTGAATGAATACCTTACAAATGCAGAATTTCAATGAAAAATGATACCTTTATTAAAATACAGATTTTGTTGGTTTTGTCTTTTGTTTTCTAATGTGGGGTCACCACTGCACTGACAACAGCATTTTGTGAGTCTTACCTTGCTGGGTAACTGAGGTAATGATGGTATCCATGGTACCTGTAGATCAGCCGGTGTTTTACAGTGCATCTGTTCTACTAGAAATGAAAATAAATCCAGAACAGGGTCTTCTGGAGCCCCACTGAATTGTTGCAATGAGTTAAATGTGTACTAAAATAGTTTCTGTGCTCACTCTTTCCCTCTTCCTTGTTAACGAGGAGCTGAAGAAGGTGTAGAGCCAGGCAGAGCGCTGTGAGAACAGTGCCTTGAGGCTGCTGGGGACCCCAGAGCGAAGGGCTCTGCCAGCCCAGCACAGGGACTGTCAACCCAACAAGCTGCTGTGGTCACCTATGAATGGGTGCAAGAATAAGGCTCACCTAGATGATTCTTCCTCTGGATAAACTTCCAGTGCTGGCAGTTGTTTGTTTATGATTGGAATTGTTAATATTTGAGTTGTTAATGTGATTATACTTGTTATCCATTCTGGCTGCATTCACTGTGGCACTGGACCAACGGTAGTATCCTGGCTTCCTGCACAGGCTTGCTGAGATGCATCAGCCATCTGGTAGCTGGTAATGGATCTCTAGGTGGAAACCAGTCTGAGGACCATGCAGTGTTGCCTATTCTGTCTTCCCTAAGAAACAGGAGTGCTGGTCAGTGCTGGCATTTTGTCCTGAAGCTTGATGTACTGTCACTGAAGCTATTAGCAGGTATTGTCATCAGTCTGTGCCCAGATGTAGCCTGTAAGTGGTGAGCTATGGTCAGAGTGTTAGGACGTGGCTGCTGGAAACATAGCTATTGCGTATGGTGTCTGGCTACTGGTCTCTATGCAAAGCTGCAAGGTGTCTTCAGGGGGAAGCATGGATGGCATGAATATGCCCAAGTATTCCAGAAGATTTTCCACTGCTCCCCTCTCTTTGTTGCTTGTGTGTTATGCTCAGACTGTTCCTCTTGCTAGTATCTAGGTAGGTTGTAGATGGCTCTGTGTTTGGCTTACTCTAGAAGGTGAAGTTGGATGACAATTGCTTATGGCCCAGGCCCTGCTTGGGCTCTGGGATGCAGGCATGGTGGCTAGTGCTATGAACCTGCTTCTGTTGTCTGGGTTACACGTGCTTAGGAGGTGGAAAAACCAGCCCCTCTGTCCACTCTGCTTTACGTGGGTCTCTTCCACCTAGTTGCTTAGTGGGTGCCACAGGCCATAGGTGAGCAGGGGAAACTAATTTCTTGGGAATCCTTCTGAGGAAGCCGCCCATGTGTGAGACTTGGCCATCAGCTCTAGAGAAATCTGTGGAAGGTTTGGATGTTTTCCCATCTAATGACTCCACCAAAAATTCACTCTGCCTCTAGTGATATAGTATTTTATTGCTGCTGCACTCAACACCTGCATTGAGAGCACTTGTCAGAAGATTATTTAAGCCACAAGAGATGCAGAACCCATCACCTCCCTTGTGGTAATTGTTAGCTTCCCACAGTGCTACAAGTCTGAGATTTTGGCTGTGTTTTCATGATCGCTTTAAACCTTGAGAAGCAGTCCAGTGGTCTGGCTCCAGCTGCTCTTTTTGTTCCTACTTCTTCCCTTTTCCTTCTGCTGGCATGAGTGTTTGTGGGGCCATGTGGTGGCTTGGATCAGGGAAGGAGCTTGGGCTGGAACAAACCATTTTCTTTGATGAGCTATTGTGGGTTGGTTCCCAGTGAGGATCACCCAGCAGCAGTGGGGATGCTTGTGCCAGCATGAGGAGGAGGGCAACACAGAGGGCTGGGAACACTGCTTCTTCTGGTGGCTTGCATCTCTTTCGAGGTGCCATGACATCCTTACAGCTTGGATTTTGATTGTTGGCATCTGTGTTCTTGTTACTATTCCGCTTTTGGTCTGCTTCAACAAAAGGACCTTGAAGATCAGGGTCTGTTGCCTGTGTGTGTTTGTAGGTGGCATCTTTTAACCTGTATTTGGAGGAATTCAACTGTGGATTTGGGGACTAACAAGAATCAAAAGAGTTTTTTGAGTGCCCTGTTTTTCTGCTCTCTTCTATATGGGAGCACCAGACCTGGATACCCTTCAGGTTCCATGTGAAGCTGCTTAGAAAGCTTTTAATGTTGGTGTCCCAGTAGGAGCTCATTTATGGTTGATTTCCATTGTGACCCACATCTTTTTCTGAAAAATCAAGGAAATCAATTGCTCAAAGGGACATCAGATCTGCTTTCCTGGTCACGGGATTGGCTCACATACATTCAGACTTCACTGGCAGATATTTTTATTACCTATATTGAAAACCCTCTGGCTCTGTATATAGCTGAACCTTCTCCAAGTTCAGTGGGTCCCAGTTGAAGCTTTGCACACTCAGTGTGCCTCTTGCATACCAGTATCATTCTACAAGGCTTTGCATGAAATTCAAACCCTTGGGGTTTTTTTAATGTAGCTTCCCATTTCCTGACTACGTCTCTGCCTGGCCTCTTCCAAGCCAGGACATTTCCACTGGTATTTCTCAGCTAAATGCAGCGGTTCACAGTGGGATCCCACAGCGCCGCCTTGGTTCCTCAGGTAGCCACAGAAGTTCAAGACCTTCCCCGTAGCATTCACCCCACCTTGCTGGGGTCCTGCTGGTGCAGCTCTGTGGTGGTGCTTGTGTGCTGCTTTTCCATGATCTACTTGCATGCTGGTTTTATGGCCACCTGCTCAAGCATGTAGCTCTTGTTCTAGCTTTCTAGAGCACTGCCTGAAATTAAAACTATTGGGAAGAAGACTGTGTGCCTTTGAATTCACTCTCTACAAGGCAAAGGTCTCTGTTCCTTTCAGAGCCTGCGCCGAGGCTTTCACTACCCCAGTTCCATTTCTTCCATGTTCTACTTCGACGTAAAGTTTCAAAGACAGTTTGGGTAGGGACAGGCCTTTCCAATGGGCCACACTGGCCTGCAGGACAGCTACGTCTTTAATAAGAGGTTGGCTATTCCCCAGTCCTCCTACTTGTCCCTCTCCAGAGGAGAATGCAGGGGCTCCCTGTGCTGCGTACATGTTGGTGCGGGCAAATAGATCTCCCTGAGCACTGGTCTGCTGGACTGGGGATGGAGGAACGCAGCTTCACGTAGGCAGGTGTCACGGTTTAGGGTCAAGGCAGCCCCTTAGACCTATAACAGATGCTCTCTGTTAACCCCCCTTCCCTCCCCAAAGGGAAGGGGAATAAGGGAGAGAAACTGAGCAACTAGAAAAGGAAACTAGAACAGCTTTAAGGAAAATGAAAATAATAATAATAAATATACAAATATTAACAATGAATATACAAATATATACAAAACCAGTATCAAACCCAACCCCCCTGATGGTAATTGCATCACCGTCACCACTGATGCTGTGGAGCAGGTACCAGGAGAGTCCCAGACTGGGCCCTGCAGCAGATGGGAGCTGTGTTCAGGAGCTGGATTCTGGTACCGTATTCAGGAACACAGATCAGGATCAAAGGCAGAACAGACAAGAGTCCTCCTCGGATGCTCCGAGGAAGGAACTGAAAGAGGACGCGAGCCAAGCTGAGCAAAGCCTGCAAAGCAGTCAGAGTGAGGAGCCTTGTGATCCCTCAGCTTTATACTGAATATGCAGTCTATGGGCTGGAATCCCCCGTTGGTCAGTTTAGGGTCACCTGTCCTGGCCGCTCCTCCCTGCAGGTGCAGCCTTTCACTTTCTGCACCCCCAATGTGGTCACAAGATCCAGCAGTGGCCTTGGTCTGCACACCAATCCTTGGTAGTAACTCTTAAACACGGGGTGTTATAACTGCTAGAAGCAGACACTGTCTGTGAGAACAGGCTGCTAACTTCAGACAGTGCAGTTAGTTAGAAGAACTGAGCTGAAAAGTAAAATCACTGAACAGAATCAGAATTCATTCTGTTCTCACTCGGACTGGGACAGCAGGGGACAAAGGCTTGGGCTGTGCTGTCTCAGCTAGGTTACTGTCATGCTGAGCTATCGCTGAACAGGCTGGTCCTACCCTTCCTCTCTCAGGTTGCACAGAGCTCATCTGAAATTGTCGGAGCCTCTACAGGAAATAACATAGAAGGGTTAGTTTTGTGCTGGTAAAACACCTTGAATTGTCTCACTGGAGTAAGGCAAGCCTGCTCTTTGGGCAGGAGCTACCTGTCCAGTTGGTTTGCTTGCAAGCAGAAAGCAGGGCCTCGGGGAACTGTTGCCTGCATGACTTGGTGCAGGCTGTTGTAGGCAGCATCAGTCTGTACAAGCACTGAAGCAGAGCTTGTGCGTGGCAGAGGGCAGCAGGAGGGCAGTGGGGCGCTGTGTGGGAATGGTAGCTCCCGAAGCTCCCTGCGGTGCCAGGCTGAGAGGGCAGCATGTCTGCCCAGCTCACTGCCAGGTATGTGCCCAGAGGTGCCCGGATTGCTCAGAGCCCAGCTTCTGCTTGGCAGCCTCTGGGTCTGCAAAGCCTTCCGGCATCTCCTCTCAGCTCAGCAGCGAGGGTTGGGAAGGCAGGAGAGAGCACTGTGCAGGGCAGTGCTGATGGCCTTGCTTTATTTCCAAGGTGGTTTCTTAGGGTGGAACATGGTGGTGGTCTCAGACAGAGCCTGGGTTCTGTTGTGCCCTTGACAACTTTCCCCTAGAGTGCAGGGTCCCAGGCCTGTTGCACCTTCCCCATCCTTGCCTGCCCTCAGCCCCTCCATCCGGCTTGTTTTAAAGGTCTGGCTCACTCCTGGTATTTGAGAAACTATTTGTAACTTGTTGGGTCTGATCCACGCTAGATGGTTTTACTGGCAGCCACGAGGCTGAAACCCCACTGCTTCTCTTCTCCTTGGACTTCTTGCATTTTCCCTGCTGTGCCAGCAGAAATCCTCCTGGAGAGAGAGAGGCACATCCAGCAGCCCACTGTCTCCCCTGGCTCACTCCTTCTGGATCCCAGTTTCTTTGCTGTCTCTCCAGGCAGATGCCTTCTGGGGTGCCTCAACCAGAAGAGCTGCATGGGCAGACACCTTCAGGTACACGGGACTCAACCTGGGACACTGCAAATGCAGCTGCTGCCATGATGGGGGGTTGAAAAATGGAGGAAACCAGCTGGAGGCTGACCATGGGATGTGGTGATCGGCTTGCAACGGAGTCCCCCAAATGTCTGTTACCTCCTAGGGGTGTCTGTAAGAACATGCACACGCTGTGCTGGAGAGGAGCAACGTTGTTGGGAAAAGCAGATGATGTGTGTTTGTGTGGTAGGGTTAAATGAAGTTGGTTTTGTTTTGTTTTGTTTTGTTTTTTATTTGGAATGGGATTTTTTTCAGAAAAAAACATCTTTAATTTAAACAGCAATGCTGGTGAAATGGAAATTTTGGAAGAAAAAAAGTCAACATGGGAATAGTTTCAGTTGTCCGTTTCAATGGAAGGACGGTCTGTCTTTGAAATGACTGTGCAAATCTCTGAATGTATTTGAGATGCCTGTCAGCTTCAGGAGCACGCTCAGGCTTCTGTACAAGGCTTTTCCTGCTTTGTTTAGGTCAGTGGATTTCATTAAGCAGCTTTTCTTGGTCATGTGCCAACTTTGGAATTTACTGTGCTCTCCCTCTTTTTCAGCCTGACCCGCAGCACGGTAGATTTGGCTTTTATTCTGGTACTGTGACCTTGCTTTGGCATGGAGCTTTTGAAGATGACTTTCCCAGAGAATCTGCGATATACACTTTTTTTTTTCCTTTTGTTTGTTTATTTTAATTGAAATGGACTTCATTAGTCATTTTTGTGCTGCTACCAGTTGTACATGCAGCTGATCAGTTAGAAGAAGGTAGATTTACAAATGCTGTGTGTTCAGCCTATGTGCTGGAGAGGAATTTGTATTTCCAGATTCCTCAGTTTTGTGATGCTGAGGGAACAACTTCGGAGCTGACTGAGCGGCGTCTGTGGCCTCACAAGGGCTGGGACTGTGTCAGCACTGGGAGAAGTCCACGCAGGTATTGGGCTATCCCACCTCTTTCCAGTCTCTTCATACCGTTTCATTAGACCCACATCTCCATGGGCTCTAATGTAGTTTTGTAATAGTGGAACTTCCCTCTTGATGCCAGTGTTTACAAACCGTTTACAAAAGTTGAGTTTCAGGCCCCAATGACAGCTCTCAAAAGCTTGAAAGCATCAACATTTCCACCTACCCAGAGTGAAGGTATTTAGCTGCTGTCTAGCTTGGTGGATCATTTTCTTGGACTTTGGGGATGAGGCAAACCAGAAGTGCAGATGAGAGGTCTGGAACAGATCCTGTCCAAGGACTGAGCAGCTGGATGTGGATCCCAGTGTGTTTATGGGAAGAGAGGATGGTAGAAAGGGCATGGAAGAGATCTGTAGAATCAGGATTGGCATGGAGAAAGAAGACAGAGAAAAGCTGTTTGCTTTTCTAGCCCAAGAACTATGGCACATCAAGTGAACCCAGGGAATGGCAGGTTTAGAGAAAAACTGCAGAAGATGGCATGTCACACAGAGCATGTTTCAGCTGTGGAGCTCTTCATCACATGCAGTTAGGAATACTAAACGTTTGCTTGGATTAAAAAACAAGTTGGGTACGTTCTGGAAAAAAATTGATTGGCTGGATATGGAGATGGATACAGAGACATTAAATGCAAAGGAATCTCCGGCACAAGTGGCCTCTGAGTTATTCATAGCACATGCTGTGATTCTGTCCTGGGAGATACGACCATCAAGTGATCCTGCACTCTGTGCCCACTGCCAGGCGTCCTCTGCTGGAAATGAGATACGGGCTTTAGATGGAGACTTGGCCTGACCTTGCATGGCTGTGATCTGTAGGTTCCTGTCCTGCTGCTCTCAGTGACCTCTTGAAAACACTTGTTAGGACAGGACTGAGAAATTGGGATTGAGGATTTGGATCCATTCAAATGAAATATATGTTAGTGTAGTCAACTTTGAAACAAAGCCCAAAGATCATCCTGGGCTCTGTCCTGAAACACTAGACCCTAAAAATAATCAAGGGGTTAGCGTGAAACTCAGCATGTGTTTTTAGTGCAGTGCTGAGACAGAAATTAGTGACTGCAGCACTTTGAGTGAGGACCAGATATAATACGGGTGTTACCTGCCTTGCAAAGACTATGTGCAACCATCCAGCTCTACATCTATGTACACTGATGTACAACTATTTACAGCTAGTCTATACATCTCTGTATACAGCTGGATCCACACTCTGCCTCACCGTTAACATGCTGGAGACCTGCCTCTCGTGTCCATAGCCCTGTCTTTCTCGTTCCATGGATCAGAGGTAGTTGTCTGACCCGTGCTGTGACCATGTGGTCACAGCATGCAGAGAATCAGGCCCTGCAAGTTTCATCTCGTGTGTTTGGAGGGTTTGCTCTTGGCTGCTCCAAATGCACATGTGTAGCTGGGAATGCTGAACAGCTCTGCCATCACTGCACTCTTTTATTTGGAAACGAATATTTTAGTAGGTAAAAAAGGCCAAATGATAGAAGAATATGCTCCTGAGTTAAATACTCTGTTTTCAGCCACCCTTGAAACTCACACGGTTTTTAAATCCTGAGTACACTTACACAGTTATTATATATGCATTTTGATGCTTTGCTATTTGAAGAGCTCTTCAGCAGCTGATGTTGGGAGAAAGCTCCATTGATGTCAGCTACATGAATTTCATCATGAGATCATCTTCTTGCTTGAAGTACAAAATCGAGTCAACTTTGGGGATAATCATAATGCGATGGGCTTGACCCCACGTGTGTGCGTGCTCTGTCCTCCTCGTGGCACGTGTGCACGCTGCTGAAGAGCCCCGTGTGTGCTCTGCAAGGGTCACAGGGAAGCCAGTGTGATGCATACGGGGACCTCCCTGTCCCTGGCAATTTAGGAAGGGGGAATGTAAACAGCTTTCATTGGAAAAACTTTAATGGAGTGCAGCATTCTTGAGGCAGCTTTTGGGTGATATGGGAGTGATTCATTCACTGCCTTCCTGTCTTGGACTCATTGTTGGACAAAGCTGCAAATCTCACACACGTTTGTGTGCTTTGCACCCAAAGCACCAGCTCACAAAGGCAGCTCTGTAGGTGGATGGGAAGGAAGCTGAGTGATGCTTGCCCATTGAAGAGATGCTGGAAAAAGAAGAGTTGGTAGTTCAGAGTCTCTGAATTTGCCCTTGAAGGCACAGAAAAGAGGCTCTCGAGTTGTGTCATGGGGGGCATATATGAAATAGGCTGTGTTGGTCATGCCAGAGTGGTGGCTCTGTCCCTCTTGGCTGGTCTCTGATTAGAGCATCTCAGGAAGACCTGGCATTCGTGACCCACATGGGTAAATGCTGGAGCTCATTGCATTGCATCAAGGGAGTTTTCCAGGTATGAGAAATCTGCTTCCCATGAAGATGAGTTTGTCCATTTTGTATGCAAGACCGAAGGCTGTCTCATAGCAGATATACCCTTACCGAGAGCAGGCAGGAGTTCCCCTGTTACTCTAAGTCAGAACAGATCCAGTTAGTCACCCCGTGGCTGAGGGCGGAGGGAAGGAAGGGATTGTGTCCCTCTAGTGTACAGCACTGCGTCTGTGCACACAGGACCGTGGTGCATGTATGAAGGGCATGTCTGTACAGGCTAGATCATGAATTCCCAGACTTCGGGGGGCCTGTGGTATTTGCTGAAACCCAACCTTCATCCACCTACAGCTGAGTCCTCCCTTTCTGTCTTCTGGCTCAGCTGAGCACAGTGCTCCTGGCATCCAGCCCAGTTTGTGTGACTGAGCTAGCAGCTGGTCTTCAGCTCCTTTTAGATGAGATTCTCTTCTCCTAACCCAATCCAGATCATCCCCCACTCCCTTTTATTGAATCGTTCCCCCCCTTGCCACATATCTGTTGCAATGGTAAACTTCACTGTTTGTGCAGCTCCCTTCCCAGAGCAGCTGCCAGTGAGCTGTGGGAATAGGGTGGAAATGCCATGAAAGGCAGCACGTGTTTCAGAGAACCAGTGCCTAATATAGGCTGGGAGGGAACTTTGGAGGTTGCCTGGCCCAGCTGCTGTGCAAGGCAGGGGTAGTTCAGGCTGCTCAGGGCCTCGTTTAGTTGAATGCTGAATGTCTCCAAGGGTGGAGGTCCCTCTGCCTCTGGTCCTGTCTTATGACTTGGCCACCTCGCATATGAAACTCCTCATGAATTTGAAATAAACTGACTGTGATGACAATGTAATAGCACTGAGTTTTAATCCAAACGAGAGTTTTTCTCCTACTCCCCTTCCAAAGCATATTTACCTGTTAACTGGGTGCTTATTCCATCTCTCCACCATGGTGAGGGAGAAGACTGGAACTTACTATTTTTTGCCCTATGGGATCTGTGACCTAGGACAAGGCAAGGAGGGAGCTGGGAGAGAATTGTATCTGTTGTCCCATTCAGTACACGTGCTTCCCACTGCTACCTTCTGGTTGTGTGTGTGCTGGGAGAGGAAGGAATAGGGGCTAGTTGCAACTTAGGTTGCAAGGTACTTGTGGAGGTATCTGAGCTGATTTCCCTCCATTGAAATCTGTTTGTTAATTGTTTCTCTAAGTGTGCAAAGTAAAATAGATGCTATGTCATCCAGAAAGACTTGCACGGTCCCTGTCCCACTGCATGCAACCTGAACAGGAGGAGAAAGTTGCAGTACAGTAGAGTGAGCAAGATGATGGCAAGTCCCTCTGATTACTTCGGCGTTTTGATTACACAGTGTTTTTTACTCCAATACCATATTATTATTATTTATGAATGTAAACCACTCTTAGTTCAGGATTAGTGCCAGTTCTCTAATGTTTGTCCTATGCTTGTGTTACTCTGTGCACTGTTGTGTTTCTAGGAAATGGCTACGTTGAAAAGAGATTAGAGCGGGCAATGAGAAATGGCCACTTGCTGATTTCTAACTAGTAGTTAGGTAGGAAGGTGTGGTGTTTGGCTTTGGGTGGGCAAGGGTGTCTGTGTGAGTCACAAGCTGGTTTTAGAGGGAGGCCAGTGGCTTTTGGTACTGCAGTTACTTAGCTGGTTGGACTGGATCCAGATCTCATTAAGATTTAATTCATGACTGGTTCTTGAGGCATTTGGATCTCTCAGTAGTCTCAGCAAAAATCTTAATGGGAGGTGACTTTCAAACTAGTGACTGTGTTATCTGGCACCTGACTCAACATCCTGTGAACCTTGGAAACACATCGAGTGTCTGGTCTTGGACCAGCGCAGGCACAAGCTGTGATTCCTGAACCCTCACAAGGCACTTTGGGAAGTCATCCAACTTGGGGCTTGGCTCCCCTCAGTCCCAGCCTAGAGGAGGGTGCTCTGCTTGGCCCTACCAGCACGTACTGTGTCAGGGTTGAGCCATGTACCTCCCTGACTCTGATTTCTTCCCTCTCTTAGGCCTGAGGAAGTACGTGGGATGATGTCGGAGGTGCGACATGACAGCACGAGCAGTTTACAGCGGAAGAAGCCACCATGGTTAAAACTGGACATCCCGGTGCCAGTGCCCGTGCCGCTGCCCGAAGAGCCCCAGCCTGTGCAGGTACAGAGGCTGGGGGAGGAGGGAGGGTCTGTGGAGCCATGGAGGGGGGTGTGCAGAGCCCTGCTGTGCTGAGAGCATGCCTGTGCCTGTGGACTCCAGCAGTCCTGACTGAGAGAAAGGCAGTGGGTGATGGCAGGTCACAAGGCCTCATGAGAAGGGACAGAGCCATTGGGTAAAATTATGATCAGCTATTAATTCCTCCTTGAAAGAGATGTGGGAGGGATGAGGATGGGTTGCTGATGGGCTCAGCTCAGTGGATGTGACTGGGAGTGGGGATTGTGAAAAGTGTTCTGACTGGGGGATGTGGAAGTGAGGTATTCAAACAAGCATTTCTTAAGGGGACTGCATGAGTGATGGGCTCCTGGACAAACATGGGGGCCTGGAAGTGCTGGAGCTCACACTGAAATGAACAGGCAACCAGTCTGACTTATGAATAGCCAAGATACCGATAGCCTCTTGTTAGTAAGGGCAGAGAAAGAACAGTTACTGGCAATGCAAAGATGTTACCAGCATGAGGAACGTAAGAAAATCACATGGGATGAGAAATAAGTAACATTGAACAGTGGTGAAATAGGGACGGAGTTATACGTTAATAGGAACTGTACGAAGTATGAGAGTAGACACCCATATTTGCACTGGAAATAGGAATAATAACAGGAATTTCTGCTACAAGGTGGCAAAACCTCTCCTGTACGGGTGGGGTGATTGCTGGCTGCTCTTGTGACCGTACTGCAGGAGCAAGGACTGCCTACCCCAAAGGCAGAGCCACAGGGTTCTTCCTGCCCAGCTCCACGGGTGGTCTGTGCTGCCTGGGTTCCCTTGCTTATGTGAGAGAAGGGTTTAGCCATCAGGGAAACAGAGTGTTATATGGCTTCCCTGGAGGGGACTGGAGGGCAAGCTTGTCTTAGGAGGGAGCTGATGTTGGACTTGGACTAGCAAGGACTGGCCTTTTCACCATTCCTTGATCCAGGGACTAAAATACACTTCAGTTATATGACAGCTTCTGGGAGATAAATCTTGGTCCTGGTCTTCCCTTGAAAGGAAAGTGATCAGGGTTCAGTCTGCAGGGAGTAGAAGTGGAATGCAGGGTTTTAACAGTGCAGGTTGAAACCTTCTGAATCATTTATTTAAGGCTTTGCTGGATGTTCTCTTACTTGAAATCTCTAAATCCAGCTGGGCACCTTCTGGAGAGACACTCTGTACTTACGGTGGAAGCTGGCAGAGGTGATGTTCTCTGGAGGTCTGATGTGCACAGCACAGTCTGTCAGGATGAGGGTGCACAGTGGGCTCCTTTGGCTTATAACCTGATAATCTATACATTGTTTTCACAAGAAAACCATAACAGGAATGTTAAGATGAGTGGAAATTATTTGTTTTCTAGGTTAGAAAAGCTTGAGTAGCATGTAGTCTTGAGGCAGAGATAGTGTCTGACCAGAGAAAGAGTTGACCAGAAGGACAGTCTGCTCAGTCTGCGTATTACAAATAGGAGATGGTGTCTCTGCTAAGCTGATGAAAAATTCATCCAGAGCAGCCCTGGGGAGGTAGTTGTATGAGCTGAGAACAGTCCGGTGAGTTGTGATATTTGGCAGGTGATGTTCAGACAAGAAATGCCATCAGCTTTCAGACCTGAGTGTGTCCAGACAAATAGGTTATGAACAAAGCTGATGTAGCTTTCCTAGCTTGCTTAGCCTGCACCAGGCAGCAGCTACATACAGCACAGACCCACCCACAGCTCTCCACAGGCTTTTAGTGCAGATCCAGAGTTGCTTATGAAGCAAATCTCACTTACTGTGCTTCTCTTCACCTTGTGGAGTGGTCCAGGAGTGTGTGATCTGGATTCCTTCTGATTGGAAAAAAAGGCAGGAGGATGTATTGCAGAAGCTCAAGTAATACACTCCACCTTCAAGTGGACACTAGTTCTTGGGCCAGGCTAGAGCCAATCTGAACTGGCACCCACTGCAGCACACAGATGCTGTGTCCTTGCTGCTAACTGTTCAGTTCTGTTCTGCAGAGCCGTTCCTGGCTAACACAAGCACGGTCCTGACTAGCCTGATTTTGCTGCCCAACTGCAAGCACCCAGCTTGTGGCTGGGGTGTTGGGCAGCTATTGAATTGCTAACTAGATGTTTCACAACCTGACTGGCCTCGTAGAGCATCACTCTGAGAACACTGACTCCCTGCCTGCTTTTCTTTGCAGCCAACGAGGCGCCAGGCCTTTCTGCGAAGCGTGAGCATGCCCGCTGACAACACCCGTGTGCCCTCCCTGCCTTATGAAGCGAGAAGACCAGTGCTACAACGACAGACCTCAATCACCCAGACCATCAAGAGGTGCGAGGCTGAGTTCATGGAGACTGCTTTAGTGGATTCTGCTGCCCACTGCCATCCTTTATTTGTGGATTTATGGTCTTCTGCTTTTCCTGTTGTCTAGCACTTAAGTGGCACACTTTCACAGCAGGATTAGGTTGTTATCTATCATAAGGCGGTGGAAGAGGGTGGATGCAGATAGGTCCCCAGTATAAAAATCCAGTGGTGTTGCATAGCCTGTCTTTACTAAGTGAGGAGACAAGTCCTGGGAGGAAGACTGCGGTGGTCAGGACGATTAATGGTTCTTGCCACGTAGAGACAAATGCTAACTGTCCCCATGCCTGAGGGATCTGGCTGTTTTTGTAGAAAAGAATGGCTCAGGCCCTGATGTTTACCTCGGACAGTATGACATGGTGTGCTGGGCTTGCTTTGGTATCTGAGAGCATATGACTGATTGATGGGGGAGGCAAAAGCTGATCCTGAGCAGCCCAGGGCTCTCAGCAGCTTGGCTCCTAGAACTAGCTCATTGGCAGGTCCTTTAGATGGTTAATGGGGAGTCATGGAGAGTAGGGAGAGGCTGCTCCCGTCCTGTCCCCCATGCCTCCACAGAGGGTTATCATTTGTCCCTGCAACCCAGGGGTCTCTGAGACATGACCACACAGCTGGATTCTCCTTCCCTCCCCATGGCAAAGGCTTATCTCAGTTTGTCCAAAGGGAGTGACTCTCCCAGCTGCTCTCCTGAGATGCCTGGCTCGTATCCCTGGCACTGTGTCAGGCCTGCCTGGATCCCAGGAGCATCCCTGGAGCTCCACAGGTCAGGGGGACTTTCAGCCAGCCAGGCTTCGCCCACTCACAGAAGAGCAACTTTCCAGCTATGGGAGAGACCAACCTCCCACGCACTGTTTGCCTTTGCCTCAGACGTTCTCCAGCTGCCTTGGTGGTGAAGCTCTCCCACAGCAGCTCTGTGATCCTGCTTCTTGCGAGGTTGGGAGAGCTGAGCGTGAAGTAGTGTCTGCTCTTTTCAGGGCTGTGGGCAGCTTCTGGGCCTGTCCAAGGCTGTCCTTGCACACCTATACAACCTCTTCCCTCACCTCCCTGCCCTGGTCCTGCTCCTTGCCAGGACAATTGGGCAAGAGCACGTCAAGGATGAAGGGATATCATGGGAGGGGGCTTCAAAGGTCCTGACAAGAAGCACTGTGGAGGAAGGCCAGGGTAACCTTCTCCCCCAGAGGTCCTCACAATATGCAGCTTGTGTGTAGGGCAGAGAGGCTGGAAAACTGTGAACCACTTTGGTGCTGGGGGAACAAATTTATCTCCAGTGCTACTATACTATAAGACAGACAAGGCACGTGGAGCTACAGTGAGCAAGGAAGGAGTGCTGGGCAGTGGTGGTGAAGATCCTCCACACTGAGGGAGATGCTAATGTCCGGCCTAGGACTGGGGCAGTGAAGAGAGGTGTGGCTGTTGCAACAACAAACCCTGTGACGTGCCTTCCTCTTGCTTGCCCAGGCTGTAATGGAAGTGGTGGGTCTCAGGCTGGTGACTGCATCCTTGCCTGTGCTTAATGGTTTGTGTAGGTATTTTGTACCCTGGGAGGACACGTGGTCCTGCAGAGAGTGGCCCAGAGGTGTACAAATGGTTTTGGAAGTCCTGGGAGTCTTCTGCTCGAAGCATGTATGTGGGGGATTCAGTGCTATTTTGCAATGCTGAGTTGTCTCCTGCAGGCTGTTGTGAAGCATGGTGGGTAGGCAAGTTTCTTCCTCCTGGAGAACTCGCAGCTTGTGGGTGGCTTCTACAGAGCGCTGTGGGGTGTAGGTCAGAGAGCAGGTGCAGCAGTGGGAAGGACTTTCCAAGGGGCAGAACTGCAGGTGATGTGCACATGATGTGACACTAGCAATAAAAGCATGAAAAAAGTGGATCAGAAACAAGACAGAGAACTGGAAAGTACCAAGGAAATGACTAAAATTCTGTGCTCTGTTTAGCAGAGCTAGGGATGCAATGGAGAACTGCATATAAGCATCTAACACCACTTCCAGTCTTCTGGGGTGTCCAAGATGTCCATGTAAGTCAGGAGATGTGGCACAGATAGACTTGTGCACCAGGCAGGACCCTGCCAGGGTCAGCCAGAATGGGCCCAGGGCTCTTCCAGTCGCATCAGACACCTGTATCTAAGCAGATCATACCTTGGCCTGCTGACACCTCAATGGTTTCACACTCTAGTGTCCAGAGCCAGCCAGTGGGATCTGTGCTGGGCATCTGGGCAGAATGTGGCAGGTCACAGAGGTCTGGGTGTTGAGGAGGATTGCAGTATCCCTGGTATCTTCAAGAGTAACAGGAGACATGTATCAGAGGTGCTGATGCACCAAAAGGATTCAGCAGCCTCCTGGGTTCAGAGATGGTGTTGTGTGGCCTGAGTCTGGTTGTTTCTCTTAGGTCATGCTCTCAGCTGGAGGTCGCTGTCTTGTGCAGTGTGACACAACTGCTGCTGATGGGGCTGTGGAAGGAGACGGGGAGGTCTGGATGCAGGTCGCTGCTCCCCTCCACAGCCCCGCAGGCTCCTTCCCTTCAGCTCTCTTCTCTTTGCAGCAGACAGGTACGGTTTCAAAGGAGTCACACCCTGCCTGTTCATGGGCACCGGGTGGGCAGGAGCTCCCTGAGAAAGCGACAGTCCCTGCCCCGATCGTTTTTCAGGTACTGGTAGCACTGAGTGTGAAACCCACCCCTGCATGTGTGTGCAAGGGCTGTTGTGAGCTGTGCAGATTCTGGCTGTTGCTGGGACCATGTTGCCTTCTCAGGGCTGGCCAGGAGCCCTACAAACTGGCAGGAGTGAGAAAGTTCACGTGTGCTTCTAACAAAAACAGTTGTCACTACTACTAAATATGTAGGCATCTGTCAATAAGTAGCATGGACTAATAAGCTATCCACCCGCCAGCCTCGCTCCTTCCTAACAAGCTGTCAACCTCATGGTGTTCACCATAGCCAGAATATCTCCCCAGGGCAGCCATAGCACAGCTTGCCTTTGCTAGTGTCAATGCAACACGTGGCGTATGCATATGCTGGCCCCAAAGCCTCCTTGGGGCAGAAGAGGAGGGAGAGGAAGCAGCACCAAACAGATGCTAGTCACGTTGGTCAGGATGGGGCTCAGAAGCTGAGGAATGGAGTAGAGCATTCACTCTTTCCCTGTTGACAACATGTCTTTTTCTAATCCAAATGTGACTGTTTTGTTTTTGAGGTGGAGGTCTTTGTTTACTTCTCACCAAGGAGACAAGCCACTCCAGGAATCCAGGGCACCATGGCCCATTGACCACCACCTGAAACTGGAGCTCAGTAAACTGTTAAAACAGACAGACCATGTGACTTTGCATGTGGTAGGGCCTGGACCTAATGCCCAGGAGTCCATTCCTGTCTCACCTTCTTCACTGCTGCCCTTGATCAGATGCCACTCTGGCACTGTGTCATGTTTGGTCTTGGGTTCTCAGGGCTCAGCATGATAGAAGA
Source organism: Todiramphus chloris collaris (assembly GCA_025345505.1). NCBI lineage: Eukaryota > Metazoa > Chordata > Aves > Coraciiformes > Alcedinidae > Todiramphus > Todiramphus chloris. The sequence continues at coordinate 5,338,710 of JANVCC010000039.1, read as the reverse complement.
TTGAGAGTTGACCTTGGATGTTGGTTCATTGTTTGTTACAGAGCCCAAGGGAGTCTGCAGGATGTGATGAGGCTCCTCAGCTGGGCAGGGCCATTCAGCATCTTCCCAGGGTGCTCCAGATAAGCTAAACTCTGTAGTCAACTCTCCTGGACTATCTTAACTATGATCAGAGAGTAGGGCAGCTCTTGGCCCTGGACCACTAGTGGTCTCTGGCAGCTCAGGGGTGGTCCTTGCAGTGCAAAATGGTTGTGGTGGTGGTGGTCTTTCCAGGCTGATGGCAGCATGATTTCAGAGGGCTCTGAGGTGCTATTGGTGGCACAATGGGCCATTCATCAGCTGCCTCATATGGGCACAAAGGACCCTCAGTCCTCTCCTGTTGAGGAGTGGCCCCATGTATGAGCTTGTCCCCCATTGTCACCTTGGTGTTGAAGTCCTGGTTACAGCAGTCTATGAGAAGCCCTCTGAGTTGTAAGACTGTTTAGTGATGTGTGTTGTGCCTGTGCGTCTGCACAGCCAGAATGCTACCCCTGTGCTATAGGCTTGGCTTGAGTGTGTCAGGCCAGGAGATAACCCTAGGCTATTCCACTCTGAACGGAGATGATGAGATGCTCTGATGAGATGTGCATCCATGGGAGCAGAGCAGTGCCCTGAGACATGCATGTAGCCTTGTCTCTGAGGTCTGGCCCCTGTTGACTTCCTAGAGACATCTGGGTTAGTGAGGTCAGGTGAGATCTAGCAATGCCCATGTGAACTCACACCTGTCCAAGGGTCTGTTCGAGATTGTGGGGAGAATGGGGAGGACTGAGGGCAATGGCTGGTGGTTTGCATCTGGAGGTTTTAGCTGGAAAGGCTGTGGGTTTGAAATATACTTCTTATATTGTAGCAGGACACCTTCACCTGCTGGTTGATGATATTTTTGCTTGGTAGGATGCAAAACACGGGAGTAGTTTCCTGTCTCCAGTGCACTGACTCAGTTCCCCTGTGTGCCCTGATTCTAGCTTTAACCCAGCCTTTACTCCAGTGTATGTTTTAATAGTCCCTTGGTGATCTGTGAGGTCTTGCTTCTCAGCAGCTGGAAGCCCTGCCCCTGAGCAGGGGGCTGAGGCCAGTGGTTTGGATTTGGCATGGAAAGACTTCCAGGTTTTGGCACCTGGGCTAGCCAACTGTAGGCTGACAGAGCTTGTCGTCTTCTGAGGAGCGATTAGCCACAGTGGGAAAGGCTTGGCAGGGCTGCAATGACCTTTGTAGGTTTAGGGTACCAGCTGTCCTGCAGTGTTTGAAGTAGGTTTTTAGTCTGACTTATCCTGATCCCTCTCTGCTTTCTGTGGGATTTTGCTTCTGATCTGCTGCTCTTCCGTGACAACAGCCACTTGGCAGCAAACCCACCTCATGGCTGCAGCCTTGTACTCCTACTTGTGTAACCAGCAGCTTTGAACTGCGTGTGTCTGCCTCAGCTGAGATCAGATCAGGACCACAGCACACATTTGCCATTAATGTTACCTTTGAGGAGGACAAAAACCTGAGAAGTTAGGGGTATCCTGGGAGTGTGTGGGGAAGGCTGTGAGAGAACAGTGAATGCTGGTGGCTCCTGGGAGAAGCTACAGAGCTGTGAAACAGTACAGTCCCACAGTGGGGATCTAGAGCTGGCCTGAAGATGGTAAGTGTTTTCAACAGATGGGTTTTTTTAAAGAAAATGACTTTTTTTTTTTAAAGAAAAAACCCTAACCTGTTACCAAGATCTTTTCTGAATTTCTGTTCCATCACTACTTTTCTAGGAAAATCTTCTTAGAGAAAATTTTCTTGTTAGAATAACTCAGAACCAATTGTCCCTTTCACACAGTGGAACTTTCCTGTCATTTTTTTCTTCTATCTTAAGAGACAGAATGCTGTTGATGGTTGAACATTTCTGGCCAGCATCTGTCAGGTTGCTAAAAGCAGCTGAGGACAGGCTGCAGGATGACTGTGGGGAAGAGTTTTGCCTGTCTTTGAATTGGGGTGGGCTGGAAATGACCACCAGGTGTTTGTCTTTTCATGTGTATAGTCCCAGCAAATGTAATGCTTCTTTGCACTTGCATGCTGGCGTCTTTCAGAGGCACAGCGGACTGGTTTGGGGTGAGCAAAGACAGTGATGCTACTCAGAAATGGCAGAGAAAGAGCCTCCGCCACTGCAGCCTGCGGTATGGGAAGCTGAAACCTCAGGTCATCCGGGAAATGGACTTACCCAGTCAGGACAATATTTCTCTAACAAGCACAGAGACTCCTCCTCCGCTCTACGTCGGACCCTGCCAGTTGGGCATGCAGAAGGTGAGTAACCTGGGAATCAAGGCTGTCGTGAGTTTCCTGCACAGTGTCTTTACCACTTTGGCAGCTGTGACTTATCTGTGGGTTTAGTTCTGCCTGAACATGTCTGGGCTCCATGCTCAGACACTTCTCAAGTCTCAGATACAGTTTGGCAGACTCCCTCCTTCAGCGGCCTCTCTCTGCTCTTGTTGGCTGCGATCCCTTGGCTGTTTTGGTGATAGGCTCAGAGCTGTGTTTGTCCTGTTGTGACTATGGTGGTGATTAGATGTGTGCAGCATGCCCAAGAGCTCTCAGCTCAGACTTTTTGCTGCCGTTTGCAAGGACAAAATTCTGTTGTACACAGAGTGGCTAGGATCCTGCACCCAGTTACATAGTGCCAGGCTTGCCTAGTGGATCCTTGTCCCAGGCAGTAGCACAGCTACCATCCAGAGACCTGGTTATGTTTTAGCATTTTGAAAAGTGTCTCTTGCCACGGATCCTCAGAAATGGTTTTGAGTGCCTGCAAAGGGGATCTGGTAGCCCCCTACTCACAACCTTCAAGCATGGCACCAGGGGACAAGACCCAGGCAAGCATATCCAACTACCAGCACTTCAGAATTAACCCACTATATCCCAGCTCTTCCTTTGCTCCTGACAGTAATTGATGTGGTTGATTAGTGTGCATTAGGGAGCACCACTGCAACCTGGGCAAGTGGAAAACAAGTTCCTGACAAAGCAGCTTAGTCCGTGACTGGAAACCTGGTGGCGTCACTGAAGCAGAGGAGACTATTGTGCATCGTTCGATCAAGTTTCACCTTTTTTGTGCTCTTTTATGGTTTTTTTGGGGTTTTTTTTTACTAGCTGAGGTGTCTGACAGGTAATCTCTGGTCACAGGAGGCTTAGAAATATTGTTGAGCTTGATGTGGGCTACATTAAATCAGGACACGGTATCAGTAGGTGTAAGCCCACAAAGATCCCTGTTGAGTGTGCAATGTGGATTAAAAAAGCTTGTAAAACATTAGGAAAAAGCATAGAAGTCTTATGGAAACCACAGCTGTGATAATGGAAAGACAGACACAAGGCTTTTGTAGCTGAAGGCAATATTTTCATTAGGTTGATTCGTTTGTTTGGAAGAAGTGAGGGCCTTGACCTGAAGAGTCCCAGAGAAGGGCTTGCAGCTCCCCGAAGCTTGCCTGCTTTTTCCAGCTGTTACAACTTATTAATGGAAGCAGATGTAAATATACAGTTAAGCTTCAACAGGATACTGTTTAAGTCCTGGGCTGTCCAGTATCAGAAAGTAAACTAGCTGGAGAAGGAGCACAGCTGTTTTCAGGGGTTGCTCACACTCCTGTTCAGACAGCTCATTCTCTGACCATAGAGCTCACTGGTACAGGAGATGAATGAAACCCAGAGCTAAGGAAGGGTTGAAGGAGGTTTGAAGTCTCCTGTGAACATCAGGAACATTCTGGGTGAAAGATAGTCAATGCCAACAAAAGAGGGCAGGGTGAGAAGTTTGAGGACTGAAATTTAGGCTTAAAATTAGGGGTTAGCTTGCAACAGGTTATTCTGTGTCTCCTTGTTGTAAAATAGCCTATTGGTCTGTCCAGCCTGATTCTTGGATGATCCCAGGAGCCGGGCCACCAGCTTGGGCTCAGGATGTTTGCTTGGAGGGAAGAGGGCTTGGTAGAGAAGGGTTTGGGGGTGAATGGGCTGATGGGCTTCTTCTCTTGGCAGATCATAGACCCCTTGGCCCGTGGCCGAGCGTTCCGTATGGCTGACGACAACGATGGCTGCAGCATCCCCCACACGCCGATCACGCCGGGCGCCATGTCGCTCTGCTCCTTCACCAGCTCGCGCTCAGGGTTCAATCGCCTTCCGCGGCGGCGGAAACGGGAGTCTGTGGCCAAAATGAGTTTCCGAGCAGCTGCAGCTTTGGTCAAGGTACTGTCTGTGGGAGGGCAGGGCCCAGTCTGGTGGCAGGATGGGGCCCTGTTCTGAAAGAAGGATGAGAGGGAAGGAGTTACTGAGCAGAGAGGATGGAGAGGAAGAAACCGAGCCATCTCCCATTCTGTTCAGCCATGTGTCTAGGAGGCAGGATCTGCAAGAATCAGGGATAACGGCTAGGTTTTGGTACAGGTCTTGCTTTCCCTTTATTGTCCTGGGGGCTTTGATTTCCACAGCCAGCAGCCTCAGAGCATCCCAGCAGGTTCAGTTCAGCCTTCCTGGACCTCTTGGCAGTCCATCTGCACCTCGCCAGCAGTCATAGAAGAGCAAAAAGTACCTGAGGCTCTTACTACTCAAGTCTTTTCATCCTGCCATGTGTCTGCTTCCCTGGGCCCAGTGACCTTTTTGCTGTGTCCAGTGCCACCCATCACTGTGGTTTGGGCAGTGCCATTGTGTAATACATGGTAGAGGAGCATGTTACAAGCCTCACCTGCATGGGAGGTGGCCACTGCGGATAGAGAAGTGAGGTAACATTTCTGAGTCCCACCAGCATGTCCATTGTGCTCCACACACGAGTGTGAACTGGCTCAACACTGGGGCTCCCTGTATACTGGCTGGGGTGGCCCTGCATGAGCCTGGGATTCAGGTTTCTGACAGTGACTCGATGCTGCTTTCTCTGGCTCCAGGGGCGCTCTGTGAAGGACAGCACCCTGAGGAGAGCTCAGCGGCGCAGCTTTACCCCAGCAAGTTTCCTGGAGGAGGACACAGTGGATTTTCCAGATGAGCTTGACACATCTTTCTTTGCTCGGGTGAGGGATCTGGTGTGATACTGGCCCTAGAGGCAGTGCCAGACTCCAGGTCTGGCATGACTGTGTGTTGCAGAGAGCAGCACTGCTCTGGTGTCTCAGATGTGATGCTGACTTCTTCTGATGGGACCTCTGTTTCTCTGCCCAGGAAGGAGTCCTTCATGAGGAGCTCTCCACTTACCCAGATGAAGTATTTGAGTCCCCATCAGAAGCTGCAATCAAAGATACTGAGGTGAAACCTCTGGATCAGACAGATCTTACAGGAGGTGCCTTGGACAAAAATGAGCTTGAAAGAAGCCACTTGCTACTGTGAGTATCTTCCTGGAAGCTGCCAAGGCCTAACCTGGGGTGGCCAATCCATTCAGAGTGGGACCTCCTGCATTGAGGAAGCCAGGATCTGAGTGCTGCCGGTGCTCGGTGCAGAGCTCAAAGAGCAGTGATGGGTTTTCTTTAAATCCAGCTTAAGACATCCTGCTCTGGCTACCCATCATGTGGAAGGTTACTCTGAGGCCACCTTTACGGTCTTTCCAGCAATTTCCAGCCTCACGTGATGTGTTTCAAAGACTGTATCATGACTTGAGGAAACAAAAGACATTTTAAATCAGCTGTGAGGATGCTGGGGGCACAGCCTTCAGCTATGGAGAATGTAGCAAAGACGAGAAGGCTGTTGCCATTGCCACAGTCACCAGAAGCTGTTGTCTTGCTCCAAGGAGCAGTGTGAAGCCTTGCTGAGTGTCGAGCTGGGCTACATTCCTCACTTGAAACAAGAGAAAGGTGTGGCACTGATGCCGAGAGCCCTACAAATATGTGGGTGGTACTATACTGTGTGCCTAGATTTTTTCCAACTGAGTAACTGGTACTGAGTTTCAGAGTCAGCTCCAGCCCAGATCTGCGCTGGGTGTGAACATGGAGCAGACAGGGAGGTCCTTGTTGTGGTTCTGCTTCTCATGGCCCACCTTGCTGTGTTGGCGCTTTCCATTCAAGTGCTTCCAGGAACTTGACTCAGTCTTTACATAAATGGAAGCAGCAAACGGTGGGAGTTTGTTGTCACTCCTCTCAGATGGTCTCAGTCTTCTTGGCTCCAATTGGATTTCATTGAACACTTTATTTTTTTATTGAGGAAAACACATTTTTTTCACTCTTTACAGAACTGTTATCAGAGACAAAGTTGGGTGTCCTTTTAGGTGGACAGGTGTTTATTTTGGCACAGGCTGATAGCCCAGCACCGGAAATATTGGGAAACAGCACATCTGTAACACAGAAACCACTTGAACTCTTAGGGCAAGAGCAGGCTGCAGTGGAATCTGCACTTTCTGTTGGAGAAGGACTTCCCAGGGGGAAATTGGGACTTTCAGCTTTATAAAAATGCATCTTCTACAAGGTGCGGTGTTGAAAATAGCCAAAGTTTCACAGCAGTGTGTTTGGCTAAAGAGGTTCATATTCTCCTTCATCCTGTTGCTTGTCCAGAGCTCTCCTCATATCTCCAATGTGTTCTCATGATCTTTCAGGAAAAAGTTTGTCAGCTGGTTTCTTTGACCCTTCCTGACAACCACTGTCTTTGTGCAGAGGGGTCATTTAGGAAGCCAGAGAAGGTAAACTAGACCAGAGCATATGTCAGGGATGTGCCTGATAAAGCTCCAGGCAGGAGCCAGGGTGAAATGGCAGGTAGGGTTTTTTTGGTCAGGGTCTGAATGCTGCTTGGTTTTGATGTTCTCCTGAAAATGTGTTGGTGCAAATAAAGTGAGAAATGGAAGACAGACGGGGAGAGGTAACTGGCCCTTCTTGCAGCATGTGAGAGTGTCACTTTCTTCAACTAGGAAGCTGCTTGGATTCCTGTTCTTCTCCTCTGTCCCATTTGGAGGGCATGGGGGTATGACTTGCCAGTTCAGTCCCAGTGAAGTGCTGTAAGGGTGGGGATTTCCACTGCTGGGTTAAACTATGCTTCATCTCTTAGCAGAGAGCGGAGTAATAGGAACGAAGTAGAGGATTTAGCCTGTTGCTGAAACACTTCTTTAAAGTTTTGAGAGCCCCTTGTCAGTGTGGCTTAGTCTGGCACAGCTGCCTTGTGCCACCTTCTGTGTGTAGTCCTGTGCTTTCATCCAACTGGTGCTGCGTAACCCTTTGAAATTCATCTTCCATGTCAGGTGCTGGTAAGCACAGATGGGGTGGAGCAGACAGAGGGTCTGCTGCCACCAAACACCAGGGAAGGCCTGGTCCCCATTGCTGTGCCATGCAGAAAGAAAACATTCACAGAATCCCACCATGGTGGAGGCTGGAAGGGACCTCTGGAAATCATCTTGGCCAACCCCCCTGCTCCAGCAGGGTCACCCAGAGAAGGGGGCCCAGAATCACATTGTCCAGGTGGGTCTGGAATCTCTCTGGAGAAGGAGACTCCACAACCTCTCTGGGCAGCCTGGACCAGGCTCTGCCACCCTCACAGCAAAGGAGTTTCTCCTCCTGTTCAGATGGAACCTCTTGGGTTCCAATTTGTGTCCATTTCTCCTTGTCCTGTCACTGGGCACCACTAACAAGAGTCTGTCCCCCATCCTCTTGCCCCCCATGGACCCTTTATTGATCAGCATTGATCAGATCCCCTCTCAGTCTGCTCTTCTTCAGCTAAACAGCCCCAGGGCTCTCAGCTTTTCCTCAGCACAGAGATGCTCCAGTCCCCTCAGCATCTTTGGAGCCTCTGCTGGACTCTCTCCAGTGGCTCCTTGTCTGTTTTGAACTGGGGAGCCCTGAACTGGACACAATGCTCCAGAGCTGGCTTCACTAGGGCAGAGCAGAAGGGGAGAACCTCCGTTGACCTGCTGCCCACATTCTGCTTAAACCAGTGCTGTCCTACCTTTTATTTCAGCCCACTGGAACGAGGCTGGAGGAAGCAGAAGGATGGGGCCCTGTCACAGCCCAAGGTCCGCTTGCGGCAGGAGGTGGTGAGTGTCAGCCCACAGAAGCGTGGCCAGCGCATCGCTGTCCCTGTCAGGAAGCTCTTCGCCAAGGAGAAGAGGCCGTATGGCCTGGGCATGGTGGGGAAGCTGACAAATCGTACATACCGCAAGCGCATCGACAGCTATGTCAAGCGGCAGATTGAGGACATGGATGATCACAGGTGAGAGCTGCAGCTGTAGAAGGGGTCCCAACAAAACCAGCGAGTGAGTGATTGCGGTTGCCCCTTGGTGACTCAGGTCACTGCCTAGGGGCGGTTGGCTGAAACATGCTGGTAAGACCCCCCAGTCTGTACCCCTGAAGTATCTGCAGACTGCAGTAGACAGTAGTGTGTGCATGGCCACCGTGCGCTGGGAGCTCATCCTCCTCCTCTCTTGGTTTGGGTGTCTGTACTTCTGCTACCTGCAGGGATGCAGATCTCTTCCCCACCACCGCTGCCCTGTGATGAACAGAAGGCTCAGTTATCTCTGCCGCTGATCATTCCCCTGAAATCATGGTTTCAGGCATACAGCACACTTTGGCATCAGGCTTAGTTGTTCTCAGGGATGTTTTCTTGGGAAAGGGTGGAGCTTGCCCAGTGTAATGGGGGAGTCCAAGTAAACAGGGTCTGTCTGCCAGCAAGACCTTAGGTCATTGCCTGCTGTCTTGTGCATCCCCAGGTGATGCTGGCCTTGTGCCCCAGATTGTACCAAGGTCCCTGGGGAAAATCAGCAGCTCTTCTCCTGTGTCCTATAAGTAGGTGTAATATGCCTGGGTTTCAGACTCTAACCTTTTCCCTTTCCTTCCATCCAGGCCCTTCTTCACTTACTGGGTCACCTTTGTGCATTCACTCATCACCATCCTTGCCGTGTGCATCTATGGCATCGCCCCTGTGGGGTTCTCGCAACACGAAACTGTTGATTCAGTAAGTAAATCTCCCTGACTTGCCTGGAGCAAGATTGTGTCTCAGTTTTCAGCTGCTGGCTCTTGTGTCCTAGTCTTCATCATTTTGGCTACTTGCCTAAGAGCCTTGATGGCTGGATACTGGGTGAACAGCATTGGGGGGGCTGCCTGCATTATCTCTGTAAGCCCCCACCTGCCACCTTCTCTTCCTCCTGCAGCCACATCACTGTTAACATCAAATTATATCTGGCACAAAGCATGGTGGGCTCTTTGTAGGCTCTGCTTCTGTTTGTGCTGGGAGCCCTGTCAAACAAGTTGTTCTTCTCCTGATGGAGACCAGAAGGATGTTCATGGCAGGGAAATATGTCAAACCCAAGTTCAGTTTCTGCAACGGTTGTTGCAGGATTTTACTTCTGCCAAGAGCAAAACTGACCTGTCTGACTTTGAGAGCTGGTCCTGAAGCTGTTTGTAGCCTTCCCACATATCGTTAAAGGTCTCTGGGGTACATAATCTCTACAGCCATATCCCTGCCACATGCAGGGGATGCCCTGGGGAGCTTCTCACCTACGTGTCTGACAGCTTTCAGAGCTCTGTCACCAGCATCTGGGCCAACACTGCTGGCAGATGCTGCTTATGCTTCTGAGCTGTGTGAAGCTTTTTGCAGGTGCTCAAGCCACTCACAGGTCTCCAGGCCACAGGATTTCTTGAAAGTTGAAGTAGCCAGAGATAGATATTTTAAACGAATTCTTAAGGTGGAGGTGCCCATGCCTTGATGGGGGTTTACCTGTGATCCTGCAAAAGGCCTGTTCATGAGAACCATGGTGCTCAGTCATCGGCTGTGGAGACATCTGTTCATCCTGAGTGCTGTTTTCACCAGTGCTTGCTGACCCTGTGGGCAGGAGCTCATAGGCCTCTCGCTTTCTCTCCTTGCAGGTCTTGAGAAACAGAGGGGTTTATGAAAATGTCAAATATGTTCAGCAAGAAAACTTCTGGATTGGCCCCAGCTCAGTGAGTGCTTGGACTGTCAGTGGACTGATGGGGGTCCTGCATGCTACAGCCACCCCACCCCAGGGACCGGAGTCCTCTACTGCTTGGAGCTTGCAGCTGCCATCAGTTGGACTCCCCATCATTGGCAGGGTGCAGTGTTGCTTCTGGCCCCAAACACCCTGCAGAATGGGTGCCTGGAGGCCAGGATGGATCTTGGCACCCCTGCTTTGCACCCTGTTCCTATGAATCCAGGCATGGGGCTAGAGAAAATACAGAAGATGTGTGGTGTGTGACAGCTTTCCTGATGCCATTCTCCCTGGGAAAGGCTGTCATGTCCCAAAGTTACCTTTCCTGGCCACAGCACTGGCCTTTCTGGGGCCATGGCCAAGGAAATCCCTGAGCCTTTATTCTGGGCTTGCCTTCTTCAAAGCAAATATTGAGAGCATGCCTGGTGTGTGTTGGGCTTCATCATGCAGGACTTGGGCCCTTGAGTCCTGATAGGGGCACCCCCCGTGGTTCCCCCAGCCTGCTTTGCCCCAAGTAATCATTGCTTGCCCCTTGGCTGAGCTGAGTGTTTCCATCTCTGCCAGGAGGCCCTGATCCACCTAGGGGCCAAGTTCTCACCGTGCATGAGGCAGGACCAGCAAGTGCACAGCTTCATCAGCGCCAAGCGGGAGAAGGAAAAGCACTCGGCTTGCTGTGTGCGCAACGACAAATCGGGCTGCGTGCAGACCTCGGAGGAGGAGTGCTCGGTGAGTGTGATGGCCCTTTTTGTGCTGTCCCTGCAAGTTCAGCGTCACTTCTGTTGATGTTTCTTCCACCCTGGGCTTCACAGTGACACCATTCCTTTCTCCTGCAGTCCACGCTGGCCGTGTGGGTGAAGTGGCCCCATCACCCCAGCACTCCGATGCTGGCAGGAAGCAAGAGGCAGTTTGGGTCTGTTTGTCATCAGGACCCCAGGTAGGTCCTGTCTAGTGCAGCTGCCCTTCTGGGGGCACAGGGCTTTTGCTGAGGCAGCAGAATCAGAGAGGCACAGAGTCCCAGGCCAGCTCACTGCTGGGTGGGACATCAGCTGCTCTGAAGACCAAGGGACATGGGGAAAGTGATGTCCCTATGTGCCCTGATGCTGAAGGGGAGGCTGAGGCAGAGTGTGACCATCTTTCTGCTCGCCCCTAGTCTCCATTGTTGTTGGCTGCCCACCTACACAGTGGCCTGTTGTGAGCTGCAGGTGCCTTCCTTGCCCCTCTCCCTTTCCTCACCTGCTCCCCTGCACAGGCTCGCTTCTTGGGGTACAGCAGTCATGTTCCTCTGTACCGGAGCCCATGGCACGCCTTTGCCCTCGGTCACTGTGGGCTGATGTATTGCTGAGACCAGCTGAACGCCCACCTTTGGGGTTGCGTCTGCCTAGAAAGGAGCCAGCGAGCTGCTGGGCAGCTGCGTGCTCTCGGACAGCTGCCTTTGTGCTGAAGCTGTGATCTCTGCACACTGGAGGGAGGCTGCGGCTTTGGTCAGCACAGCCCTAGCTGATCTGATGTAGCGTGTCACCAGCCCCTTACCAGGGACAGAGGGCAGTTGTGGGACTGCAGCCTGGAGGCAGGGACAGCTTGGTGGTTCCATGGTGGATCCTGCCTGGTGCTGGGGAAAGTTATTTCTCAGGCTGATCTCTGCTTTCTATTGCCGCAGGGTATGTGAGCAGCCAGCCTCGATGGAGCCACATGAGTGGCCAGATGACATCACCAAATGGCCGGTGAGCATCACTGGTGGCATAGAGCCTGGACAGGCAGCTGGAATATGGCATTTGCATCCCACCGTGCAGAGCTACAGCTGTGGTGGTGGAAGCAAGGGGGGACTCTTGTGCAAACTCCTGCTTGTTGTCACAAACAGTAGATCAGGGCAGCCATGGCTTTATCCAGCCAAGGCTCAAAGCCTTCCGACAACAGGAGTTCCTCTGTGCCCACTAAAGCCCTGGACCCTGCCAGGGTAACAGGGTGATGGAGACTGACTCAGCCTCGGGGCTGCTCTCATCCCTTGGTGGAGCAGAGATGTTGACTGAGGATGTCGGGCACCATCCTGCTGTCAGAGGGAGCCTGTGCAGCCTGCCTGTGGGACTGGCTTCTTCCTGAGGGGCTCTTTTGACTTTACGCAGGCAGCAAGCAAAGCCAGGGCTGTCTGACTGCAGCCTGTTGTTTTGCAGATCTGCACAAAAAACAGTGCTGGGAATTACACCAACCACCTCCACATGGACTGTGTGATTACAGGCCGGCCCTGCTGCATCGGGACCAAAGGAAGGTAATGAGTTCACCTGGGTGGAGAGGGGCTGGGTGTGGGCTGAGACACAAGGGACCCTTTTCAGGTTGTAGACACAGCTGTTTGTGCTCCTTGTTCTTCCCACATGCAGCCCAGAGCCCTGCTGGGAAGAGGGGTTAGACAGGGAGCCGTAACAGGTTTCCCAGACAGAGCAGGATGCTGGGATAAGCAGGAGATAACAGCCAGCCTGAGTCTTTGATGCTGCAGGGTATCTTGCTCAACTAGTCCTGCAGTTTGGAGGTACTCGGATCCCAAGGGATGAAATATTTCTGCTGGGGAGTTCTGCACTTTTTGTTGAGAATGGCCAGCTTGGTCCGGACAGGCTACACTGGCCCCAGTCTGCAGTCCCTGAGCACCCACTCAAGGAGTTTGAGCGCTCAGGGTTTACCAAGGAGGAAGGTGCTGTTCTTCCTCATATTGCTCCTCAGCTTGCTTCGTTACTCGGTGCTTGGGCCTGGCTTTCCCTGGATGGAACATTGTACCTTCCACGAGTGACTTGTTCCTTGGTTTGATCACTTGTGCCTCCTCCAGGTGTGAAATAACCTCCCGGGAGTATTGTGAATTTATGCGGGGCTACTTCCATGAGGAGGCAACGCTTTGCTCTCAGGTAAGTGTGGAGCTGGCAGTTCATGTGGCTGCCCTCCACCTTCCTCTTCCCCTCAGCTGCTTGGCAAGATCTGGGGGCAACTGTGCTGCAGTGCAAGTGTGAGTCCCCTGTCCTGATCCAGACTGTAGGGGCAGAGCTGGCTGCATCTGTCCTTTGGAGACCAGTTTAGGACTGGGGCTGGCAGTTGTGAAATCCCAACACAGGACCACTGTGGAAGCAGAAGGAAAAGTCAACCTTCCTGCTCCACGGGTGAGCAGATGCTGATGTCTCAGTTGCGCCTGTGTTAGAGCAAAGAACGAGGGCATAAAGCTGCTACAGGGAATGGGTGGGGTCACATTTAACTTGGTGTTGGAGACAAGGGTTGGGACATGATACAGCACAGAAAGGGGAGGAAAGCCCCCTTTTCAGAGCTATCTGCAGTCTCTCCCTGGGCCTTGGCAAAGGGCCATGCGGGCTGTGCACCTCACAGCCCCACTTCTGCCGTAGGTGCACTGCATGGATGATGTCTGTGGGCTCCTCCCTTTCCTAAATCCAGAAGTCCCTGACCAGTTCTACCGCCTCTGGCTTTCGCTTTTCCTCCATGCTGGGTAAGCATCAGTGTAAAGGTCCCACTAGCTGGGTGGGGGAACCCTGACGCCAGGGATTGACATGAGGCTTCTGGCAGCCACTTCCTGGGGCACACAGGCTTGCTGAGCCGCTGGCCCTGCTGAGGTTTGCCATGCTGCCTTTGCTGGGAGGGATGGTAGAAGTGTGGGTGAGGACAGACCAGGAGCTCTTGGCAAAGAACACCAGCACAGGGGTGACTTCCGTGGCTGCTGCTTCAGCTCCTGTACTCTGAACTTGGCAGGATCCTGCACTGTCTGGTTTCAGTCTGTTTCCAAATGACGATCCTGAGGGACCTAGAGAAGCTGGCAGGATGGCATCGCATCTCTATCATCTACCTGCTCAGTGGCATCACTGGGAACCTTGCCAGTGCAATATTTCTACCCTACAGAGCAGAGGTGGGTTTCCCACAGACTAGGGTCCTGGTGATTTGCCCTGACCACAAGCCTTCTGTACATGCCTGTGCCTCTCTGGCATAGACCAGAGCTGGGCTTATCTCTGCAGCGTGTACCTTGTGCAGATGTGTATCTAGAAGCAGGCCCCACCCCATCATCTGGGTGCTGAGCAGTGCCACTCCCCAGAGTACCCTGGGCTTTCCAGGCAACTGGCCCGGCCTGGCTGTAGTGAGAGGGCCTCCCCCTGCAGCAAATGGTGGGGGGGGGGTAGTTGTCCAACCACAGTGTAAGAGATCCCCAGGCAGGCTGGGAATTGAGAGCTGTTGCCAGAGACCTGCCACATGCAAGTGGCAGGCAGGAGAGGGGCAAAGAGCAGAGCTCACCTTTCCCACACACTGTCCAGGAGTGTCCCTGTCCACGTGCCACAGCTGGAGAACACTGGTGTTACTGTCCAGCTTCATTTTAGAAGACTGCATGGCAAGACCTGGAGGACTAGCTTCCAGGTCCTTCGATAAGGAAAAGTGCCTGGTGGGTGGGGGGAGCCAGGAGCTTGCCTTCAGGGGCTTCTCCCCTCTGGGAACATGAACCAGATCTGCCCTCCTTACATAGAAAATCTGTTCTGGTGGTTGCTGGCCTCACACCTGCTTTGATCCTAATCCAACTGGGCCCCTTTACTCCTTGAACCCTGGATAAGGATGACGTTGCAGGCTGCAGCTCCTCTTTCCTACCAACAAAGGAGTTGAGTAACAAGTAACTGTACTGGCCCTAGCTGGCTGCAGAAGTCAGGCAGATGGCACATGCCTGATGTTACCTGTGATGCTCTTCTTCTGCAGGTTGGCCCTGCAGGATCCCAGTTTGGGATTCTGGCCTGTCTCTTTGTGGAGCTCTTCCAGAGTTGGCAAATCCTGGCACGCCCATGGAGGGCTTTCTTCAAGCTACTGGCTGTGGTGCTCTTTCTTTTTGCCTTTGGCCTCCTGCCTTGGATTGATAATTTTGCTCACATTTCAGGATTTATCAGTGGTTTCTTCCTCTCCTTTGCCTTCCTGCCCTACATTAGCTTTGGGAAGTTTGATTTATATAGGAAGCGGTGCCAAATTATAGTCTTCCAGCTGATCTTCATCGCGCTCTTCTCAGGACTTGTGATTCTGTTCTATTTCTACCCCATCAAATGTGAGTGGTGCGAGTTCCTCACTTGTATACCATTCACAGACAAATTCTGCGAGAAATACGACCTGGACGCACAGCTCCACTGAAAGGCAAAGACTGGCTTCTCGAGCAGGCACTGGAGATGGACTGTCTTTGCGTTTGCTGTGCCAGTTTCGTGGGGACAAAGCCTCTAATCTAATGACACTTCTAACCCTGCCCGTGGTTAATTTAAACTGTCTCCTTAGCACTTGGCAGGCATGTTTTGCCTTATCTCAGAAGGCTCTGAAAACAGAATGTTTGTGCCTTGTTCAATTGTATTGAACCTTTTCTGCTGCCGTTATTTTTATTACACTAGTTTCAATACTACATTTTTAACCGGAGTTGTTTACTACTGCTAAGGTGGTGATTAAATGGTAAGGTAGCGTTTTAGCTACTGTTAATTGTTCTGCACGGTCTGTGGCTATATTTGTTACTTTATCTCCCCTCTTGCTATTTCATGTGCTGGTAGAATCAATCCTTTTCTAGCACCCAAACCAGTCAGACATGGATTTGCAGCTGGAAAAAAGGGCCTTGAAAGCCTCAGGAAATGAGAAGGTCTCTTTAATCACTGCAAGCTCATTTCACATATAGTCCGAGGAAGACATTGCAACATCAACTGTAAAAAACAAATGCAAAAATCCATTCAATTGGAGCCTGCTTCTCTTTGTCACGTCACAACCTTTTCCTCTAGCAAAGTGCCGAGTCCACGGTCTGGTCAGGGTAGGGCTGGATTCTCCGCTTTCTCTGTTAACGAAAAAATATTTGGCATTGACAGCTGTTACTGTGCTGGGCTCTCTTACAACCACGCCTGGCCAGGCCCAAGGAGACCAGCCTGTGCAACAGGTGACTGCTGGTCATGGCACCATGGGCAGATGGCTCCCGTTCTAGCCCACGTTTCATCACAGGGGATGGTGCAAGTTAGAAGAAGAAAGAAGAGTTACTGTGTTCACAAAGCAACAGTTTCTGACCCAGCTGGCTGGAGCTGCAAAAGAAAAACCCAAGGGTTTGGAAAAAGCTGCTGTTACCATTGCTCTTCAGACACTGCAGGGTGTCTTCAGATGGGGAAGGGAAACAGACACAATTTTCAACTTAGTAAGCTTGAGAGTTTTGGCGACATCTTGTGTTTGCGTGCACAACTTTCTAAAAATAGCAGTATAATATCAGAATTACATCCATGGAGGTTACAAACAGGTAAATCTACACACTAGTGCTTCCTGTGCTGCAATTGGTCTTAAATGCATCAGTTGCACAGAAATGCCATGACAAAAAGTTGTCTAGGGGAGTGTCGTATCCTCTGAGAACAATGAATCTGTTGAACTCAAGTTCCTGTAAACCAAAATGGAGAAATGGGGAGTCAAAAATTACAGGATGTGTCAGCAGAGGTGCCTTTTCCTGACTCTCTGTAGCTTGCAGGAATTGAGAAAAAAGGCTCAAAACGTGCCCGCTGTGGAACACGGGCTGTGTGTGCTTCTTGTATTCACTTATGTGCACCCCAGGACCTTCCTGTTATGGAAGCGCTAGGAGCAGCGCAGGAGAACAGGCACTTGGGTGTGAGGGACTGAGCCACGCAGGAGGACCCAAAGGACTGAGGTGATGGCAGCTGCCTGTAGCACAGTAGACCTCTGTCCTCCCAGGGATGAGGGAGCACCTGGCCCAACTCCTGACTGTCTTCCAGACATTCCAGCAGCCTAAAAGAAAGCAAGGTCTTAGATGCACTCAACTGGAATCAAAGGAACGCTGCATTTAATGAGTCTCAAGAAATGGTGGCAGATGCAGAATCTAACTATGAAGCAGGGTTAGAGAGCCACTGAGACACTGCTGCTTCTGGTTGGCGTTAACTGAAGCAGACAGATTATCATTCCCTGCTCCGAGAAAAGCTCAAACACCACAACCAGGACATGGACACAGGCCATGAGCCTAACGCAGACCTGGGTGCTCAGAAATGCTTTGCAGCAGAGAGCAGCAGCACCGTCTGCTGTAAGCCTGCACACGAAGGCCTGGGCAGGAAGAAGAGGAAGAATGGGCAGCTCTTCATGGACATTCAGGCCTTACCTGATAGGTTACTTTCGAAGCTTCTTTATGAAGCTGACCTCATCCCGGTTTCTGATGCCATACCTGGACAGAGAGTTCTGCTGTTACATACCAGTTTCCCAGGAACCACAACCTTTGAAATCCCATTGCCTCCTCTTTCCTGGGGAAGATGGACTCCTGTGATCATGAGCTATGCTCTAATGCAGGACAGGTTAAAATTCTCATGTGTGTTTGTAGAACATGCTGCCAGCACTAAAGGATTTGATCAACTGCCTTTTTAACTGCAGCATCTATCACCCCTGCCTCAGTCTTTGGAGGACAGCTTTGATTAGGGCTGTCTTACTAAATACTTAGTACCGCAGACAAGCTTTTCTTGCTGCTCTGCACACAGGCTGGTGTACCCAGCACTGCTGTATACAGCAGCTAGAATGCTCAGGAGCACCTCCTGCCACCGAAACGTGGGAGTGGTTTGTCAGTAGTGTTAATAGATGATCATCCCAGATAGGTAACTGAGCTGGTCCAGAGCCCTACATACGTATGCTTGGTTTGCTCTTTGCTTGGTATTCTTTCATCCTTCCTACCTCCACAGCTCTACCAAACTGTGAGGGGGACCGAGCACTGGAACAGGTTGTCTGGAGACGTTGTGCAGGCAACGTTCCTGGAGATACTCAGACCCAAATGGAACACAGCCCTGAGCAACGAGCTCTAGCTGACCCTGCTTGTGCTGAAGATTGGATTAGAGGACTTCCAGAGGTCCCTTCCACTCTAGATCCTTTCCACCACCTGTTTCCTGACCTTATCCTTGCTGCATAGCTGCTCCCCAAGTGCACCCAGTTTCTCTGGAGAGAAACTAATGCACTTCATGTGCATGATGCCATGTCACCTTTCCTGTGTTTGACTCCTTTCACTCTCATGTTTTTTGTCACTAATCCTGTCTCTGCAGGATAGCCCAGGTACAAGCACAGTAAGCATGACCTGTTCTGCAGGGGTTTGGATGGCTGGCCAAGGGACTAAATGCCCAAGTGCCTTATCATGGTCTGAACTGGCTGAACGTACTCAGCATAGGATGGTCCTGGCTGAGGAACACCCTGAGACCTCCCTGTCCTGTAGATGCCCCTCAGTCTGTTGGGGCAGGGCCTGTCCCACCTCTGCATACAGTGCTGGTCCTATTTTTCCATTTCAAGGGCAGGATCTGTCCGAGCCAGGCTACAGAGCCCAAGTTAGTCCTGCCTGTGCAGATGCTGGGTGGACTCCAGTGAGGCCCCTCCAGCCCCCCACATGCCAGAGGAGACCAAATTACTCACTCTCTCAGCTTCTTTCTGTCATCTGCCAGTTTTTCTCCAGCATAAGTTAAGTGGTACGTCCTCCAGATGTACTTCCTAGAGCAAAAACACTCAGGGAGAGCAGCCAGAGAAAGAGCCGGCTGTGGGGCAGTGCCGAAGGTGGGGGTGAGAGGCCAGAGACCCCAGCCCCAGGTCCCACTCACCAGCTAAGGTGCTGGACACCCCCCTGCCGTGCCTGCCGCAGCTGGATGTGCCGCCGCAGCGCCTTCTTCAGCTCCAGCACCGAGGCGTTCTGCACCACCACCACGGCTGCAGGGGAGGGGAGCGGATGCAGCCCCGTCAGCGCCCCGGCCCCGGCCCCGTCACCGCCACCCCGCGCCGCCCGGCCCGCTCCCCCCGCCGGCCCCGGCACGCACGCATGGTCTCGCCGTCCGCCTTGCAGACGCGCACGGTCATGGCCTGCCCGTACTCCAGCGCCACCTGCGAGCCGATCTCCTCCGCCGTCACCTGCGGGCGGCACGGCCGCGGCAGGAGAGCGAGGCGGGAGTGACCCCCGCCGCCGCCCCCGGCCCACGCCCGGGACCCGTCGCCCCCGGCCCCACCTGCGGCGGGAGGTCGCAGAGCAGCGGGTCCTGCACCAGCCGCGCCAGCGCCGCCTGGAAGAGCTCCAGCACCTCGGCGTGCGCCAGCTCCTCCTCGGCCTCCGCCGCCATCGCCGCGCCGGAAGAGGCGGTGCGCGCGGCGGACCCGGCGATGCTGCTGTTCTGCCCGGCCTGCGGAAACGTGCTGGTGGCCGAGGAGGGGCCGCGCTGCCACCGCTTCGCCTGCACCACCTGCCCCTACGTGCGCAACGTCACGCGGAAGGTGCCGGGGCGCGGGGGGAGCGGGAGCGGGGCCGGGCGGGGGCTGGGGGGGGGCGGCCCGGGGCCCGCTGACGGGCGGCCTCCCGCAGGTGACGAGCAGGAAGTACCCGCGGCTGAAGGAGGTGGACGACGTGCTGGGCGGCGCCGCGGCCTGGGAGAACGTGGACTCCACCGCAGGTACGGCGGGGACGGGACGGGACGGGACGGGCCGGGAAAGGGCGGGACAGGGGAGGGGGTCGGGCCTCGCCTCACGGCGCCGCGCTTCGCCTCGCCCTGCAGAGCCGTGCCCCAAGTGCGAGCACCCCCGCGCCTACTTCATGCAGATCCAGACGCGCTCGGCCGACGAGCCCATGACCACCTTCTACAAGTGCTGCAACGCGCAGTGCGGCCACCGATGGCGGGACTAAGGGGCCCGGCCCCAGGCCGCTCTCCCTCGGCTAAGCCGAGGGCAGAGGCTGGCCGCGGGAAGCTGTGCGCCGGGAGCGGGCAATAAAGGTAACACTGGATGGAAGGAACGGGCTGTGCTGGGGTTGATTTAAAAGCCGACCTAGGCGAAGGCCGCTGCCGTGCACAACGGGAAGGGACAGTCAGGGCCTCGGGGGTCTGCCTGTGCCGGGGCTCTGAGGAAGAGCGTGGGGCCCTTATGGCACAGGGCACAACGATTCTGCTAAAAGCACACACAAAAACAGAGGCAGACCTTGAGAGACCCAAGCTAAAGAACAGTTCCCAACCTGCACGGAGCAGAAGGCAAAGTGAAGTGTTACTGCAGTAGCCATTGGGGGAGATAAAAGAATAAATAAAGGCAGTGAATGCTTTTGCTATGACCTGTGAAAACCCTGCAAGATAATGTGAAAACTATGAACCATACACTCTACATGCCCTTATTGGTAAAAAGAGTATATCATTAAAGGGGGATCAGATATTACCTATGTCTTAACATTACATTTTAGTCTCATTAAGTACACTCAAAAGTAAAAAGGATAACTTAAAAACATGATGGAGTACAAATTGTTAACATTTAATCTGTGTTAACACTCTCACAGGCTAAACCACTTTAATATGACCCATCTTTTCCTCTTTTATACAGGGATAATCTGCACCCATTTATTCCAGTTCACTTCACATGGGAACACTCTTCCTAACCTGAGAGTACAGTCTATTGTAGGCTCATAATATGTTGTTGGGCTTTCACTCAATTTGGGATTCATTAGTTGTTGTTCTTCCATAACTGGCTGAGAAAAGAGTGACACCGGGGATGGCTTTTTCATGTAGAATCGTCTGATGCAACCAAGAGTTTCCAGACCCTGTGGAAAAATTCACATGTTATAGCTTGAGCAGTTGTGGTGGAGGGGAAAAAAATAATAATAAAAAAAAGCACTGAATGCTCTTCTACCTACAGTGTTCTCAAACACTGGACAGTTTATACTCAGGAGCTCATGGGGCTGGCAAAGATTACATCAGAGCAGAGCAAGTTCACGTAGCTGTGTATATGCTCATCTGTTACTTTAAGCATGGGGGTTCACTGACATCTGGCTACTGACATGAACACATGTTCAGCAACAGATCTCAACACTGAGCACCAGTTACAAATAATTTCAGGCTGGTATAGGTGTAAATCCCAGGCTCCTGGGTCAGCATGCATTCCCACAGCAACACCCAGCAAGGCCATTTATGTGCTCTGTTTGCTGCAAACATCTGGTGTTCATTCAGTACTCTTAGAGGTGTGCATCTAGATTTACTAATATTTGGTATATTACAGATGTAGGCTCTTGTCTGTGGTTTCAGAACCAGTTCATAGCAAGTTTATTGGAAGAGAAGTTAGATTCAGGTTCTCTGGTCTGTAAAATATACAGGTTGATTTTGTGAATTTGAACTAAAAGCACCTAGGAATCTGTACGGCTGTCCCACATCCACACACCTCACCACTACAGACTCTGTACTGCAGCCCAAAACCTGCCCCAGGTCCCAGCTACCCTCTTGGCAGTGTTGTTGTGGCACAGGACATGCAGACAAACTGTGCTGGAACACCCAGGAAACAGGACGGTTGCTCAGCACACAAACTTGCATTGTTTCCAAAACGTGAGCCTCTGGACAGACATGTGGCCACACAGACACTGGAATACAGATTTCCAGTGTCAGCAGGGGAGGGCATGCTTATGGCAAAGACTGCAATATCACTGCTGTACACCTTACAGAAAAAAAAAAGTCAAGGTTTCATTTGCATCATAGCAGCAGTGGCAATCAAACTTCAAGATGTAGGGAAAAAAAAAAAAGAGAAACTCAGGTTTTCTGACCACATATTGTTTTAGGATTAAGAATGTGTGCCTTTAATCGGGCCTGTAAGGATAGGAGGACTTCACTACAGTATTGTCTAGCATAAACACATTTCAGTCTGATGCTTATACCAAAGACTACCCATCTGAAAGGTATATAAGGAAAACCTAAAACTCTGGTGATTAACACTGCATTAAACAGTCCAACTTAATATTGCACAGTGACAAGGCACCCCTCTTCAGTAACCAGCTCAAATTTCAGCTGCAGGTACATCCCTTTCAAAGGCAAGCTCCAATTTTGCAATCGGTAGTACTGCAATTTCCAGGCTGGGTAAAGCAGCCTTCCTTCACTTTTCCTTTCCTTCCCTCCTTCCTTCAAACAGTAACTTGCTTTGGCTTTGGTTAATTTACACTAAAGAGAAAAGGTTCTTCTTCATGCTTTATTCCCAGTCCCATTTCCCTAGGACTTCCAGTAAAGTAGCTGCTGACCCTTACATGCAGAAGCTGACCCAGATGCAGTTCCCCCAGCTGGTGATTGACATACCTGCAGGATCTCCAAGACAGCCACGGGCTGCAGTACCCCCATGTAATGCTGCAACAGCATGTCCTCCGTTACACCTGGTTTGGTCATGATGTGATAGAGCACAGCTTCCATCATCCCCTTACACACAGGTTTGTTCAGGTTCCCATCCACAATCCTCCACGGTCTCCCAATGAAGCAGACATTCTCACAGGCCCTGAGAGACAATTTAAGCTCAGTTCTGTCGGGAAGTCTAGCTACATTTCCCATCATCACAATTTCTGCATAACAGAGATTCTTGCTACATCCAGCATTTGTTCACATGCTAAATGTAAATTCTGCTGTGGGCAGACACTGGTGCTACTCTGGACAGTTCCACAGGCCTGAAGTGTTTTGCATTAGGTGTTCACTTCCTGAGAAACACTTTCAGCACCATTATACCACCCAACAATCACCTTGAGTCTTGCTGACCAGGGAAGCTTTTTGTTACTAGCTCTAATATCCTCCAAAAGTTATCCAAGACCTGCTTTCATCTGCAGCACGCAGCAGTGGTGCTCAGACAGGAGAGAAATTCTTTTTTAGCATCTTTAAGTCAGACAGACCCTGTAGAGAAATTCCCGTTTCCCATACTGCAGTTTCTCCAGGCCTCTCTTGGTCACACAGGAGCTGGACTTATTTATGAAATAAAATTAGTTTTGTTCCTCTGCTATTTAAGAGCTAACTAGCTTTTGGGAAAAAAAATACGTTTCAGAGAAAAATTTTTCAGCATTCATATGAGCATGAGTAACATTAACAAAAACAATACAGGAAAACACAGTTTTTCTATCATCACAGCTCAGTGCCCATCAGAACATAAAACTAAGGTTTCTAAGTCATTGTTTTCAGCTGTTATTCTGGTAGCACCAAGTGTTTAGTTACTCTGCAGACATCTCGCTGACAACACTCACCGGTCCCTGGCTGCCTGGGATACCTCTGCCATAGAGCTTCCTGGGAAGAAAAGAGCACAGTTTTTAATAAACCCAAACTCTTTATCTAGTGAAAGATAAGTAAAAAGTGGCTGTAAAATGCAACAGCTTATGTCAGAAAATAACACAAGCACACTGCACTGTGTGTTCTGGGCTGCACAGGGATCTTCCACTCTACCTGCACATGCTTTCTTCTCACCTCTGTCTACTCCAGTCATGCTTTTTGGGGTTCCATTCCCCAGCAAGACATTTTATTCCTAGAAGTCCAATGACGTGGCTGCACAAAAGGCAATTCTAGGGACTGACAGAGCAGAGTTTCACACCAAGTGCTCTGCAAGGTCTCCCTTAGGGTTTTTAACTTAATGCTCCTAACGATCACCCAGAAGCTGAGCAGAAGTCCAACTTGCTGTAGATTTGAGAATGCAAACTCAAGATACCAGCAGGGTTGAGTTTCAAAGGGAAGGCTGTCTCTTCAGCTTTCATTATGCATTATACCATGAGGTATAAGTACACAATTACTTTACGTGGGTATTTCTACCACACCCAGAGGCTAACAGCTTTGGCTTAAGCACGTGTAAACCATTCTGATGGCCTTCAGCAGCAAGAACTCTATGCTGGATAACACCACTACTTTTTTTTCCCCTTCTGTGTTACGAACAAGTAGAGGAAGTTAAATCCAAACCAGTACTTTAGTAGTATCATATTAAGAACTACTGAAGTCTATGTTGTTTGACAGCCCTGAGTCTGTTTCCCATGGATAGGGCCCAGTTAAACAGCAGCAAGCTCTAAGCAGCTGCAGATCAGCCTGTGCTGACTCACATGGCAGTCTGCAGCTCTAAACGTGGGCAACAGCAGATCTTGGCACTCAAGCAGTTAGCTTGTGATTCAATCTGAAATCAGAGCTGATAAAAACAAAATAAAACCCCCAACAACCTACTTAACGTAAAGCTTGGCAAGAACAACATGCTATTAAAAAAGAAAACTGGCAGTAAAAAGGAAATGAAAGCGAAGGCAAATTGGGTTGCAAACGAGGCTATTAATCTTCTCACTGGCATGTGCTGCTTTCTGGTGCATGGTTTAATGACTTCACAACTTTCAGGCCCGGACATTCTAGCTAATCGTACACTAGTAGCGCTGCTTCTAGGTTTAGAGATGTCTAGCCTGAAGCCAGAGATGAGAAACTTCAGATTCAAACATGCTTTTGGAGGAGAGCAAGATGTGGAAATGAGTTTTTAAGGAAAACGCATTTCCGGGCTAGTCACAAACATTTCAGCAACAGGCATAGGAAGGGAAGTTTGATGTATCTAAAACCTCCAAGACCTTCCACATCAAGTAGTGCCATGCCACTACATCTGTAAGAAATGACAACCTCTCTCTGGTATGGCTTCATAAAAAAAATAAACCAAGTATTAGCTTATAAAAATGAAGCTACCCATTAGGCATCAACTGATGATGAGCAAGTCTCTATTTCTTGGGCACAGAGTGCTCCTACATACCTTTAGACACTCCTGGGTTCTCCTGTAAGTAGGAAAGTTCATCATCCTGCTCACTGGCTGATTGTTCAAGACTAGGAATCTGCTTGTGCTCAGTGCTGAGTTCATCATTCTCTACTTCAAGTTCTTTCTCCTCAGAACAAGATTTCTCTTGTTCCTTGTAAATACCCACGTTCAGAGGACCTGGTGCACATGCTGGCTGTACAGTTAGGTGTTCTGTCTGTCCTCCCAAGGAGCCTGTTTCTTCATCCACAATTGGAGCTTCCTTCATTGTAACAGCATCAGTAACACCCATGAAGTTATTTTCCTCTGTGCTTTTCAAAACACTCTGTGAACCCTGGCAGAGTTGATTGCCACCTTGAAGGACATCGTTTTGAGTCTTACATCTCTTCCTTGGAGGTTCTCCATCACTGCCAGGTTGCATGTCTTTTTCCAGCTGCTCCTCCTCTCTTGAATATTCCTCTCCTGTCTTTGGTTCCGATGGCAGGCAATCCTCTTGTCCATCTGGGAGAGTGGTGTCTGCATCTTGCTGATCAGAGTCCTCTGATTTATTCTTCAGGCATACTGAATGCAATAGCCACGGCTTGGCAAATACTATTGCAACTAGTCGTACCGCATGGCCTCCTACTTCTAAAATCTGCTGCATTTCAACAAGGTCCTATTTAAAAAAAAAAAAAAAAAAGCAAAGATAAAACCCCCAAGAATTGTCTCAGGAGCTTTCACCGGAAAATGTCAGTTTAACCAAGTACCGCAGAATTGTCATCTTTAACTGGCAGCAAAGAAAGAGGAAGAGCTTAGTAGAATATTCAGTTTTTCTGTCCTGCAGCATTGAAGTTGAAAAAGATGTTTCACTCCTTAAACTTTTCAGAAATTACAGCACGAGACATTTTTGTTCAGCTTAAGTTAAAATATAACTGGGAAAGGGTATTTTTCTTTCAAAGGTGAACACTGATACCTCTTGGTTTCTGCAACAGTTCATTTCTATCTTTGATTAAGCACTGCTTTTGGCCTTCCTAACTTTGAGGTGAGATTGCTATAAGGTATCGGTATTTGCCTAATACAAAGAGCTTCATTCAATTTATATTTGCTTCCTACTGCCTAGAAGATTGTCCTGTTCAAGGGGAATACTAAGCACACAAACATTAATATATGGAAAGCAGCTGGCTGTAAACCCACCTGAATATACTGCTCCAAGCTCCTGGTGCGGTCAGGTTCCACCTCTTCATAGCTGCAGAAACGTTTGCTCAGCTCAGCTTTGCAAATTCCAAAGTGAGAAGTTGCCTCTATTGCGTTACGGATCTCCAGCACAGCAGCTGCATCTCTGGGACTATAGCCATAACCTTCTGTACACTCATGAAGAAACTGTTCAACCTCGTAATTTTCTTCTTGGACTTTTATCAGCCTGGTAAAAGTTTCAGGGAGGCAGGAGACTCCCACAGCCATGTCATCAAGCAGAGAAGAAACTGCAAAGCAAATAAAATCCAAGTGTATACGCTGTGAAGTAGTTATTACTCTGCAATACACTAAAGAAACACAAATATTCTGAGACAGACTGGAAATGTTCTAGACTATGCCAGTTAAAAACAGAGCTCAATTTTCCATCTTCATTGTTGCCACTGCCTTTTTAATTTCTTAAAATTAATTTGTCTCTGAAAAGACCTGTAGAAGAAGAGTGAGCTGGTTTACAAGGGCTTACCCTCCTATCCAAGTGAAGAATCACTGAAAGACAGTGCAGACTTACTGGTATGCTCTCTAACACTGGGTCAGGTCAGCTGAACTATGCTAACAAGGGAATCATCTCCTTTTTTCTTGAAGGACATCAAGTCTAGGGCAAGAAGATGCCACAGAGGACTCTATGAATCAAAACAGTGGAAGCAGCTGATCCATGGCAGAAAGCTATCAGCCAAACCTGGTATCAAGTTGACAGTGCCTCAGTACAACTGGTGTAACAAATCATCTCAAAGTCTTTGGAGACAGGCCCGTTACTGCACAAAACTGACCCCGCTGCACAGTGTTCAGAAGCAGAAGCAGTGTTAACTCCTTGTCCCAGTCCCAGGTGACTCAAGGGTAGCTTTGGCACTGTGCTTCCCTGCTCCCCACACTTTTCTCTGCAGGCTGTCTTTACATCATGCCTTGTGGGACACTTGTATGACAGCTGCACTTCTTTGGACAGCCAAGGAAAAATGAGACCAACTGTAATGAGCCATCCGCTCTGCAGGCCGGGAGGGCGTGTGTGGCAGTAGGGATAGCAGAAAGGATTTCCGTTTCACCTCCACCACAGCAGCAGTAGGAATGGGCAGGGACAGCACTAGATTTTCCAGAAGGACAGCTAAGCAACTAAAGGCTTTTCTGGACATATCTGCATTACAGCTGACAGGAAGATGCTCTTCAAGAAGGCACAGGGCTGACAAATTGCAAATATCAAGCTCTAAATATTAGCAAAATGTTTACCTATGATAATTTAAAAGGCCAGAGATTGGACACCACTATTTCAGGGACTTGCATGACCCCAGTAAATGTGAGTTTCCATTCAAGGAGCTCTGAAAGATGTTCTTTTCTCCTTACAGAAGAGAAAGCCTGGCTGTGACATAGCATGGTACTTTAAATTGCAGAAGGGACTGAAAAACCTCCTGGAGGAGGGATAACAGAGCAGAGGACAGACTTCCTTTTTGGACTGATAGTTTCTAACAACATGAAATACAGGCAAGGACTTGTTATCAACAAAAAGTGCCTCTGTTAATCAACCCCCTTTTTAAATCAGGAGAGAAAGCAGTACAAGGCAAATCACATGTGTAATGAGACAAGAATGTTCCTGTTAAGAGGCTTTGTTCAAATCTCTTCCTCAGCTGATGAGTTCACTATCTATCCAACCCCCTTTTGTGCAAGTTAGGCCAAACAGAAACTAACCTGGAGAGCTGAGTCTTCCTGGAACTGGTGTGCAGCGCAGCTTAACCTTCACCTGGCAGGAATTGACCACAATATTGTCACTGGGACTCAGATTGCGTGTGCTGACAATTCCAGGGGCATAGTAACCTCTCATCAGTAAGTAGTTGGTATGAGATGCTTGACGAGCTTTTACTTCTATTCTCCGTTTGCCTCCAGAGCTGTCTTCTAAGTCGTCATCATCATCATCATCCTCCTCAAGTCCTTCTTTTCCCAAGCTACAGCAAACAGAGGTGTAATGTTTGTTGGGTTTTTATTTTTTTTAATAAAGTGACTGTTCAGACTAAGCACTGCAAGAACGCATGCTATTCTGCATTCTGGAATCTAGTCATCAACAGCCATGGGGATGTCCAGAGCAGGCTGGCCTAAAATGCTGAGAACAAGTAACTACAGAAAAGAAAATACACTAATGGTTCCCAGAAAAGGAAATTAAGGAGGGGAAAAAAAAAACCCCAAACCAAAAAAGCAACCCACCACCGCGCCCTGTAGCCCCCCCCGCAAAAAAAACCCCAATCAAACCTGCAGACCGTCTCAAAGCAAACAGAGAATAGTAGCAGCAGCCAGGGTACATTTCCCAGAAACAAACTTAGTCGAACCAACACTTTTCTTTACAGGACATGACAAGAGCCATTATGGGTAAAGGTGAAGGCTCTGAACAGCCTGGTCTAATTCTGAAGCTGCCTCTGTTTTAAGCAGGTTATGTCAGAGACAACCAAAGGTTCCTTCCAACCTTTTCTAAGATGAGTTAGACCTTAAGTACCTCTCTTAAAACATACTTAAAACAAAGAGGGAACACATCATATAGAAAAAAATAGCAGAAGTGCATAACCAGCTGGAAAAGTGGCCTCAGATGCCTGTACTCCAGAATGGGACTAGTCTGGTGTTCAGTGTATTTTTGCTAATGACCTGCGTGACAAAAGAGCTCATTAAGTTTCCACAGGATCCCTGAACTGGAGAG
Source organism: Todiramphus chloris collaris (assembly GCA_025345505.1). Classification (NCBI taxonomy): domain Eukaryota; kingdom Metazoa; phylum Chordata; class Aves; order Coraciiformes; family Alcedinidae; genus Todiramphus; species Todiramphus chloris. The sequence continues at coordinate 5,310,439 of JANVCC010000039.1, read as the reverse complement.
ACTGCAAGCGTATGAAAAGACAGGATTTGCACTCAGAACATTTCCATCAAACTGCAGATATAGTCTGGAAAAGAGCAGGAAGCAGTTTCATATGGACAAATACGTGTTACTTCTATTACAGCATGTCCACCTGTCCCTCCACACTAAGAGAAAACAATTAACTAGGTAAAGGAAAAGGAACTTGTTATAGTGAATCACAAGCTGAACAGGAATTGCTGCACTGGAAAGTTTTGGCTGCCTTTTTATTTTTTTTTTTTTTTGGCAAGACCACGGCCATTCAACATCTTGGGATTAATTAACAGGCACATCTCCTATAGAACATTATGTAATTGGCACAGATCTGCCAGCAAAAGCACAACATTTGGTTTTTGACATCACAGTTCAGTGCAGAAAAAAAAATTATGAGAAAGAAAGAGATCTGCCTAACACTGTCCCAGGCTGCCCAGGGCAGTGGTGGAGTCCCCATCCCTGAAGGGGTTTCAAAGCTGTGTAGATATGGTGCTGAGGGACATGGTTTAGTGGTGCCCTGGCAGTGCTGGGTTAACAATTGGACCTGATGATCTTAAAGGTCTTTTCCAATCTAAATGATTCTGTGATTCAATGGTTCTATGGATAACATACCAAAAACATAAGTAAAAGAAGTGAGGCTGCTCATTTTAAAGAGTGCCATGTTGTGGGAGGAGGACCATGATAACAATCTTCTAATAGGTAATAAGCTGCTCTAAAGAGAAAAAGAACTAAGTATTTTCCTTATCTGTACACATAACAGGAAACAATAGATTAAGCTACAGCAAGAGATTTTAGTCACATTCCAAGAAAACACGTAATGATTGTTAGGATAACTGTTCGTGGGATTAGACTGCCTAGGGAGAGAATTTCAATTTCAGTGGCCTGCAATTACTGACAGCTTACAAAGATTTAAAAACCAACCAAACAAAAACCAACCAAACAGGAAACAAAAAACAAAAGGGGAGACAATACATAGAACAGATATTGGGGAGACAGATTTCACTGAAAGCAGAAACCTTGTTGTAATGCTTCCTAGTCTTTGCAATAGGAAGGTACAATGTGGATGAACGTGCTTGCCCAGCCACACTGGTCTCCTTTCCAGACAAGCTCTGATGGCAGTGAAGTGCCCAGCAATTTAAATGTCGCACGTGTGAAGACAAATGCAGTCCAAGGCTGTGACAACAGGCACTGAAGTGACAGTAAGTCTTCAGAATGCTCCCACTAAAAAAATCTGAACATCATCACAGTAAAACACACAATACAGTGCAGAAGACATTAATGCCTGTCCAGTTTCATTCAAGTTACTCTCAAGCCATATTTACTAACAGAAACGGCAGTGTTTACCTTTTTATCACTTCGTTTTCCACCATAGTGCTGTCCACCACAACTATCTGCTCTGGGATTCTCACATTCACAGATACAAGTCCAAGGGAGAATAGGGAAAGCACTGCCGCACATTGGCCACCAGGTCCATCCATAGGAAATGCAATCATGTCTTCTGATCCTTTGTTTTCTTGATCTTTAAATGAGAAGTTGTCTGGCTGGTCTGATTTTTCAGCATCCTTGAGCTTCTCGAGGAACTGAAAGGACTCTGTACAAATTGTACTGGGAAACCTCCATGTAAAGACTCTGGAGAAAAAAAAAAAAAAAAAAGACAAATCCACACAAGCCCAAATATTTCCCAGTCTGTTCTCCATGGATATGAATTTTAGCCCCATGGTAGCACAGAGCAGCCAAATAGTTCAAGCTCCATGCTACAGCTGGTGGCCAAGTACCTTCTATTTCTGTTTTCTCAGCCCTTTCGACTAGTTCCAGAACGTTAGGTATTTATGAATTAAGGATCTTACTAATATTTACAAATATCTGAAGGGGGGGTGTCAAGTAGGTAGGGCCAGTCTCTTTTCAGTGGTGCCCTGTGATAGGACAAAAGGCAACAGTCACAAGCTGGAACACAGGAAGTTCCACCTCAACATGAGGAAGAAATTCTTTACTGTGAGAGAAGGTACTGGAACAGGCTGCCCAGAGAGGTTGTGGAGTCTCCTTCCTTGGAGACTTTCAAAACCCACCTGGATATGTTACCATGTGGCCTGCTCTGGGTGGCCCTGCTCTGGCAGAGGTCTCTTTCAACCTCTCCCATTCTATGCACCATGGAAAGGTCAGGTACTAGCTAGCAAATACAAAGCAAAGATGTCACTTTCTTCTTGAGCACTGAATACTTCTACAGTTAAACCTCTCCTCCCCCCAGCCCCGGCATTCAGGTACACTGAAGCACAAAGTAACTGGAGAGAGAAAACAAGCAACCATAAGAATGACGAGAGCGCTCAAGAAATCTTTCCACTACATCCTAAAACTCTGCTGCTACCTCTCCTTATGTCCCTGTAAAAACTTGCCCAGCAAACCTGGCTCTATTCCCTGTACAGCCCTAATGCTAATCAAATGAAGGGCTAACAGCCATAGATGTTACTACCGAGAAGGTGGTAACATCAGCTCTGATGGTCAGGTTCTGTGCTCTAGGTGCTTCACAATACTCTAGAAAGTCTCTCCTCCATGCAGGCATGCCCGGGTAGATTCTTTTATTTGCTCAAACATAAGCAGTGACCTTTCTGACACCCACCTGTAGTAACTCTGAGACAGCTGATAGGACATAGGTACAAAAGGCAAAGCCCGGCTTTTCTTTGGACCCAACGTGTGGTTTACTCGACGGCGATTGACCAAGCTTCTCTTCTGACACTCTAGGAAAGCCTTCATAAGAATGTCATCCCGGTACTCCCGGTACAAACGAAATGTCTGGAAAAAGCCCCCATCCAATGTAAAAGGCAGTGTTAGCGTTGGACCCACTGTTAAACACACCGACGCGAGGTTTACATTAACTACATGAATACGAAGCTACAAGCCAGAATGTAAAATGATACATATAAATCTACTTAACTACACTCTTCTATTCCTTTTACAGGCTTCCAGGCTTTCCACAGTAACTGTCAATTAAATTAACTACCTACTATAGAACACTTGATATTCAAAATGGGATTAGGCTCCAACTAGAATTATTTATGTAAAAAATGCCGATCTGCAACACATTTTGGTAGATTTCTCCCATCATTTTACCAGGAACACATGCTTCTTTGAGCTTGGCTTTCTAGGCTGCAATACTGCCTGCTGATTAGATAGTAAACTCCCTTGGAGCTTTTTAAAGTGATTTTTTTTTTTTTTCCTTTTTTTTTTCCTTTTTTTTTTCCCCTTAAGAGCCTGACTAATAAACTACATTTTTCTGTGGTGCCCAGCACTGAAGGAAGGGCTCCCCAACACTAGTGTCTGCTGGATACTAGGACTGTCATTGTGATACCTCCTCCACAGCCTAATTCCAACCACTCAAGTGGGCACTCAATCACAACACAGTTTGACCCAATGGAATGGATGTGGAGTTTATTTCATTTGCGTTTTGGGGATTGCTTCAACCTCACATCTTGCAATGTCATCCTCAGAGAGAAAAGCAACGTACTGAAAATCTGTCTAGAATATGTAATTTCCTAAAAGCAGAAAAGAATAATCCCCACAGAACAGATACAAATCTAAGTTTCTGGGTTTCTTTTATCCCCTTTGAAAAAAGAATATATCAAGGTAGGAAGGAGAAACTTTAGGGTTGTATGAGCACATACAGATCTGGCAGTCAGGGACATTGTTTAGCGGTGAATTTGGCAGTGATGGGTTAATGGTTGGACTTTATGATCTTAAATGTCTTTTCCAACCTTTAGTGTGGATTCTATGATTTTATGACCAGTAAAGTTTGGTCCAGATACTGTACCTGAAATGACTGGCAAGATTTCATCTGGTTATCTGAGAGTGCCAATGTGCTCTGAATCAGATTCTGTAGCACTAAAAAATGAATATCATAGACACTGAAAGGAAAGGAAAAAAAAAAAGAAAAGAAAAAAGTTATTGACAGTGACTTTTGAGCATGAGGTATCTAACTATTAAACTAGCACAAAAACATGCAAACTCAATCACCTCCTTCTGAAGTGAATGCATAAAGGCACAAGATTGCTACAGCTGAGGATCATTCATGTAAACGAGCCTGTTACACTTTCCCTGACCTTCCACCACCCTGAATTCTTAGTTCTGTGCAGATGATCCAACACAAAGCAATGCTTTCTGATAAACTCTCCTCCTTAGATACAGCACCCACATATAAAACATACACTGTTGTCTTAATGATAAGAGACCACCACTCTGAGAAGGTTACTGCTGCTGTCATTTTATGTGTCAAATCTATAACCTGTGCCAGAAGCCCTTACAGCCTTGTGAAAGTATTTTTCTATTAATAAATTTATACACCATAACAAACAGATGAGAATCTTACTTGAATTAGAAGACCGTCACTATGACTTTCACAGACACGAGGGCTGACACGACCTTGGAGTGCTAATGGGAAAAACAGTGCTACTGCTCCTCACCTGCTTAGACTGTCTTCTTTCGTGTTTTGATTTGTGTCCTCTCCAATTGCCAAAACTCGAAATCTAGTTAAGGGAAGGGAAAGGAAAGTGCTGAACAAAAGTAACGTTCTGTGATTTTCTATCACCCGTGAAACCCAGAGGCTGACAGCGTGACTGCTAATAAGGCCAACGTTCGAACAGCGTGGGGGAACTATCTGCTCCAGCAGCCCTCAGCACGAGTGTCAAAAAGTGAAAGAACTGTTTGTATCAATCTCCCCCACTCCACTCACTAAGCCAGACAGAAGATGGTACAGAACTGTACAGATTTGCTATTCTTTTGAGGCTATGGACTCCCCGTTACCATGTGCAGCATGCTTGCTGTAACACGTAGCTCTTCCCAAACTAAGAAAATTTACAAAGGTGCTCAATTTGTTACTATAAAATGGTTTGAGACCCAAGTTTTCACACTTGTCTCCAAGCGTTATTCATTACTAAAAAGCCTGAGGACCTGGGGCTCGAGACCACTTTACAAGGCTGAATGTTCTTCTGTATCAACAGTTTTAGGAGCACTGATGTGGCTGAACAACCAGCTACAAGTTATAATATCAAATGGGGCCAGTTAATCTTGAAAGTGGTGAATGAAGCTCTTCTATTGCATTAAAATGTTACACCCAAGCCCCAACAGATCTCATAGCAAAGTTGAGGATTTGACATGTTATGAAAATCTGGTATTGTGAATTTCTGATTTATAAAGTCTTCTTTACCAAAATGGCAAAGGTTTAAAATAAGCAATCTTTTACTAATAATTGAAAAATCAGTTATATGCATCTTGGAAACAGGGACATGAAAGAAACGTTGCTTGTTGTATTTACTGAAACTTCTTTTGATAGTAAGAGTACAAGTAACAGAGGATGTAAATCATGCACACTGACAAGAGGTCAGCTCTGAACTGCCCTCTTCTCACTGTCTCAGCCCACGTGCAAAGTCAAAAGTACCATAACTAAAATACCTGGAAAAGAGTTCCTGCAAAGTATCAGGAATCTCAAGTTTGGGATTCCCCAGGGTTGAACTGAATTTCTCTTTCAGTCTTTCCACAAACTCTTTGAATTCCTTTGCACAAACCTTAGAAAAAGATAGAAATGTTATCAGTTTCTTAGAGTGAGAAAAAGACCACCTACTTTTAAAGTGTTCATGGCAAATTCTAGAAGTAGCTATTTTTGAATCATCAAGTCAGAAACACTACAAAAGTGCAGAGAGCACATCAAAAGCAGACCACAGAGGTTGCGTTTGCTGATTATTTAACATTTGTAGGTTCTGTCTGTAATCACACTCATAGCTAGAAGCAACTTGCCCTGAATGTACATTCTAAAACTAATCACACTGAAATAACAGCATAAAGATCTCTTGATAAAGCTTTGTTTAAGCTTCTGCTTAAGTCTTTTTTCCTCTCTTCTTAACATGATAAAGCCTGAAGGGTAAGTCTGTTTGTACTGTGATGGCTGGGAGGACACCTGTTACACAAGAGGAAAGGTCCTGTAGTGCTCTGGAAACAAGTTTTTATTCATGCCCAAAGACAGACTTTGGGGCTGGAGACACACGTATTTATTTCACCAATATCTCATCAGTGAACAACTGGTCTACCAACAGAAGTGGCTGTGGTTTTTTAACAATAGTATGAATTGTCATTCCTGGACAAAACCAAAGAAAATCTTGCCCTGACATTGTCCCAGTTTCTAAAAAAGTTTTGAAATTCAAAATGGAATTGTTTGCACCGAAAGCGCAAACAACTTTTCAATTGGAAGTTGTGGTTGATTGAAGTCATAAAAAAACCTCAGAAAGTAAACAAAATCTTCTGGCTGATAAAATAGAGGCTTCTTTCCCAAAATGTGCACTAATCCACAGAAGATAAGGCAATATTTCAGCATGCAGTTGGAATAAAACCTAAGAATTTACAGAGCAAAAATGTTTTCTTGCTCAGATAACAAGGAGGCCGAGAGGGTAAAAAAAAGTAATTAAAAAAAAATATATATATCTGCTCAGTCATGGATGTTTATCAACAAGCACACTGAAAAAAACCAAAATGTTTATTGCACAATAGTGTTGTTTATGTGCCTTTGGAAATCTGCCTATGTCCACTTCACTCCCAAAAGAGCAATGATGCTGCATTTTTACAATGATGCTATTTTAAAAATAGCTAAGGGCACAAAGGAGAGAAGATATGAAATCACAGTAATTGAAACAGTGCAAGTACTCAGAAATCCAAACAGCGTGAAGTACTCTATGACCTTTTAGAACATATCCCCTCCTACCTGGGGATCTTCATAATTATTTTCTCTATTCATGAAATCTTCAGTGAGGGCTTTATCTTGGTAAACCTCAGCAAGGCACACTCTGCAACAGATACAATTGAAGGTGTTGAACACAGTTGACATTTTCACAACTCAATACAGATTTGATAGCACTAGGGTGCAAAACAGTTGAAATTTATAAAACAAGGGAGAACTATATGCCTTCACCTTCTTAAGAAGAATTTAGGCTATAACTAGAACATTGACAGAATCTTTCTTACTTATAATTAAGATAGGTCTGTGGGTTTCTGACAATGTAGCGAGCTCTTCGTCCAACAGAATGAGAAGTTTTATCGAGGGACTCCTCGAAGCTGCCATGCATGATATCCCGAACGACTTGCCATGGAACAAAGGGCCCTTTCACCTGTGTGAAGAACAAGTGTGTTCAGAGTTAGCTTCAGCTTTTACATACACAAATGATGGTTAGAACCAGGATGAATTCTGAGGACTGACGAAATGTGTGTCCAATACATAGGACCTCTATTTAAAGGCTCTATTAAATACCTTTGCATTTAGCACATGACTAGCAATTCGACACAGCATAAGCAGACTGTCTTCTTGCACCGTCCAGGTGACACGCAGACGCGTCATTCTCTTCAGGGCACTCTGGTCAGCTTCATCATGGTAGCGGAGTCTTTTGCTTTTTTCTACAGAATCCTCTTCTAACAAATCCAGAAAAAAAAGACAGTGATCACAGCATTACATATTCTGATTAATTCAACTCCTATCAAAGGCAGTATCAGCACCAACTGGAGTCTAAGAAAGACAAAGCAGGGAAGGAAGCAGCAGTTCAGAAAGCAAAATCCATTAATATCTCTTCCAGGAATGAGAAAAGCACTTCAGTTAGCAAACTGACTACCTAGGACATCATGCCACGAAGAATGCTTTAAGCCAGCTATCAAAAGTTGATGGTGAATGGTAAGAAGTTGATCTGGCACAGATACAAATTAGAATTTGTTTTTTTACAGTAATGCAATCATGATTCACACCCAGGTAACAGTTACAGCACAGTGGGGTTCTTCTCCAGGGCTAGCATATAGCCCCAGGACATCTGAACCTCTTCACTGAGAGAGGCAATCAAAGAGGTGGGAAGAAAGCTTCCATTTCCCGCACTGTGTATGTGATGGTCACATCAGCTTTTCTAAAGCAACTTACAGGAGACTTGTGCATTGAAAAGCAAGCTTCTTTTTCCTGATGTGGTTGTTAGTTACCTTTCTTTTTCTTTTTTGTCTTCTTCCCGATGTCTTTCCTAAGCCTCTTCCTCTTTTGGCTTTTTCCACCTCTCACTCGTTTGTTTCGATCCTGGGTTGGTTCTTTACTTATTTCAATAAATTCCTCTTTCTGGACAAGTGGTTCAGATCCTACCTTTGCTTCTCCCAGAATATTAATTTTGTTACCTAAAATGACACAGTTACAGTAGTGGAGCTCTATAGCAACTACATTCTATAAAATGAAGGTATAAAGAGCAAATGCCAAAGTTTCATTATATTAAAAGACAGATTCCCTCTCAGACTTCCCCTTTGTTAGTCATGCTATTTCATGCCACTTTCTCAGTGGCTCAAAGAATAAAATCCCACGTAAAGGAGAAATCAAGTAATTACTACATCTAGCACCCAGCACACAAACACAAACTTTTATATTCAGCCTGAAGCACTGCCCCCCCCCCCCCCCCCTTAGCTTAAATGTGAGGCTATGCAATTTTAACAGTGCCTGGTTGTACAAAATATTGGTGCCTCCAGACTTTCTGCAAATTGCACATCAGAAATTACCAAGGACAGAAATGATGGTTCTATAAGAAATTATTTACATAGCTATTCTACTGCCCCAGAAGCATCCTAGATCATTGTAAGGAAATGGGAACAACCTATGTCATCAATACTAGATAAAAACATTATTGTTTCATATAACCAGAAATAGGGTAGAACACTATCTATTTTACTGCCCCAGAAGCATCCTAGATTACCCTAAGGAGACAGGAATAACCCACATCCTCCAAACTGGGTTTTACAAAGACAATAACAGCTATAAAGCAGTTACAGACACCCCCCCCACCAGCATCACCACCTTACCTCCAGTACTGAGTGGAAGGGGGTGTTTTGTTAAGAAGGTTTGGAGTCTCACTGTCAGTCCGTTTTCAGAAACTGTACTTTCCTAAGACAACACAGCTTTAAAAAAGGTGATATGCAAAAGGAGTGCACTGGTTTTAACATCACTGTAATATGATATACTTTGAGAAATGGTAGAAGTACATTTTCAGTATAAAGGAAAAGATCCCTGGATACAATGAAGAGTTCACTTGACTTACAACTACAACATATTCTAGAAAAGCTCTGCAGCCATTCAAATCATACTGTGATGACCACTATATTATGAAGGTCTGAACTTCAGAAATTTCAAGCTTAAGAGAAGTTAGCACTGGAAAATAAATGCTTCATTCTTTCACTGCTCCAGAGGCTGAACAGAATTTTCTGTAAAGCAGTACTTTTTCAAAGCATTTTACCTTGCAAAGGAACTTTTAAAAAGCACAAAACCAGAATGCAAAGACAAACATCAAGCAAATGCCATATTCTGTTCATCTTAAATCTGAACCCAGTGTTCTCGCTATGTATTAGAAGCTTTGCCATTATCAGCAAAACCCATTTCTCTTGTGTAGAATTCATTGCCGATAGAAGTTGGTCACTGACAGAGAGGAACAGAGACTGAAAAACTGCAGGAGGTCCTGTTCATTCTGAACAACTGGGTGACAGAACAGAAGATGGAATTCTGAGAGAAATTATCCTGCCTGAGGTCAAAAAAAAAAAAAGCAACTCTAATTTTACTTCTGTGCTGATGGGCTCTAATTTGACCACTACTTAGGATAGAGTAATTACAGACAGTTCTGTCTGTGAAAGTACCTGTTCAATGCTTGGTAATGGTGAAAAAGCAAACAAATGTGAGGAATTTTTAGGAAAGGAGAGCAATGCTATGCAGCTGTAAAAATCCATGTCTGGCCACAGCCTGAATGCACTATGTGATTCTATTTTCACCTTAAAAGGGATATAGTAGCACTAGAACAGGTTAAGAGAAAGGCAACAAGAATGGTAAAAGGCAGAACAAGTTCCACACTGGGACCAGTTAAGTATGCTAGTAGATGCCAGTCTTTAAAAAGGCAATGACATGAGATGTTTACAAAATCAAGTGAAACAGAGTAACAGAATTTTTTTTTCACCACTTCTCTGAGGACTGTAATTATTAGAGAGCTTCAGCCATCAAAAGGAAGTGGTGACACGCAACAGGACTTCAAAACACTGCTAGGTGAAGTTGTGGATACTACAGATTAATGTGTGTTCAAAAATCAATGAGACAACACTGACAAAAAAAGCTATTAGCACCTTTGAAACATCTACCTCAAGTTTAGAATGTCCTTGAGCCAAACCCGAGAACAGCTGGGGTAATATTCTGAGGCATTATCATTATAAGTCTACCTTGCTTTCACAACCTTCCCTACAAATCTTTATTGGCAACCAGAGACAGGACATTAGCCAGAACCAGGATAGCCATGTTTATTTGCTCATGTTGGGCTTCAATAGTTTGGGGTTCTTTTGCTGTTGTTCTGGACATTACAGTTTTCATCTGGCAACTTCTACATTTCAGAAAGGCAAGAGGCACCACGAAGTAATATAAATTGCTCGCTTAAAGGATTTCTCCTTTGGTGGAGCGCATTATCCAATTCAGTTCAGATCAAATTTACATCCAGTTCTTTCATTCACTTCAGCACCAAGATTTAGCACATTTGGCATTAATTTCTTTCCAGTGATGCAGAGCCTTACTGGGACACAGGACTGAGAAAGCATGCAAGTGTTATCAACCTTAAGATACTAAAATTTGGAAGAGTCATTACAGCATATACATTTCACAATACCCACCTTCCTAGTCTTATTGATAATGTAGCTTGTCCAGATCCAGTTGCGTTTTAGATGCCCATAAAAGCTGGAATCCAGACCTGCAGCTCCTAACCCATCCCCAGGGATAGTTCCATCATCAACCACCTCTCGGCTGCCTCTAAGAGAAACAGTAACACAACATAGAGTAGTTATTTTGCAGGCAATGACTTCTCAGCTGCTCTGAAGTGATGTGCGTGCAATGTACAGACCTCTCCCCTTGCCCTTCCAGTTTAGGTAGGGCTGGCAAAGAGGAGGAGGAAGACAAATGCTCTGACCCTTAACCTGTTCCAGAAGCAGCATGACAAGTATGCTTTTCCTTGAAGTTTTAATCCCTGATACTTGACAACTGAGCTTTCAGTTTAAAGATAACAATAATGAAGTTGCTCTGGGTATAAACTAAGTTCCAATGGCAACATTAAATGTTCTTCTCAGCACTATTCCTGCCACAGAACTAGAAAAAAATACCTGCTCAGATGAAAAATTTTCCTCACGCTTACCTCAGTGTGTGGAAACCTTCCACAGAACTATGAATGATCATAACCCTGCATTTTTCACCCTCACTAGTCTCTCCAGTTTTCTGACAAACACATGAAAGCTTAAATACACGTACAAGCTAAAACACCAATGCATTGCAATCTCTCCCCAAAAAGAGGGTGAAACTAACAATGAACAGCATGTAATGATGAACTGGAACCCTTCACAAATGAGCTATTTAATTATTAGTGTGGTGTTACACTGCAGAATAAGAAAAAAAAACCTGATAACTTTTTTCCTTCCTTTCTAAATACAACACTTTGCAAGAAATCATGGAGACAAACTTATTTCCTGAAAAAAAATAAAAAGGAAAACCTGTGACTGAGTTTTGCATATGCAGGAGGTATGATAGCTCTGACAATCTCCTAACAACACCAAGGAGTATTTTGAACCTGTTTCGCCTCATGAAAGATTTTTTGAAAGCTACGAGGAAAAAATTATTTAAGCCAAGCTTTCAATAGACAACTTTTTCATTGTAACATTAACCATCGAATCCAAACCCTGTTTCTTAGCCTTAAAGATGTGGCAAGTCATCTCCAGCTTAACTGCAAGTCAATACCAGAAACCCAATTCAAAAAATTTCTTGCCATACAAGAGAGACCAGTTACGAAAGCTGACGAGTGAATAAGCTTTATTTCTATCAGCAAAGATTAAGTTCCCTCAACTCCATTATCTTTTTTAAGGTAACTTGATATATCTACTTGTGACAGCTAACTGAAAACACTTTTCAACAGACTGTTTATTAAAACATGATATTGACAGAACTAAACCACAGCACACTAAACTCAATGTAAAAAGTCTAACTGGCATGCCACGCAGCTGGCACAGGTTGGGAGTATAACATTCCTCTCAAGTCTTCTGGTTGTGATTAGGCAGCAGATGAAGTGCTACAGCGATCACTTCCAGATCACTAGAATACACCAATACCAAATTAGAATGAATCTGTGAACAATATGTAGCAAATTGCAACACAGGAGGACAGATTTCAGAATGTGGAGGCTACTGAAGCTATAGGGTACTTGAGATACCATGATATAAAGCACAGGAACAGAGAAGCTTGATTCCCCCCACCCCCCCATTGTCTGTACTTTGGAAGCGTTCACTCCCTCACAGCTTTGCTTTCCCCAAGCCTCTTGCAACACACGTCTGTACTACTTTGGAAGGAGATCTGAATCTGTTTTTCCCATTCCTCTATCATGAAAATGTGCGTGGATGCCAATTCACTTGTATACATGATACATAACTACGTATCTTTTTAATCAGATCCCCTCTGAATTAACTAAAAACCCCACCCCACAACACCCAAAAGAAATTCTAGAGTCTAAACTGCATTTGCTATTGAGTAACATCTTCGAAACAAAGCCTTCTCTTTGCCCTCTCTATTCAATCAACAAAACAAGGATGAAGATGACATACGTGGTATATTCCAACATCGCGCATTTGCGTTCCAGATTGTGTTTATCCACTGCTGACTCTTGTTCCATTTCTACATCTAGTGCAGTCTCCTCCCCTTGGAGACTGCTTCTCTTTGAACGAGGACAGCGGACAACTCCTAGAAGTACAGATGGTTTTGACTATCAACATGAGAAGTAAAACATCAACCAAACCATTTTCAATCCACCCTGCTATGGCAAACTACTGCTCCCAAACTGTACTGATTTTACCGCTTCTCAGTAACACATGCAACCTTATTACACAGGCTAATGGTGTTCCAGTTAACTTCCTGTATAAGGCACTAGCCTGTCCAAAACTGTATTCAGAGCAGAAGTAATGGGAGGCTGGTACCCTTAAGTAAGTTTAAAAAAGCCACCTTAGCAGCTGAGTGATATTCTAGGCATAGATCACAGCCTTTCAGATACGTAAATATGTCAAAAATCCTCAAGAAATAATGTGGCAGATAGTGACTGCTGAAACAGAGCAGGAACATTTTGCATGTCCAACATCTTCCTTTTGGAAATACATTTAGGATATAGCAGAGATGCATGTGATGATTTTATAGTTACAAAACTCAAAGGAAGGAGGAAAACCCAATTTCTGTCTTACTACTGATTTTTGGATGTCCATACTACAAGGACAACGGGGCAGGACTAGATCTCAAGCAGGTGTCTGATTTAGAGGTTCAATAGAAATTTAAATCCATCACAGCTCAATTTTCCCCTCAAGGCTCAACATAGCAAATACTTAACTGGAACACAACAAAGACTCCATAAATGTGCAAACTGGTCAAACCATATCATTCCTATATGTTTGAGGTTAAAAGTAATAATGGTCTGACTAATTTGCAAAAGCTGCAACAATTACTAACACAGTACTATTTGATAAAAGCGTAAAGAGCCTTTTTCAATGCAAAAAGACAAAATGACAAATAGATCCTTTTACCTGGCTGACTAAATGACAGTAATGCACAATAGTGTTGCCTAGGGTTTCAGAAGTATTCTCCCTCCATCTTTTTGATTATTTTTTCATACTATTTTTTAAATAATGTATAATTGTAGCTGTACATCCCTTTTAAAAACATAGAAATCCAAACAAACTAAAGTGCATAAACTCCTTTATCTTCCACTTCTCATCTAACTCTGGCTATCTTTTAGAAGGTTTAGCAACATCTTTCCACAGAAAAGGGATCTCTGTTTAAAGTGGCAGAAAGCTATGGTGAAAATACACTAGTAACTATATTCAGAAAGGGGTTTTTCACAACTGGACTAAAATCTAACAGGGCTATTATCAAATTCAATACTTCAACGGGATAGCAATGTTTTCCCCTTAACACCTCTCTGAAAATTCTAAGTGTATAATTCTGCTTCTTTAATCTCAATTTCATAGAATTATATGGACAGAACTTGTAGCTTCTTTTGATGTACCAGCCAGGAAAACAAAACATTGGGAGTGACAAAATTGAGCCTGCCTCAAGTTTTAGGAAAGGAGGAGGAATCGTGGTATGAACAGAATAAGCAGTAAAGGTGCTAAGAACATCCAATGATACCATACCCAATGGTGTATTAAGGCAGACACACTGCAGATCAAACCAGAAGTTCTCTACATCCTGCATGGTACTCAGGACATACAAGCGTCTCTCAAACGGGCGGCTACTTTGAGCCAGGTTATAGTGGGGGTCACAGATCGTGGTATCAACAATCACAGCATTTCTCTTCATATACACAAAGACCTGTCAAATACAGTATGCTGTAATCTACAGGACACAAAACTTTATCTTAGGACTGTTTAGCACTTTCTCAGTCTTTGCTATTTTGAGGCAATGAAGGACACACCCATCCCCACCCTACCTCACTGTATTCCCAAACTTCCCTTGTCAACCATCCAGAAGCCGAGTTTCTAGATTTAGAACAGTTTCTTTTCCCACCTTGTGCACAGGATATTCCTTCCAAGTTTCCACAGGGAGTGGCTGACTATTTCCCACAAGCTCTCATTCATGATTTGAATAGACATATGTGTTTGGGGCCTAATTATACTTTGTGAAGATAAGGTATGTTGGGATTACCTTCTGCTTTGCATGTGCTCTATTTATAAAGATGCATCTTAACATCATCATTTTACTCTGATCAGTGACATTCATTCTGTGTCAGACATCCAATACCTAACACCTTGATGGAACAGAATGTGGCACGTTCATTTTTCGTAAAGTACTGCCAGTCTGGACCCTCCCAGATCATTACTGTGTGCAACATTCAGCATTATAGGTTTCAGTAGCATCTTTCCAGATAAAGAGGCAAAAATTATCTGCAAAACTTGCAATATGTCACTTGGATCTGGAGGTCTGCATATATCTCTGAAATGTCAGCATGCTACATAAGGTAAATACAACCCCCAAATTTTGTATTTGTTTCACTGGACAAATAACATGAAGAATAATGGCTAAATTTAAAAAAAAATAAAATTACCTGGTCTTTGTCTTGAAACTTTTCTGTTGGGCCAAACTGTATCAGTCCCATATAGCATAATCTTTGAAGGTTTTCTACCACTGAAAAGATGTACCTCCTGCATCAATATTAGGAGTGTTAGAATTAGCACTCATGAAAACAGTAACAATGGCACCAAAGCATTTCCATGCAGCAATCTGAAGTTTCAGGAAACCCTGCTTTTTTAGAACACAGAGTTTGAGAATTTCTGAAGTGGCATTTTGTTTGAATTGTCATTCTATGGAAAACATATAATACCCCAAAGCTCCAATTTTTTTTTTCCTCAAATCATAAATACAATTATTTTTGCCAAATATTAATTAAACTTAGCCAGAAATACCATATGTAAAAATGACTCAAAGTCACAACACCAGCAGAGCTGCAGACAATTTCATGTTATGAAAAGAAGACTTAAGTAAGAAAATATGACTTTCTAAATACAGGCTGATAAACCTTCACATCTGCGTGTATAAAGAACTGGGCACCAATCCTTGAAGTAAAGGTCACTTAAAATTACTTCTCCAAGAAACTTCTTTCAGTTGCTTATTGGTTTGGCAGAGCAAAAAGTGCAACATTTCCCATGCCGTATATCTACTTATATGGCAAAATTCTGGAAGTTTCAGGAAACTTTTGCAAGATCTAGTTTCTGAGAGAGAGTCTGGCAAAAATTCAGCTTTGCCCACATTTAACTCATGCAATATCTGTGCAGTTAAATGGGAATTGTATTTTGGCAGGAGTTTTCTCTGGAGCTTCGAAAGATCATTTGACAAATCTAGAAACACTAAAGAAAATATCGCTGAGTTAGAAATTCTAGTCAAAGAGCGGGTGGGAGTGGGGCTGCGAAGAGACAACTTGGCTATAGGTCATACTGTTTTGCATAAGCCTATCAGATAGAGCCTGCAGATTTCAGATAAAACCATCAATCCAGTTTCCTTGTTACTAAGATTTATCAAGTAGTAGGTGAGGAATTGCAAGCCTGAGTTGACTACAAGCCCTGACAGCTGTTATCGTCTAGCACTATTCACTCACCAACTGCAAGTTTGCAAAGTGTTACTTTTTGAGGAAACTAACACAGTGCTGCTGATTCCACATATTCAAATGACTTGTCTTTAATAGTTCTTTCCCTTTCTACCTTCAGTCCAATCTTGATTTTTATATCTCCTAGATGAGGAATGGCAAACAATAGCAGACATGCCACTGGGAGCATGAGTAGAAATTGAATGGCACATATGAGAGGCAGGAACTGCAAAGTGTGGCATCCTCTGAAAGATTTATGAGGGACAGCAACATTTAGACTCTACTAAATTCTGAATTTAGCAGCAGTCAGGAGTGTGTTTTATACAGAAGTAACATTCTGTTGATGAGTTATGAAGGACAGAACCTCCCAGCTCTCAAACACTGCCTGACAGCATGCATGAATATTGTTTATTAGTTTCTTATTACCTTCTATTTGGGAGAGAAAAAAAAAAAAAAAAAATTAATAAAAATCACAACAATTTGGCACACTGTATTTAAGACAAGGATCATAAATCTTCTAAGTAACAAAGTTCTCTTTGACACGAACAGGAAATAACTGAGCAAACCATTGTTGTTTCCTCCCTACAGCCATTTACTTCGACTTATCTGCTTACCTTTTGTAGAGAAGCTGCTGCCGGACTGACCTTGGAAGAAATCTGATCAGAGTGTGTTTTTTTAGTGGATCATTTAAAAAGTCTTCCAGACCATCCACCTAGAATTATTTTAGAAATTGATCAAAGTGTGAAATGTAGCTATCCTTTGAAGTATCAAGCTTTGCTGCTGGAACTGTCTACCGAAATATTTTCTAAGCAAATGTTACTGCTTTTGTAAAATGCTTAAACATTACCCTTGTTAGTCAACGAGGCAGAAAACTCAGTGAGATTATAAAAAGATCTCTGCAAAATATTATCTTAAAAATTTGCAGTATTACAGGGCTGTACATTTCCTTCAGCATGGCTGTAAAAGCAGCTATCTTTTCTGTAAAAGCAACTATCAAGAACTGAAGTGCCTACTCTCTGATGGCTAGTTTTGTAAAATAAACTAAGAGGATATCTGTTACTACTCATGAATACAGTTGGTATTATCAGACTTTAAAGACAAACATAAACCAAAAAAAGCACTATACCTTGTAGCTGACTTGTACTATCTGAACAAAGACTGAGAGGGGCAAGCAGAGAAGAATGTCACTAACAAGAGCCCATCCGAATCCAAACTCTCTGTGCACGGGGAGAGGAGGGACATAGCGCATCCATGATACATCATCCACGTACACTAGGAACAAGAACACTGGCTTAGATTCAGGCAGGACAAACCTCAGAGTTATACTAATAACTTTACTGAGAGTATTCAAGCAGAACACATTTGACTGTTTGCAAATCTGAACACCTAAAATGACCTGAAAATTACCAAAGCCATTGATTTTCAATCTTTTTTGACATGGAATTTTACAGGTTTTTTCCAGCATTGGCAAGGGCTTTTGAAAAACACATTTAAGCCAGTACACTAACAGTAAGTCTGCCCTTCTTAGCTTGCATAGACATTGCAGAGGATGCCTGAAAGCGACCAATATAATCAGCTCCATATTCTAAAGTATGCACTTATGCTACCCTCATAAGACTGGTTTTCACTAAAATAATCTGTTCCTTAACTATCCTTACAACACATTATATTTAAAAAAAAACCAAAACAAAACACATATATTCTGGGTACCCAACCCAATTATTTCTTTTTCTGTACCCAACAGACAACAGTTTATCAGCTACCTCTAGCATTGTTTTTCACTTTGGAAGACATGTATCCCATCCCCTTTACTACAACTTTTTGTAGAAGAAATAGAAGGTGGTAGCATTTTGTAAGTTAGTTTAAGCAGTAATTATGTAGCTACACCTTCAGTGTACACCTATCCCTACTAAAATTAAATCTAAACCATTTCTACACATTTACTTAAGATTATTCTGAATTAAAATCCTGCTCTCAGAATTACTAGCAAAACCTCCCAGCTTTTTACCATCCACAGTTTGAGCCTACCGTATTTCACTCTCCATAACAGTGCCCCTGAATATCTTTTCATCTGAGAACAAGTCAGCAATAATGTCAGAGTATTTCTTTTCCTGCCTCTTAGTGTTTTCATTGAAATCATACTGTGAAACAGTTATGGAAATACTACATTTAACCACGGCAAAGTCTGCAGGAAAAGCAGGATATACCATTTCTTACCTGTTTGATTAGACAATTCTGCTTCAGCGTCCTGAGAGGAGCTATCAGGATTCACCGCAGTTGTCACAATTTCTATGCTCCCATCTGGTTGTGTTTCAAGGACAGCTGCATTGACATCCAGCCCTTGTTTGCTGCCTTTTTTCTCACCATCACTACCTCCGTTTTGCTGTGTTCCATTTAAAGGGTGCCCATAAATTAAGTACCAGAGGAATATGTGGACCATTCTTAAACGGGGCATTTTGGGAAGAAAGCCAAGAGAACGCCCAAGTCCTGGAACTGGGAGGGAAGATTAAGTACCAAACAGAAATAAGAAGAGGATCAGAACAGGAGAAGTATCTACCTCTGCAAAACTGATGTGCAGTAAACTGGAAGGAAAGTAAATTTAAGTTAATATTTGTAAGTTACAAGTAGTAGAAGTAGTAGTGAATGCAAATTCACCAGTTTGCAACCATAAAAAATAAGCAGTGAAGAAAACATTGGACAGCAAGTTTACTGTAGTGCAAACTCAATTTTTCTTCTATAAAAGGAGAGAAAACCCAGTTGTATCTTAGGAGAGTCCAACATCTGAAATGATTATTAATAATACTTGGGAAGATGAAAGATGCCAGAAAAAAAACAAGTCAGGTCTACCTGTAACAGGGTGATAGTTTTTCAGCTGTGTTATGCCCATTTTTTCATCAGTTTTCCTTGCCCGATTATTATCAGCTTTATATGAACTTTCTTGCGTTTCTCCTGAATCAGGAACTGTGTCTTGCCCCAGGTTTTCTTCCTCAGCATGGTCCTGGGATGTTGGTGTCTGAGGAACTTTAATCCTGTATCAAAACCACACAGCACTTCAGTGAAAATTAAGCAGAGGTCAATTCTTTTTCTTTCCTGACTTCAGGAGATATTCAGCACCTTGCTCCATCTTTGTGCTTATATTTCTCTGTTACTAAAGATGAGATTTTTCTTTTCTTTTGCCTACTTTATTTCCTCTGCATATTTTTGCATGTACTAGCTCAGCCAAGTTCCCCACAAGCCACCCAAACCCATCGGTCCAACTTGCCTGTTTGCGGTGCTCGAATTGGAGATTCGGAAACGCACCTGCTCAATGGCACTCTTGACAAGGGGGTCATTAGGACTCACTGAAGGGTGCACAACAAACTCTACCTATTCAGAGCAGCAGAAAACAAAAGGTATTTATGGAGATACTGGCTCTTAATCAGCTGCATAAATGATTAGATAGTTAATTAACAGTAGCCACAATGGATTAATCCTATGAAGGTTTAATAATCCCAGAATATTAACACTTATGCATCAAAACTCCTGTTGCTAGTTTGTATTAAGCAAAAGGCCAGACCATATGGTCTCTGTACCAATTAACACTTAATGTCATTTCTACAAACCTCAGGATTTGATTTTTGAAACCTGAAACATCTAGGGATCAAACACTTGAGCTTGCAAATACTAGGCTTAGAGGGGTAAGTGAAAAACTGTACCTCATAAGGCCAAGCTAATACATATTGCTGCTAAAAATACACACACAATTCAGATTGGTCAGATTTCATATGTGCTCTACAGTAATTGTGCAGCAGGTAATTTTCAATAGATTCTCTCCCTGCTTAGGAACATTTCACAGTAGAGTTACAATGACAAGTCTAAGCTTTACAGCTACAGACATTTTACTTCCATAAACCTCAATAACAGTGGATTTTTGTTTTAAGATAGATCACATTCTATAAATTTAAGCTCAGAGGCTAATTTATGATTTCTCATATACTCCCAGTTTTCAAAAGGGGATTAAATAGAATTGTATTGCTGTCTGACAGTACAGGGAGAGAACCATCAATTGCATAACTGATAAGGAGCAGAACCTCTCAGAAGGGAGATTCAGAGACTTTGATCTCTGGACTATTCATTTGTCTCACAATCACCTGCAGCACAATAACTGAAAGCAATAATCTGGTTTTCACAGTAGCTTAGTTTGGGATGTGTAGCTTCTGGGCAGCTTGACTGTGTTCCGCTACAAAAAGTGAAGTCATTCCTATATTTCATGCCCAAAACATTTGGTAAATCAGAAGGTTGCAAGAAAAGCTGCTTCAGCTGCCAGGGTTTGCGCAGTCACCTTTTTACTAATGCCATCTTGAATGACTGTAGTACGATACAGTCTGAGGAGTCCTTCTTGTGCAAGCCTCTGTACAAGTCGTATGATAGACTTTTTGCAGCATTTTGTGGAGACACCTTCTTGCTTCTCTTGATCCATGACCATTTTCTGAAGCCTAAAAGATGTGAAAAACACCTTGCATTTCAGGAAGTCTGGAGCATTACTGGGATTAAGCAGTTTGTTGGAGGATATGGGATGAATGGCTATTTCCCTACTTCTAGCAATTACTGTCTCACTTTTCCCTTTTGTTGTAGATAACTTTTAACTTCGCTGTATTTTCTTTGTAATAACACTTGTCCTTCTTACATGAGGACTGCTGTTCTTTGATGACAGCAAACTCACAATGCCAGATTTCTCTTTGTATGGCTACAGTGACTGTGAATCAAGTCTCCTAAGGTCAGGAAAACTAGTGCTTTTCAAAGTAGTGATTAAACATATGTAGTTTGTATTTCCATGTGAGCACTCAATTCAGCTTGGGACAGAAAGAGTGGCGTTCAAGCTCAGAAATTACATGTGCATTCACAATGTAGATACACACAGCCCATCACCTGAGGCCAGCTCATTTCTTCCCTTGCAGCAGTCTGCAGGAGTGCACTCACACCTACTCTCCTAATGCCCTTTTCCATACGCTTTTTCACATATGCCCTAGGCCCTGCTTCTGGCTCTTTCAGTCTTGAAGAGTCCATTCTGAAAAAGATGAGGAAGGGTATTTAGGGAACGAGACAATAAGTGAATGTACACATGGACTTCAAAAGACTACCACATCCTGGTAACTAACATAATTGGAGTGACAACACCAGCAAATTTCTTTGGCAGAGACTGAGAAGGCGTAAGTTTAATGGGTGCCAAGGGAGCCTGCGAGTTACCTGCTGGCAACACTGAAGAGGATAGCAAGGACCTGAAACACCTTCTGAGCCTGCACTTGGATGTGACTAGAGGAATAAGGAACAAGGCTGGTGCCAGCTGAGGCTCTAGTTTTACAACACTCCGCAACTGAACTATGCGACAGAAAGTTTCTAAATTCTCAAACCAGAGGAGAATAAGGCCATGATTTCTTACTAAATTCCCAAAGCAGGCAGCCCTGTGTGTATTGACATGCTAGGATCTTATGTGCTGACACAGAAGATAGATGGTGCAATTATATTTGTGACAAGGGAGTCCTGCCAATGTGGAAGCTGGGACTCCAGGAGAACACCCGAATTTCCATTTCTTTTTGGAGGGGAATCTTAAAAGGCTGAGAGGTGTCATAATATGCAGGGGAAGAATCTTCAGTCCAGACAAGGCAAGTTAGGAGAGGACATATAACCATACCACATGAAACTACAGATAAAAGCAAGCTCGAAACCTAGTGACCAGAGATAACCAACACAAAGATATGAGTCTCTATAGCCCATGACAGAATAACACATGAACAACTTTTGAAACCATATGGAAATAAAAGTTGTGCAGATGGCAGAATCCATGAGCAGGGAAATGCTGTATCTTACTGTGTGGCCTCAAGCACTGGCATACTGTGAACAGAGGAAAAAGTTCTCTAATCTCTACTTACGGGACATACACCATATGATAATCCATTTGTGTTATTATCTGCAGAGAACTATTATCACTTCCAAACAGCTGATTAATTTTTCAGATTCAGTATAACTGCAAGCCCCAACATCTTCTGTGTACCATTCTCTCCAACATTACAGCACATAGTGCAGTCAGGGACAAGAACAGCCAACAATGGATTAAGCACAGCCTGCTTGCTGAAGTAGAGCTTCTGAGACCAAATGCATCACGCGAAACGCACAGTGTTTTCAGTTGGACTCACGTGAACAAGCTCTCAATTAGCCGGAGGTTTCGAACAGCTTCCACGATGAGATTGCGGCGCTTCAGCAGCCTGTACGTTTCGTGAGATCTCTCCACTGCTGTAGCTTTGGAACGCTTTTCCTTCTTTTGGCCACAAGTCTTCTAGTGCACAGAATGGACAACAAAAAAATTCGATGTGAACTATTCAATATCTTCAGCCTAACACTGGTCCTTCGTGCAGCAGAATCTGAGGAATTCAGGGTTTTGATGTATTTATTTGTAACAAACTGTTCAGATGAGGATTATCTTTTATCTCCCCTTCACAGGCAGGGAACCAAGGCAGAAACTTAAGATTCCTATGCAGTAAGATGCAGAGGTTTAGACACTTTTCTCTGCCTATCCCACATTCTGAGTCATTTGGACTTCAGAGTTTTGGCTTAGAAAGCTGGTAACTGCCTTAATATCGAGCTGAGTCCAAGCCAACATGTCTGGCCTCTCAGAAAGGCTTTTTGTCCTAGGCTCAGTCCTGCAGCAGTGAGGCTACACAACTTTCCTGTTGAAACCCATTTTTTCCTCCTGGTTTAGAGCAGACAAAGCAGATGATAACACAGCACTTGTGTGCACAGACAGGAACCAAGTGGTGACATGCATTATGTCAACATGGGAATTTGAAGAACACCGGGGAACTAACTCAGAAATGTATTTTGGACATCTACCTTCCTAACTCCTGGCATAATTTCATCTGTGCAGACAAAATATGAACGCATTTTGAAATTTAATTTAAAAACCGAAGCAATCCCATAAATGATCAAAAAAACCTATAGCTTCAAGTCTTGCTGTAAAAACTACATAACTTAGCTCAGACAGATGTGCTGACAAGAAAATATTAACACGTGATCTTACCTTAGGGTCTTCAACTCTGACCTCCTCCACCACCGCCACATCTCCATCTTCATCAGTGGAATGAGCACAGGTGGAAAGGCTGGGCTCCTGCCTTACAGTTTCCAAAGTAGAACTCTCCCCTGAAAGGTTGTCTGGGGATTCATCATGCTCTTCAAGAATTTGAGGGGAAGGCAGCTTCTTCCCCTGAGACTTCACAGCTGCTGGCTTTAAGCCTAGTTGAAGAGCAAACAGCCTTGTAATTGCCCTGCTTCCAGTCTCCTGTAAATGTTCCGCTTCTCTCTTTCACTAAAAGGCGCTCCCCTATCCACCCAGGTAACTGTACTTAAAAGCATTCTGCTACATTTTTCAGATATTCTTCTGCCCTACTGGAAGCAGTGGTTTGATCACGAACAACTGCATTCAGCCTACAAAAGATTTTAAAAAAAAAGTTTAAAAAACAAAGTGAACTCCCTGTCATTAAATGATTCTCTCCATGCAAAAGCCGCTTCATAGGCAGACTGAAAGACCACAAAGGACCAGATTAGTTTACCCAGAAACTGCTGTCTGAGGAAAGTTTCTGTCACAAAGATTCTCAAGTTCTGCCAGAAACGTGATTTTTCTGACTAAAGCAGAATGAGAGCAAGGAATCAGAATTACTCCAAAGGTAAAGTAGATAAGAAATGAAGAACTGTTCTACTTCCTTCCCTTGGAGTTTACCAGGGAAATTGGAGGAACATTCAAATAGTTAAATAAAATAAAAAAATAAACCACCATATCCTCTTTAAAGTATGTCCCCCAAAGGCTGGGAGCTTTTATATTAAGAAACTAAAGAAAGCGATGGAGCAGGTAGCTTCAGGAGACATTTTTGTTACAATATGCTGAGACAAGTAAGGTTGTGGGTCAAGTCATCCCAAGCCTACTGCTGCTCAAAAGCAGTTACCGTCTCATCTGCTTTCAGACAAGAAGTCAGTATTGCTCTGCATATACTCATCCCACTTGAAGGTTTGCATCAGTACATAAACAAATACATTCTCAGACTCTAACTATTAGACATTTCCAACTGAAAAAAAACACTGGTAAAAGGGCAAGTATTTTTCTATGTTACAACTAAAAAAAAAAAAAAACAGCCAAAAGGAAAATAACTGAATATTTAAGGAGCACATTGCGAGACCCATTTCATTTCTGTCGGGAAAAGGGCAGAAATGGCATAGGGGTAAGGAGAAGCAGATGTTCCAAGTGACAGGACATAGTTCTTTGGCGCACACAAACATCAGAGCACACTGCAGAGATTGCCACACCTACAGTATTCCAAAATATAAAGCTTTTGGTGGAAGGAGAACATAAAAAGCATAGAAATCAAATAAGTGTAAACATAAAAACACAATCGAAAACCTTTAATGGAAGCTGATAGCAAATGATATTTTTCTTTAAGAAAAGGATTCCTAAGAAAATGCAAGGTTTTATCCGAATTTCAGAATCATGATCTACCTTTAGTAGTTGTTGACTGATGGGCATCATCTTGGAAACTTAGTTTTAACACAGAACCAGAGTTGACCTTCTGACTTTTTCGTCTCTTCTTGCCATTTTTCCCTTCTTCATTATCAGACTCTGAGACCAAAGCATCATCTTCTCCAGGAGACACATCTTCCACAGGGGGAGAATCTTCTGGCACTAGAGCCAAAGTAACAGTAGCTAACTGCTCACTTCTAGCCTTCTCTCTCTCGAACTGACGGTTTAAATCACTCTCCTCTGCAAAAATGTATGAAATATACTTTGTTGTCCTTTGTCGACCTTCATCCTCCATAAAACCCTAAGAAAACAGTTGGAACATTATTTTGCCACCTTACTTGTCCATTCTTGCAGTCAGTTCTCCAGCATCAACAGTGGGAAATTTTTCTGTTATCCGCTGATATCAAGTGACATCATGTTATTCTTTTTTTTTCCTAAGTAACAAAACCATTGACTAACCTTAGCATATAGAAATCAAAAGAAATATCACACTTGAAAAATAAATAAATCTGCATTACCCGCATACTGGAATGAAACACCTACTCTATGTAGAACATTCTAGGGAAGAACAAACTAAATGTATTCAGACTGGAAATCAGGTTTTCTCAGGGGAAAAAAAAAAAAAAAAAAAAATCAGTGAAATAACTGCAATGCAGGAGTTACAGTGAATCAGACTTAAGTGGAGCTCCTGTTACGCCATCTACTTCTACAGGTGCTTTCAAGTACCTAGCAACTCAAAACTTATCAAGTGAAGATTTCAGCTTCACAGTTGACTTATGAAGAAGTATGTTTAGGTATTCCAGTGGCTTATACAGTTTATTTTTAATTCTACAGAAGTTTTTACCAAGTGACAAGATCTTAGTAAAAAAAAAAAAAGTCTCTACTGAGGAAAGACGGCAATTATCCTGCCTTTGTAGGGGTGGGTGGGTGCATGCAAGACCTGACAGATTAATTTCTCTTGTTGAAATGAAGAAAATACTCAAATATCTGGAAATAAGTAGTTTCATCACCATAACCTCTACAAAAATAACTGTTTGGGGTTTCCCCCCCCCCCCAGAATTTACTGGTATTTTCAAGAGTAAGTAGATTAATGATTTTAAATGTACAGAGGGTCTCTGACAAGATGCTGCAGAAGAGGATCTTGCAAAATAAAGTTGTCTTACAGTCAAAAATAAAGCAAAGTGTCTGTTTTGAGTTGAAAGACATTTATGCTCATCTCCATAAAGTACCAGCCCTGAGGTTGCTTGGGTTACCACTGGTTCCAGGGAATGACTTTGGTAAATGGTTGAGGGCAGCTGAAGCAGGGCTGATGCCAGTTCCTCTGTCCCATTTCTTTTTGGAGGGTAGACTTGCATGTGTCACAGTGCTGGGAACAGTGTTTCTCTGGAATGCTGTGAAGCAGTGTCTGGCAGAATCCCATCAACTGGTGTGGATCACCATACAGACAGAAAACACAGGCCCATGTGCGTATTTCCCCATGATCTTTATTACTTATTTTGTAACCCAGTCACAAAACAATGTAAAGTACTTGTACACCTGGGTCAGCAAACTATTAAGTGTCAATGCAGTTAACCATGAAGAAAAGGTGTGCTAGAAGGGCAGGTATGTTACACTTAACAACTAGGCCTAGTCCTCAGACTACAGTAGGTTAAAATCTGAACACTTTTTGAAAACCTTTCTTCAATACTTTTTCCTCAGCTGAAGTCATACTCTTTCCAGTCTTACCAGGACTCTTTCACTGTCAGTCCTCAGATCACTGCTGTTTCAATGGTTTGAGGTTAAACACGTTCTACTACCACAGTAACCACAATCCTAAGTCCAGTTTCAATAAATATCTAAATTATTCGAACCTTACCTTGACAACTTTGTACCTCTCCAGAAGCCGACAGAGCATCCTTGCTTCTAGCTTCCCCACATTCATAGCCAAGCGAATTTCTGCCTGAGAAATACCTTTTGTTCCCCTGCTCTCAACTGTTTCAGAAAGGAAAACCACAAAATATCTCAGGGAAATAATCTGACAAATTGTATTACATATATTTGTATATACATTCATATTTGCTCAGAAAAACTCTATATGCCAGAACATAGATTTTAGCATTCCCCCAGCTAACAACTGAAGACATTTTCACAGACACATGCAATATAGAGTCAAAAACTGTCATAAACAGTGCTCCAGTAGACTGAGGTTTGAAGGCGATAGCTTCAGATTAAAAGCAGGGGTCAATTTTTCCCCTGACAGGTTCCTGCAGTTAGGTATTGTTCTCTCCACTGTGAAAGGAAAAAGTGATGAAGAAAACAGTGTTCTTTCTTCCATCTCCTTTCTCATCCCACCACAACATCCTGTTTCTCTCACGCTGTTTTCTTTGGGTGCTACTGATGAGCTTCCAAGGGAGGGCTAACAGGTGGCAGCACCTATGGTTACAGTCTAATCTGAACAAAGCTCATCTTTTTCATGAAAAATTGCCCCTGATACATAAAAAGCAATCATTGTGTAAAAAAACCAACCACAAAGTATAGTTTTCTTTTACACACATGCAGAGTAAGAAAGTTAAAAAAAAAAATCTTTAGCACATCTTTCTAGATGACTTACTTAGCTCATAAGCCTGAGTGAGCATATCCCTTTCACAAACAATATCCACAGGCTGAATAGCTTTTGTGATGATCTCCTCTTCATCATCATCATGAAAATCTTCCATTTTCTTCCGGAATTCCTTTAGTAATTTAAGGCAACGGACCATGACGTCAGTCCCTGTGAACATGAATGTTTGTAACAACTCTTATCAAACTGCAGGGGGTGTGCCCATGTTTAAACCATTTTGTTTCTCTCAGCAGCATGAAGTAGCAATAGTGCAGAAGGGAACAAATGACCAAAGACAACTGTTTATTTCTAGGAATGTTTTGCAACAGCTTTTTCCTATATATGAATCTGTCCAAATACTGACTAGCTGAATTTTTCAATCTTCATGTCTGTGTCAACATTAGGGCTGCCCAATACAGTGATTTATGGGCAGAATGGAAAACACTGCAGTAACAGGAGAAATTTCAACAGCACAAATAAATCAACGAAAGTTTAAGTGCCAATCCACAATATTACATCTTCAGAACAAATATTAGACTGTCTGATCACTTGCTGCATATAAAACCACTCATTTTTTTCCTAGACTCAAACCATTTTTCCACATCACATAATGAAAGAAAACCATACATTTGAAGATACAGAACTCGTATAGTAAGCCATCTGGTTGCAAAACTGTTCCTTAACATAGGATTGCCTTTCCTCAGCAAGTGATCAAAATGGATCACCAGTTGGTGGGCTCTGTCAAGTGCTGCTGTGAGCCCCCAGTGTTTAGAAATTCCACGACCTGAAAGAACTCTCAGTTTATCAGACATCCTGGCACCTTCTTCTATATTTGTATGCATGCATGTTGGAGGATGCATACACCAAGCAACTAACATCCTGAAGAAAAAGATCAAACAGAAGAGTCCTAACCCATCCAGTAAGCTCCTATAGTGTAACTAAATTACACGGTTATGTCACACAGTACCACATCATTTGGAGAAGAGGTTCTTCTCAGCCTTTGTCTGATGATTCCACAACGTGTATCAGTTACACTATGGAAGTTTTATATACAAATACATACTAGCAGCCAAGCTTTCTAGATTTCTTATCCAAAGTCTTCATCTACTCTCTGTACCTCAGGGATGGATTGGTTTGTTAATACTCATGGTGTACTATAGTTATATGCAATGAAAATGGAGAATCTAAGTTTGTTGTACACAGGGACAGAACACACTGCTGGTCACCAGCTACAACAATCTCATACATGACTTAATTCCACATGGCAATATGTTACTGTGCCCTGGCTGAGCTGTAGGAACTCTCCACCTACTTTTCTGTGAGATCCTAGAAGGGTAGAATGGGGACAGATGACTTCAGGAGAGCTGCAGCAATCCTGCTCTCTGCTATAAGGATGACCTACTATCATCTGAGTCACCTAGCTCCCACTGAAAAATGTAAGAGACCAGTGGTGAACTAGGACTAGGTTACTGTATACTGCCCATTTATCAAGTTGCAGTGAGTCAGCAGCTTTTGCAGCAGTAGCTAATTCATCCTGCAGCAGTGGGTGGGAACATCTACAGCCATTTCTACTCTTCTGACACAGCCCTGCTGTGAAAA
Organism: Todiramphus chloris collaris; assembly: GCA_025345505.1. Lineage (NCBI taxonomy): Eukaryota > Metazoa > Chordata > Aves > Coraciiformes > Alcedinidae > Todiramphus > Todiramphus chloris. The sequence goes on along the minus strand of JANVCC010000039.1, from coordinate 5,281,542 downwards.
ATGTCAGGTGAAAGACATAATTCAAAACATTAAGGTTCCAGCTGATTAAATTTATCTTGCATATATATATATATATATAAAAAATTTCAGGTACTGAAGCCCAGATGACATGAAATTAATCCACAATCATTTAACCACCTAACTGAGCTGCAGGCCAGATGGTTCCATTATTTTTCCTCAATCTGATTCCTTTCCCAGCCCATATCCTAAGATACTGCTTAGGACAGTAATTAAGTGCTGACATTTTGGTAGTGCTGCAGGCACTGTTATCACATCCTCTGTATTTCTACAGCCCATTAATTTTCACTTGCAGCAGTATTTGGGGAAAAAAAAAAACCCAGAAAAACAAAACCAAACCCAAACAACAGAAAAAGCAAACAAACCAATTTCTTTTACTTGAGCTCCTGCTGCCCATTAACATGCTTCCCACAGCAGATGCTCTGGCTTCATCCTCATTGTGTCCCACACACATCTATCTGCTTTCCCGTATAACTCCAGAGATTAAACTATCTTGATCTCTGATGAAAATCAGCTATTATTAATTCATCCTATTTTAATACTTACTGGCTTTTAAGGCATTTTTGGTGGGTTTCAGGTTTTATGTCTGTAAAATGAAATTTATTAAGTAAGAGGTTCATCAGGTGGCATTTTTCATGACAAACTTTAGTAAATGCAGCTGCCGTCGTGTCAACCTCTGACAAAACATGAAACACCTATGCCCTTGCAGGTTGCCACCAAGTTTGTAAATGGGCTTGTATTTTGCCTTCTAAGTAAATGCTTTAAACGGAATTTAGATAGTTTTACTACTGCTTATAAACTCTATCTTTTGGGAATACTATCTAGTCATTGGAATTTATCTGCAAGTGTCTTTGGCTCATTAGAACATCTCTGAAACTGAAGTCAGCATGAAGAAGCATAAACAACTATCACCTGGTACAAGTGTAAGAGTGAACCTAGGTTTTGTTGGTGATGATGCTAAACTGTGTGACTAAAAGTATCCCTGTCATACAAGCTACTCTGTGTTGAGACACTTGCTCTAACCAGAAATAAATATTAACTATGTACACACATATTTTGTAAAAATGTAATAAATTTTCCCTTATTGTACACTCATCTATTCCAGAGTATCTCCGAGGATCTCCATTGCCTGAAGGCATCTGTTATCTACCAAGAGCATTAAATGAACTCCGTGTAACTAGCACTCACTTATGTCTTCTCAAAGTTCTCACAAGTTTGTCTCTCACTTCTTACTTTAAGATCACTCCTATGTGCAAAGACTGTAATTTGCAATGTTTGGCTAATATCAGGCTTTTTTTTGGTTTTTTTCCACAAATAGTTCACTACATCTGTGAAAAACATACTGTTCACATTTTAGAACTATTTTCTTTTTAAACCCTGTAAATTTGTCTCTTAGGATTTTCTGTGATTAAAGATTTGGTTCAGATTTTTTTAAGCAATTGCATTAATTCCATAGGTGATACTGTTCTTTCTCGTACTTTCTATTACTACTTCTTGGGTTTTCCCCTCCCCCACCATGTAAGTTTTATCTGAACATTTTTCTGAGAGCAGCTGCTTTCTTTTGTTCCCTTTTTTCATGAAGTTCTGCTCTTCTTTGTCCTTCCATTACATATTTGGAAGTTATCAGCAGTTCTTGCAATCCTCTTCAATTTGAATTCAAAGCTGGTTAAACTATCACTCAGTAGACTATGGCTTTTTTGAATAGTAGTTGCTAGCTATTTTACTTAAGTCAAGAATCCCAAGGTACTGCTGTAGAAGTTACTTTCCAGTATTTGATAGGAAACTTCCTTTGATATGAAAGTTCCTTTGGATTCTCATAACTTTCAGCAAAAGCCATAATGAAGATGGTTGTTCCTTTAGCTTATTTCATAATGATTTTTGTTTTCTATAACTTTTTATATATTTTCATCAAGTTTAGTAACTTGCCATTCACCTTCAATATGAAAAGTCAGCAGACTGTTCTTTGGCCCAGTGCTCTGTATTGTCTTGAGCAGTCTATTTGGAGTCACAACCCACTAAAACAGCTTACACCTGCGTACAACAAACTTGCCTGCATCTATTTCTTAAAAACCTGGAACAAATGCTAAATTCAAGTGGGCTACAGTATTCTGGCTTTATTAACACATTTCTCCACGTCACTGCACAAACAGATTCACTTATGCATCTTTCAGTTTCAGATTTCAAGCTTATAGATAGAACGGCATCTATGTAATTACACAAAAAGCAAAAATATGCTTCTGGATACCTTTCTTTGTCTTGTAGGGTCCTCCATTGGGGTGTATATCTTGTAATGGGACAGATACTACCTTGGCTAGGCCAGCATTCATCATATATTGATACAGACGTTTGAAAGTTCTCTCACAAAGGCCCTAATGCAAATAGAAATGCCAAAAGTCATTGCAGCCCACAAGTCTCCCCTGCAGATGACTAGTATCAAAGACACTCATACCTCCTGCTCCTAAAACACGGTATTTTGGGGTAGGATATAAAAAAAACCCCAACCTTAAAGCCATTTAGTGCAAACACCAGGCAGAGCGCGAGATGCTTCTGCAACACGTCCTATTGCTCCAACTCTACCATCCAAACAAGCAGCAGCAAGGTGCAAGTAAGAATTGCTTGAGGACATCCAGTGACAAAATTTCTCTGAAATCATGGACTGAATAGAATTCCTTTGTCATAGTTTAAACTCTGCCAGCAGCTAAATGCCCCACAGCTTCTCTTCCACTGCTTCCCCCTACTCCACACACCTCCTATGGGATGGGAAGGAGAATCAGAAGGAAGAAAAAGGTGAGACTCCATGGGTTGAGATAAGGATGGTTTAATAAAACAACCCAAAGGGAGAAGAAAACAACAGTAATAACGATAATACTAACAAAGTAATATACAAAGCAAATGATAGGAACCATGAGACTCTACCAACACCTGAGATGCTGCCTTCCCTGCTCCAGCTGCAAGCTGAAACCACACACAGAAACAAGTTGAAAAGAATCACCACTACCCTGGCCCAGGCCTCGTTTTATATAGGGGGCATGATGTCAGTATGGTATCAAATACCCCCCTGGCTGATTCAGATGTTTATGCTGGCTATGACCTCTCCAGCTGCTGCCTGCCCAACTGCTTGAGCCAGCAGCTGCATGTGGTAATTAACTCAAAGCAAACCCAGGACATCCTTCCTTTTGACAAACAGCAATAGTAACTTCATCTAGTAGGTTTTAAGATCCTTCTTTTGCTATCCTACCCCAAAATTTTATGCAACTTTAGAAAACAGACTGTATGAATGACTGCCTTTGATACTGATCATCTAGATTCGACATGAGTGAGAATTTGAAAGAGTAACAAGTCTCACCAATTCTTCCCTCAAGTTTCCCAATGTTTCCATCTGGTTTGAACGAGCACTTAGCGTACTCGAGAGCTTCTCCATCAGAATATCATATTTGCTCCTCCTAACCAAAAAGAGAAAATTATTTTACATGCAAGCATGCACGTAACTTTATAAATACAAGGTGTACCTTTACAAAGTGTCACTCGCTAGGGAAAGTATGCTAAAGTGTTCTCAGATTGGTGTAGGAATTTTTGTTTTCTTATCCTTCTGTGAGTAACACGAGAGAATCTGTCACTAAGAAGAGACTCCAGCTGAGAGTACAGTGACTAAGCCCAGGCTGTTACTTCACTGGCAATCCACAGAAGCACAAGTTCTAGTCATAAATAAGGAAACAAAAAATCCCACACTTAGAAATGTGCTTGAAGTAAGAATATCCAAAATTAACAGGATTAGAGCTACAATAAGAAGAGTAAGGCTTCTGTAGGCAGGTGACAGGCACATGAATACCCTAATGCTTACAGCTCCAATACAAGTAAGTTTTAAACTGTCCAGCATTTGAAAAAGGAGTTAATAAAGAAACTAAAAGAGTCAACACCAGGAAGCTTTGATGGTTCTGTGACAATAGAGTAAATTTTCATCAAGTAAAAGGTCACGGTCTACCCAGGAGATCTTTAAAACATCTAAGTGGCACAAACCTATCAACATGAAAGCGAGTGAGAAGCAGAAGAATTGAGTGTTGCTGTGCTCCACTCGGTAGCCTTATGACATGGGACTGCATTGTTATGAGACCATTTCTGTCCAGTACTCGCCGGTGATAATGAAGTTTTCCAGCATCCACTCTAAAGAAAAGATGAGAAGATATCTATAGACACAGGAACTGATGTAAATAAATCCTAATTATCCGTTATCCTAAAACACTTCATCTAAATTACCCATGGTCTTAGTGACAGATATTAATTTTCAAAGTGACAACTTCAAAATTAGGAAGTGCCAAAGTTAAGAGAACCTGTGAAAGTGATTTTCGTAGTTAATGCAGTTAAGCAGTGAGAAATCCCTCTGACTTTAACCTGCAGTCTCTATGCACAATCATAATATCGTAACGTGGTTTGATGAGACAGCTGAACCAGAAGTGTACCCCCAGGCCCTCCTTCTCCATCCTCTCTTTTTAACTCCTGACCACACAACAATTACAGTCCACCTTGTTTTCATCTCATCCCTTGGTGAGCTGCCTCAAGCCACTGAACTGACAGAAAAGCAGCCACAAAAGATTTCCCTTCCACCCCCATCATCTTTGTTACCTAAAGAGAGGCAAAAACAATGCCAATGTGGTTTTCAAGCTACATACATTTCATCTGTTAAAAGCAGTAGATCCTCAAGAGCAATGTTAATATTCTCCAGCACTGCAATACAAACCCAGAAGTTCCCCAAGAGGCTGGGAATGCTCTCCAGCAACAAAGTACGTGGTCTGCTTTGGGAACCGGTAACTCAAGCTCACATTCAGGTAAGAGAAGATGTCACACTGGGCAAATGCTGGGGACACAAAGTGAGCATTCAAGAATCTTCAGAACTTCATCAAGGTAAGATGCTCACTCAGCAGTTCAGAAAAGAAAAAGAAAATAATTGTTCCATCCCAAACTTGAAGAAAAAGTGTTTTAGAGAAAGCAAGCATTTCCACAAATTAGAAACTTCTGGACTGACCCAATAGAGACAAGCTCTGGTTCCATAAGAAAATATCAGGGATTATAAATAACTCAGGGAAGAGCCCAGTGTACTTGTAGCAACGCAGGCTCCAATAGCCAAGTGCTCCTGGTAGTAAACAGGAGACACAACCAATAAAAGTCCCAATTTAAATCAATACACAGCAAATCTTAAGTGGACAGATCTTTATAAAGAATCAGTGAATACTTATTAGCTTTGACTTAATTCATATAGCAAGATATAAACTTACTTGAAAGCCCCACTGTGAAGGTCCCTCTGAAGCTCTCCTTGCCACCTAGCACGACCTAAACGCTCCAAAATACAGTAGGAGAAGTCAGGGAGTTTTAAGTCAGGGTCACCCTCCCAGCCTATTAAAGCTCGATAACGCTGGTCTTGAGAAGCAACAATGACAAGTTTCTCTCCCCATCTATAAAACAGAAAATAGCAAGTTATTATTTGTTCAATAAAAACAGAGACACCAATCACCTCTCCCCCAAATGTCAGTCTTGATATAGCCTGCACAAACTAAGTAAGGATTAAATTCTACCACTTGAGTTAAAAACCTTTTAATCCCAGATATAAGGATTTCACTCACTTTTCAACAGCTTCCACGTAAGTACAACAAGGCTGCAAATCCTTCCTCCTTATTTGATCAGTGATATCTACTCTCTCTTTAAAATACTGGCAGGAACCTTGTATGCCATCTTTATTATCCAAAATCATATGGACAGGATAAATATCATCTAAAGACACAGGATCTCTCTTGCTTTCCAGTATTCCTGTTTCAAGGTCTATCTCTTCATATCTGAAATGAAGGCAGAGAACCAACATGTAACCGATTAAGATGAATGTGTAACTAAAATGTAAGATTGTCATAAACAATGCTGATACCTCTATGAAATATCCTAGAAAAACAAAACTTTTTTAAAGCTCAAAATAGGAAAACACAAAGAGTAGAGCTGCACTCCAAGTACAACCAAATCTTATCAGCATGCAGAGTACTATGAAGGAAGAGAGGAATACTCTAATTGATCTTCAAATATTAAAATAATGAAGTAGTGGGAATAAAAGAAACATATAGAAATACTAGTACACAGAAAACAACACCCACGTCCACCCTCATAAACTGAGACTTAGAGGTTCTTGCACCGAAGCAGTAAACACCCTGAGGACGGCAATCTAGCCAGGGCTCTGTAAGGGTTTCCCGAAGAGCGGGCTTCAGACCCGCACTCCGCCTCCTCAAGCGCTCTTTCTACACCTCGAGGGGCTCCCGAGAAGGCGCCGAGGCGGCGGGGGCAGCCCCCGGGGCGGCCGGAGCGCCACGCCCGCCCTGTCAGGGCAGAGGAGCGAGCCCTGCCCAAGCACCTGCGGGGAGCGGGAAGGGAAGCGCGGCGGCCTGCGAGCGGAGCGGCTCTCACCGGTCGTAGAGGCGGAGCGGCGGGCGCGCCCGCGGCAGCAGGTAGAAGCGGACGTCGGGCTGGGCGCTGAGCGCGGCCCAGAGGAGCTGCTGCGTGGCGGGCTCCAGCGGCAGCGGGAAGGGCGGCGAGCGGGTGCCCAGACGGTGCCACAGCGCGCTCGGCGTCACCCCATCCAGACCCTCCAGGGCCACTTCATCCAGCAGCGTCCACAGCGCCTCCATTACCGCTGCCGCTTCCGGGCAGGCGCCGGAAGTGACGGCACATACGCGCCCGTAACCAAGGGAACGCACGAAAACAAGGCAGCGGCCTGGGCTCCAGCGCTTGAGGGGCTCCTGCCGCGGGTCTCCCCTCAACCAGGGGCCTGCCGGCGCTAAACGCCCGGCGGTCGGGCCTGAGGCCCTGCTCTGTCCTCCGGCTCGGGAGAGGCGTCAGTTCAGCCCCAAGGCCGCGCCACCGCAGTGAGAGCGAGGGAGAGAGTGAGAGCACTGTTTTAACAGAGACACTGCGGGCGGTAAGAGACAAAATACGCGGGTTTGGGTTTTTTTTTGGTTTTTTTTTTTTTTTTTTTTAATGGTATAGAACTAAATGAATCGTTTTGATGGCAAGTTTAAACTTCTGAGTGTACAAGAGGGGACCCAATCACAATGTGCAGCAACAGCTCTGGGATACTTGGTGGGAATTGCTGGAAAAGTTCTTATTTCTTGAAAGGCAAGCGAAGTAAAATTCTAGTTAAACATTTTCAATGCATACAGCATTTGTAGTGAGTAAGTTCTAGAAGTAACTGGCCTCATGACCTATAGCAATCAGGAAATTCATTCTCCAGTTGATCTATGGATGTGGCCCTTTCAGTTTGTGCCCCAGAACTGACTTTCATGCTAGTTCTTAGATTATAATCTCATTATAATATATGCTTTCAATTTTTAGTATTTTTAGGCTCTTCAGTAGATTGTGAAGGGTTTTGGAAAACAGGTAAAACATGCAATGTTTTCAGGATCTTTATTTGCTACACTGATAGTTTTATGCTTTGATGAAGGAGGAATTTTTTTTCAGTTTTTCCTGTCCTTGTCTACTGAGGGTGCAAACCTCGAAGTTCTCTGTAATGAATCATTTCTACACTTCAGTATGATAATTATATTCTCATTTCAGCTTTATTTGAAGGACATGGTGACTAACTTTGATGAAAAACATGACGAATACTTAGTATCTCTTCAGCAGAGAAACCGGTGAGACACAAAATTGTTACCACCATTGAGTATGTAATACCTGTTGTGTAATATCTGATACAGTATTTACTATCAGCAGTTGTATTAGTTTAAAAATTTCAGGTTTAAACCTGTGATGCAAAGTCTGACTCTCTGTGTCTTAAAACATTCAGGTTATTCTCTTCCCTTTGCTAAGTATATCAAAGCTCTTATTTCTAGAGCAGCTGACACTTAAGTACTTGAAAATGTAGATAAATTTATTAGTAAAATAGCTATTGTTTCTATGACTTATAGGGAAGATATTTATTTATAGAGCAAGAGGTTCCAGTTTCAGAAGTAAATGGCAGCTTACACCACGTGAGGATATTGTTATGAGGCAAAGCTTTTATGTTGTCAGAAATATAGAAAATAGCATGTAAAAGTTGCTGAAGTGAAACGTGCAAAGTTAGGTTCAGCTAAGGTGGGAGATTTTTAACCTTTGTTCTTCTGAACCTTCCTGTCATTGTACCTGAGGCAGATGAATTTCACATCTTCGTTCAGAAGGTTCTACAGAACTTTCTTTCCAGCTTCCCTCCTTTAGCACAAGCTATGCGATTTTTGCTCCCATTCTATAACAAACTGAATGCTTTGGTGAAAAGACAAAAAAAAAGAAACTAAAAAAGCCACAGTTATGTTAGAAGAACAGCCAATTTTTGTGAACTTGGCTTTCTTTTCTGTATAGCTTCCTACAGCTGTTTTAGAAAAGGATGATACAACTTGCACCCTTGTTATCAGAGATCTCTGTCTGAGTTTTGGTGGAAACATGCCACAGAATTACAACATGACAAGCAGGTGCAACTGTACCTTGCAGAAGGGGGAGGCTGGATGTGTTCCTGTACTGGACACCACTGCCACTTTTGAATAGCGGGGGCTGCAGAGTAGCCCCTGTGTGGGACCAGGTCAGGTACTGCCCTGGCCCAGTCACAGATAGTTCCTGTGGGATCCAAAACGAACAGGAACAGTCAACGTGTGTCTGAGCATCATCACCTGGAGCAGCCTGGTGGGTATTCAAGACAGTGGTGTCTGCAAGGTGTGGAATGGTCCTCAGGGGCATGCTGCACACATCCTTGGAAAAAGGTGGCTCATGTCAGAATGGGACTTTGGCCTGTGGATGGACCCACCCTGCAATCAAAGGGAAGCCAGGAAGGAGTGTGTGGGGACAGTTGTAAATTGTCACCCACATGACCCCAGTCTCTTGGCCTGCCAAAGGAATTAGGATGGACTAAGTGTAACCCATGGCTTAAGGAGGGAAGATGAGACTTGGAAGAGGGAGGGTAGGTGTTTCGCTTAAATGAATCCTGGGGAAAGTTATGGTTGTGGGGTTTTTTGGTTTTGTTGTTTTTTTGTTGTTGTTGGGTTTTCAAAATATTATTTTAGGCAGACATTAATTTTATGGCATCTTTAACTGCACTGTTGACTGGGGGCTTTCCCCCTCAAGTTTCAAAGCACTAACAGTCTTTTTCTTTTTTCTTGAAAAGAGCTCAACTATTTTTAAGCTTTTTGAAATGCTAAGTGAAACTTTTGAACAAGAAGAAAGCTTAAATATGCTAAATTGCAAATTGAAAAAAAATAATCTGAAATGAGAACAAGACAGAAAAAAATCTCACAAGGGAGAGGTTTGGTCAAACTTCATTCATACGTCACAGGCTGGAGGTACTCCTAGAAGCAGTACACAACAGGAACAGGTCCTGGAAGCTATATTCTCAAATTGTTATTTGAATTATGAACATATTTTTCATGTTTGTGACATCGTGTGTTTCTGTATTTACTGCTGATCTGACCATCTGTATATGCACTGCATAAGGATGAATTATTATCATTTTTAATTCAGGCTACTGGGACATTTAAAAAGAAAGGATCCTATACAAATCAAACTGGAGCAGTTAGAACAAGGATTTTCTCTGTATCTGAATGGAGCTAATTCAGACCTGAAAAATCACAGCAGAAAAATCAGCTCACGTGGCTACCTTAAAAGTGAGTCAAAGACGACCAGGACAAATGGTGAGTTGCAGGAAAGTTTGTCTGCATTTAGCTGGTATCTGGGGCTAAACAACAGCAGCTGCTGTATCACCCAGTGACCCCTCCCCAGCAGAGAAGGGGGATTGCAAAAAGGGGAGGAGACCTGTGGGTTGAAATGAAAATGGATTTAATAAAACAGCAAAACTAGTACTGATGCCAATAAAAAGTGTACAGAGTTGTACTCTCCCCAGTGAATGTACAGAGGTCACAATAAATGGGAAGGCTGCCCTTGGGAGCAGAATGATGAGTGAGCCCTTCCAGGGATGGGGAGAAGCAAGAGCAAACTTCCCTCTCTGTACTGAAGGTGATGTTTCTGGTCTGGGATACACCTGGAGCTAATTTAGGTCAGCTGCCCTGGCTGACTCCAAACTGCTACCGGCCTCCAGACCAAGGGTGGACTGGGATTCTGCCCCAGCAAAACCAGGACAGAGTTTTACAGAGATTGCAATCTGGAACTGTTTTGAACATTTACTCATCAGACTGTAATTGTGTTGGTGAGGTTACTACTCAGGCTGTGATAAAGACACAACAGCATTTGAGCTTGGTAGAATGAAATTCCATGGGACCCTTTTATTAGAGTACTCAAGCTGGTTGTAGGGAAGGAAGGGTCTCTATAACACCCTATACCTTTCTCAGTTGTTCCCTGACTAATTACAAAGTTTAACTTCCTCATCTCTCCATTTGTTAAATGGTTAGAGCTCAATCTAGAAGATTAGAAATGTATATACAATGCCACTGTAAAATAATTCTAAACCTTTGTCTGATACATAACACCCTTAACAGGCTTTAAAATGTGATGGACTTCAATGTTACCTAAATCTGGTGTCCTTTAGACAAATGACACTTGGTGACATAGACTATAATCAAATTATATCCAGTAATAGCTGCATTAAGCTGATAAATTATGTTTAAGCTATAATAGTTGTCTTAAAAAGACAGCTAATCTTTATTTAAATATTTGAAGTAAAGAAAATTACCATTTTCTGCCAGTGATTAGCTGGCTTTATTTAAAAATGTGTATTTTGTTTCTAATTTAAGTCTGTCTGTCAGAGAGAGCAATGTGGTGACAGGAATAATTTTGCATGTATGAATGTATAAAGTGTGATCTTACTGGCCTTCTAATCTACTCAGCATAATGAAAATGAAGTTGATTTCAGTAAATCCCTGTGTAAAGCAGTTTACCAACCTTAGCCTGTTATCCTCACGCTTGATATAACCTGTCTGTCTTACAGTGGTTTTTTAATCTGTTGCAGGGTAGCTAGTGTCTGCTTGAGCTTTATTTTCACCTGAAAAGGAAAAGAGTTTTAAAACTTAATATGATCATTCATTGTGATTGAAGGATTATTAATCTCAACAATAACTTTTTAGCTTAGACTCTAACCATGAGTCTAAGCTCTATCTGTTTTTTCTTTAATTTCCTGGGTACATACCATTTGTTTTCAAGCTGAAGTGTGTTCAGGTTTAGGTGTCTGGTATATAATCTCTTGTAGGTTATAGGGGATGGTGACAGGGAATCGGCTAGTCACCTAGTTTCACTTCATTCTTCTGTATGAAGGTAAAAACAAGTGTAATGATGCAAAGAAGTTCACATTGTTGGATGCTGGAAAATGAAGGGAAGTGTGTGCTCTGTCACACCGGGCTGATAGACCTCTAAACAAGATCTTTGAGTTTTTGGTCCAAAATTGGTGCAGGGATATTGTGTCAGGAGCTGTAATAGAACTCTGTCAAGAGAAATTTCCTTTTAAAGTTCTGTTGTACATGTTATCTCTGAGCTTAACCAAAAGCTTTTACTTTTTATGGTTGCTTAATGTCATTTGATTCAGTGAAGGTAGAATACTCAGTTTGTTTTAGGCACCTCTAAAGACTTCAGTGGCAAACAGTTCTTTTCCTCAGCTCCACCAACTTGGAGACAGTAGCGTTATCTCTGCAAAAGTGAACTGAGGATTTTGCTATGCCTCAGCTATTCAATGTTGTTATTTTAAACACGTGTAGCTGCAGTGAAAGTTGCCAACTGAATCATCATCCTGTCATTTTTCTTCTGTTTGATTTTGCCACTAGAATCCAGAGTGGGAATCACTGGTGATCTGTATAAGTTTCTTGCCTGGGGGTAGTACCTTAGCAATTTTGTGGTCTGTTTCATTTTTAGGCATTTCTTCTCAATGATTGAATATGATTTTACTTACAGAAATGATTTCTAGCTGAGATACAGCACTGAATTTCCTTCTCTGTCCATCTCCCATGAGAGTTATTGCATCATTACTTCTAAAGCATCCATCTGTAGGATTAGTCTTCACTGAAAAATTAGGAATGTGTGATACTTAATAATACAGAACAGGCACAAATCCCTCTTTGTGGTTCATGAAGGTGTCATTATAAATCTATTTGTCTGGACTATTTTCTTTGTCTGTGTTCCCTAGGAGTAATTCATGATAATAGTGATTGATAAACTTACCACGCTTAGGCTTGGTAAATGAATTAAAATGATGGGCTTATAAGGTAGTGGATCTGGTGTCTAGGTATACTGTCAGTTCTGTGGGTGTATCAACCAGAAAGAGTTTGACAACTGTGCCTGTACTTCCAGGGAATGTCAGCATGGTCACAAGGATGTGGCTTAAGGGCAGCATGAGGCCTCCTTTGATTATAACTAATATTTTGATGATGTACTACTCTGTTCTTGGCTACTACAATAGGCAGAGTCAGCTCAAGTCTCCAAGGGAATGACACCAGTGGACCTATTTGGTGATCCAAACCAGATAGTGGTTGGTATTCGCGTCACATCCATCCATCCCATGAGAAGGATGTTTTTGTTCTAAAGTAACATTTGTAGCACAGACAACTAGCTCAGCTGCATCAACTTCTGCTTGGGAATTGAGCTACTGTTTTTCCTGGTTTAGAGAGATGTGGTCACGTGAATCCATCACAAAATACTCAAAACAATTCTGAGAACCAAATGCTCAGCAGTGGTAGCATGAGTCCTACTCTGTTCCTTTTTCTACTTACACTTGGTAGCACACATGAGTGACCTTCTGGGCAGTTGCTTAGAAGAGATGGATTGCTTAGAAAGTGAAAGATGTTTCCAATTCTGTCCCAAAGCCATGGCTGAATCAGACCATACTTCTAGGACAGTTCACCCTCAGTACCAGAAGAGCCCTAGAGCAATCAGCACTGACACTAATGACAGCCAAGTATTTCTGAGGTTACTTAGGAACAGCCTAATGGAGAAACTATAGTTGGAAGGGTTCTTTTTCTTCCTTGGAGCAGTCCATTTCTTTTATCCTCTGTTCTTAGTGTCCTGCTTCAGGCCTAATAGACAGATACTTTGTGCTGAAGCAATAGAACATCATCTTTTTGTTCTTGCTCTGTAATTTTATTATTGCTCTTCACTGACATAAGCACACACAGTTCCTTTAAGAGTGGTCCTACCCTGTGCCCGTTCTCTCCTATCTGCTTGCACCAGTATTTGTGCAATCTCATGATGAACTGGACTGCACAAATGACTAAAAATAGAAGTAAGCTTTCTTTTGTTTTTTCTCTCTTGAAACCTGCCCATAGCCCTTTGAATGGGACATGGGACTAGGTGACCTCCAGAGGTTCCTTCCAAACTCAATCTTTCTGTGATTGTATGACCAATGCAGGACAACTGCTTTTATTGTAGTGCCAGTTTCTGTTGGCTTAGGGTGACTCTTAAATTATGGTTTAAAGAAAAAAGGTTTTGCATCAGCTATTTTTCTCCACTGAGAAGAAATAGAAGCTGTAAATCTGTCTCAGACATAGGAAATGAGATGCCTTTATTTAGGATGCTATTGAGAGCATTGGCAATGTCCTTGCTCCATTGAGGATACTGATGTGGCCTGCAAGATGTTTGTCTCTTTGTCTCAATCAAAGCGTCTTCTCAAAAATCCATTGTTCTACTGTAAGTTAGGATCATTTCCAGGACAGAAACCTTTAATTCTTCTTGACCATACACAGAATTTTTGCATGAGTTCTGGAACAAAGATTTTCTTGCCTTAGAAATGAACAAAAATCATTGTCCTTCATTTATGACTTTTACTTGAATCCTTCTTTGCACAGTATGTTAAATACCTAATACATTCTGTTTAATCTCCCAGAACCTTATGTTTTCTTAGTTTGAGAGGAAATAAAATTCCTTTGCAAACCTAATGTATAACCTGTTGCTCATAGGAGTCCTGTTCACCATTGGCTGCCTTCAGTAGTATGGGTATTGGGCTCAGCTGACTTCCTAAAACAGATCTTACCATCTACCCAGCTAGAAGTTAGGATGATGTACAACCCTATTCTAGAGTGTATTTCTATACTTTTGTGGCAATGAATGTGGAGATTCAGTTGTTTTAAGCTAATGTATCCTTAATTTATTATCTTGAATGTGCATGATGCTGACTGTCCCGAAAGAGGTTCAAAACTCCTGCCACTAATACACAAGTAGGCAGTATTTGAAGTGCAGCAGTTGTTGATACGATTCACATCATTCACATGTCAAAGACTTACTCTTCTCCCCTTATTGGGGAGGGGGGAGGAGCAAACAAACAACAAAACCAAAACAAACTGCAAAATAAGGTGTATATTGTCCAATACCATATTTCTATTTTCTGTCTTCTCGTTCTTGTCTCTATGCTCTGAAAAAGCAGTTGAGCTAGAAAAGAGTGAGTTGCGAGAACACGGCACGCGGACTGCGCCACGCAAAATACAACGCAGAGCTTGGCTTCAGGTAAGGAGCAGTTTGAAAGAATGTGTCTTTGAACTAATTCTTTGATCGTAAATAATTTTAGGGGGAAATGGTTGCAACTAGCAGATACTGGGTAGCTGGCACTCTTGTAGAATCTGAGTTTTGGTTTGGTCTGGATAACGACTGACAATGTGGGATGATACCCTGACCAGTTGTGTGTGTACTTTGAAGCCCAAAGAGGCAAATCTCATTGAAAGGATTTGATTTTGGTGACATCCATCACAGAAACTTTTGTAGCTTTTACGTGATTCGGTCTATCTGTCTTCCAGCAGAACAGTTGTTGCTTAACATCTCTGATGGAAAGTCTCAAGAGATTATCTAGTGCAAAGGATGGAGAATCTTATTTTGGAGATCCATCCATGCCTGTCACTGGTGTTCTCCACTCTGCAATAGTATTAAGGGACACAGAAGTGTAATTTGCATTGCTCAAGTTGTAATTTGTGAAAGATTCTGATAGATTAGAAGAGAGGAAAATGCATAGCTAATTAAAATACCTGCTTATAAGAAACGTGGATCCTTTAACTACATAGTTTTGGTTCAGTGGAGAAACCTCAATGGTCTTTTTTTAGTTTTGGCCTAAAGAAGGATCTGGCTTAACCTGTCAAGGAATATGACTCAACAAAACAAATGCAAATTCTGAACAGATGAGGTGTTACCCAAATAATCATCCTATTTGATTAGCAGCTGCCCTGGCTGGTTGTCCAGGGACGTCCCTGACTGGGGAATGCAGCCTGTCCTGTGGAGAGCAGCAGCAGTTGGGGGAGTTAGACTAGGGCAGCTAAACCATAATGCAGGGACCCAAAGGTGAGCTCATGGAGGACAGACACCTTCTGTAGAACAGAGAGGAAAAGCATTGCTTGATCAAGATATTGTTATGTAAAATGTGATGATTGTTCTTTTTGTACTGCTGACAGCACAAAAGATGTCTAATTTCTTTGAATGCTTCTTTAACAGAGAACTGTGAAGATTAAAACAGAAAAAGGGGCTAAACTCTGCCTTAAACCACCCCTTGAATACTCTGAGGATTTTGAACCTTATGAAAGCTTGAGTGTGGAGACAAATGGTGGTGATTCTCTCTGTCACTCCCAGGTATAGTTGGCAGTTGCCTTCTATTGTTCATGGTAGGGGCAATTGAAATGTGAACAGGCCCAGGTATCAGTTCTGACGAAAGCATGCAAACCAGGTATATAGTGTTCCTTTCACTGGATGATTTTGCATTGATGAGATATGACATAAAGAAAGAAAAAATTAAAAGAATCTACTTTGAAAATCTAATCTCAGTTAACAATGCTATAACATGTTAAGTGCGAATTTTAAAAAGCTGAATATTATTTCTGTTAGATAGAACCAAGGAGACTCCATTCCCTTAATGGCTGTCCACATGAACATCACTCTTGACTGTCAGGTCATAGAAAGCTTAAACAGCATTTTTTTCCAAATTTAGGTTAGTTTTAGAATAATTGTGCTAAAATTATTCCATGCCGTTGTTTTACCTAGCCAAAGGTGAAGTTTTCAAACTATAATCAATATGGTTGCTTTCCATCAAGGGTTGTTATTTTATTGACTCTGTTGTTTGACAGTTCAGCCTTCTATTTGGTTCCTAATTGCAGTTTGTTCCAGCACACTTCACAAATGTCCTGTCCTTAAAAAATGAATAAATTAACATAAATTTATGTTAAAGTTTTTATGCCTAACCAATTAATGACATCAATAAAGATTTTCTGGGTAGTGGAACAGCATCTGGATGTGAAACTGTCTACAGATCTTACCGCTGGCATCAAACTTCCCAAGTGTATTTCCCTAGCTTGCATCATTCTACCTTTCCTATATTGCTTTTGAGCTTATGATTTTTTTTCTCCATAAACCAGTGACATGTTTACAGTGTTGGTTAGTTATAATCATTAATAGGTAAGTAGTAAGCTAATAATTTTAAACCAACCCCTCACTTTTCTTTGTATCCCAGGTGGAAATACTTCTGGTTTACCTGAAGCTACAATGTGTTTTCTTGAATGTCTTTTCACAACCCAGATGTCACTAGGCTTCAAACCAAAAGGAAAGCCCTGCAATTCCCTGTCAAATAACCTGAAATATTAGTCTTGACTGTCATAAAGACCTGCTCAATATCAAGCCTCAGGTTGCTTATAGACCCTTTTTTGAACCTAAGTTTGCTGGCTCTTTGTAGTATGTTTGTGTCAACATGGATTTCCCAACAGGTAATCTGTAGCAGAAGAGCAGTTGGAAGCTTTCATTGCCAACTGAACATACCCTATCACTGTTCATTTGTACCTAAGATACCCTCAGGTTTTCATTTTACTTGTACAGTTTGCTGACCTATACTTACCTCAAAACTCTAATAGCAACAAAGTAGGAAAAAGAAGCATTTAGGATATGCAAGATATTTTCCTTCTTTCATAAAAACACAGGCTCTCCAGAATTGCCTATGCTGTTTGAGGCATATGGTGAGAGAGGTAGGCCAGATTTTTCCATAGTAAATTTCAAACCAGATTCCTAATTACATAAAATCCTGCTACAGTGTGTCCACTTAAGTAATCTGTGTAAACTGGAAGCATAGTCCATTAGACCACCATTCTTTTCTGCTGCTTTTTGAAGTACAGATGTGGACAGGACTATTATCATCTATCCAGCTGCTTATAAAGAAGTTGCTATTATATAGCTTTGCAGTTTTGTCAAGGTATTTGGAAAATCTGGACTGCAGCTAGTCTTCAAACAGCAAGCAAAAAGATGTGATAATCTAACTGTGTGAGACTGGAAAGAATGTGTCATTGCTCTCTCCATTACTTACCTCCTGTTTGTTACTTATTCCTAAAAATTAGTTCTGCACATAAAGATTTCATGGCCTACAGAATTTTCCTGCAAGTATTCTGATGAGATGGAACAAAAGATTTTTCTTTACAAGTCCTCATGAGAATAGTGGAAACGTAACATAGGAATGTTAATATTTTTAGCTGCATCATGGCTCTGAGTTCACAAGAACATTTTTCTTTCTCCTATGGGAGAGGCAGACACATGGGTTTATTTTAAAATACAGGTTTGAGCTTTTCTGACAAATCTGTTTGAATTGTACCAGAAATTGAGAAGCAGCTTGCAACTCAGTATAGAAGAGAAAAGGATGGATGAAGACTCACTTAGTGATGATGATGATGATGATGTCTCTGTTGAAGAGGATGTATTTTCAGAACCATCTCCCACTGAGGAAACAATTACAAGCCTTGGAGACCTTCAGTTGCATAGCAGTAGATCATTGCAGAAAGAAGCTTCTGAACATCAGGATGCTGGGAGATGCTCTGGCCTTGATTCTGGTGCAGTTAGTATGTTGGAGTTCAACCAGGATCAAAGCAGTAAGACTCTATTGTTCACTACTACTACTACTACAGTATTATAATAACAATAATTCTTTGAGTACATTGCTTCTAAGGGAATTGCTGTTGGTTAATCGTTGATGGTTAGTCCATAGTATCATGAGTTTTCATACTTTCAGCAAACCCGTTGTTTTAATCCCCTGATTTGGGACACTTGTATCCTCTTACATTAAGAATTTTTTTGCAAAGACAAAGATATAGCCCTGGTTAACGTGCTTGCACCACCAGGGCTAGGCACTTGATCTAAGGTTGTCTCAGGCTGTCTGTGAGATTTCTCATGAGATTACTACTGTTTTAATATATTTAACTGGTTTTGCAGTAATCCAGGCAGCCAAAACTTCCCAGTCTCAACTTCCCCCAATTCCCACCTTTGGTGCTGCATACTTTTCATAGCATGTGCTATTGAGCCCTGATGAAAGATGTATTAATTTGAGAAAGTAAATCGCTCTGGCTATGAGCTACTTCTTTTTGTCAGGTCCTCTGCTCTGGAGATCTCAATGTCCAAGCCCCAAACCAGTCACTAGGTCTCAAAGATGCTTAGCTTCTTAAAGGCAGAGAGTACGGGCAGAAATCAGACCTTGACGTATAATCAGTACTTCTCCGAATTCCCTCCCCGTTCATTTCAAGTACATTCATTTGGTTTGGGTTGGGTTTTCTTTTTTTCTCCTTTTTTTTTTTTTTTTTCTTTTTTCTTTGTTCTCTCTCCTCTTCCATTTGTTCTCTCCCCTCTTCCTTTATTGCTTAACTTAAGAGGAACAGCCTTTGAACAAATTGAATAAAGGAATGTCCCCCTCGTTATTATAGAGGTGACTGTAGTGTGAATGGGAGTGGTGGCAGAAGAAGAGGTAGGAACAAGACATGCAGCAACAGTGAGAACAAAATCTTTGGGAGAGTACAGGGTTGTTTGTTGTGTTTTTTTTCTGAGAGAACTTTCAAAGCTGTGGTGCAAACAATGGAGGCATTAATAATTCTCGAATGAAAAAGTGAAGTATTCTTCTGAACTACACCAGGCAACCCTGTCCCCCTTTAAAATAAGACATTCTAGTCTGTATTTTAAGAATTTATCTTGATATAACTGTTAAGAAGTGACTCAGGACTTCTTTTTTTCTGTTTTTGCTGTACTTGACAGTAATGCAGGTAAATATCTGGTACAGATGAGATATATTGGTACCTCATAATGATGTATTTTATTTTGTTTCTCTAAGTCAGTGCAAGCTGTGCATATGTACTTCTGCATCAGTAGAACAGTATCAGTGAAAGGGAGGGAGGATGGAGGTTATGACTTTAACTGTGAAAGCAAAATTAAAGTGGGAATATTTTAACAGTTAAGACCTGGTAAGTTTTCCCTGGCTGGCTGCTCTGAGATATCTCTGAAGTTGATTTTTTTTTTTTTTTTTTTTCTGTTCCCTTATTACCTTGCAGAAGTGAAGTCACTACGAGTTCTCTCAGCAAAAAGAAAAGATAATGCTGAAATCTACATTCCTGTCAGACCAATTGTGGTAAAAAATAAAATCACTCGGCCACTCTCTGCTGAATTCTTGCATCAGGAAAAATATGAAAAAATTTGTTCTAGTAAGAAATAAGAATATATAATGTCTATAAGGAGAGGGTTTTATGCCTTTTTTTTTTTTATTGTTATGTCTCAGTTGAAATGTCAGCACACACATCATTATGTGATTTTTCTTACCTGTTGTCCTTTTGTTTTTGCTTTGGTGTTTTTTGGTTTTGTGTGTGTTTGTTTTGTCAGGTTTTTAGTTGTTGTTTTTACTACTTCAAGTGTTTTGACTTAAGCAAAACTGTGAGAAAGTCAAGAGCCTGTACACTTCAGTCTTCTACTGTGTTTTTACCACCTTTCTTCTCTTTTTGCTTCCACACCATTAGACTCTCCTTTCCCTTTCAATCCTTACGCTTGCTCAGTGTTTCTCACATTCCTTGTAGAGATCTCTTCCCTGTGGTATTAACAGAAATATTTCTTCTCCAGATCAGCAATTCACCCTTTGGTGGAAGGTTTTAACACAATGAATTTATAGCACTGAAGGAATAGTTCTCCACAGCACAGCAAAACCATCTCTGTTGCTGCTTGAGACTGTATTTACACCTAGAATGCTGCAGATCAGTCTCCAGTGCTGGGTAGATATGCTGGTCTCTAGTATCATACTGGAAAATGTTTTTCCTGGACTGGAGAACACCATTTGGAAGACATGTCTGCTTTTTCCAGAAACCTACTAATAAGATGTGGTCTTTACCTTGGGGGGGGGATGGGGGACAAATGACCCTCAACTGCAGGAGTTGAATTCATGGCTGCAGTTATTTCAGCACAGCCCTTAACAGGTCTGATGAACGTGAGCTTTGATAGACCCGAGATGAAGTTTACTGTACTCTGGTTAAGACACTTTACAAAAATCCGAGATCCAGATGTGTCCCAAGGAAGCAATAAAGCTGAGGATTCTGAAAAGTCAAAGTATTAGTTTCTTAATTGGCAGAAAAGCAAACTGAGGAAAAGCAGCTAGTTCTTTTTAGCTTCAGAATAAATATCTGTAGCTTTTGAGACCCTTACTCACCATCTGTCTGAGCAGATGCTTGCTTTGACCACTTTCCAAAGATGCATGTAGCACTTTCTCAGGTTATAACAGGGCTTGGTAGAACAGTTTCTGTCCAGCTATCACTTTAAATCTTTAAATTAATTTCAGTACAGAATACAGATATAGTACAGAACAATAAGGATTCTATTCTGTCCCTGTATTCACATAGATGACTAATGCTCGTTGAGAGGTTTTTTAGTGTAGATGGTGTAGGGCTTAAGGAGTGTGAATGCATGCAAATATCAGTTCAGTTGTCACTTCCTGTCATTTCAAGGCAGGCTTAGTGTTACTAGCAGCCACTGCCATTTTACTGTCCTGCTTAGTAAACCTCCTGGCAGCATTATGAGCATGCTTCCATGTCAGTCTGCTCTTCAGTTTTTTCACTTGATCTAAATGCCTGTACAACTTCCGTCTCTCTTCTTCCCTTGACTTTTGAAGTCCTTGAATGTAACCACTGTGCTTCTCTTTCAGTCCAATCTCAGAGCATCTTGTTAAATTTAATTTCCTTTCTTTTAAACATGTTTATAGGCTGTGGCGTTTCTATTTCTCCATGATGTTTGGGATGATTGGGATGCGTATAGCCATTTTGATGACTACTTAAGTGATAAGGTCATTTATTTTGCCTTGCAAATTGCAACTCCTGACTCCCCTTGATTTACTAGAAGAGTCTGGGGATTCCTCCAAAATAGCTGAACACCCCAATGACACTAAAAAATTCTGGTGTGCTGAAATTATATGTACCTCTTTTTCAATGAACTGTTACAAAACATTCCATTAAACATTGGAACAATGCAAGTACAAAAAAATCTTAGAGCATAAAAATTATATTTTTCATTTGTGGAGTCTCTGTCCTCTTATGTTACTGTTTCAGCTGTTGTCTAAAGTAGATGTGACCTGGAATCTTAATATAAAAACAAATTGGGGTAATTCAGCCTTGCTAGAAGAGTTGCAGACTGCTAGCAAGGCCTTATGTCAGTAACTGAATTAGATATTTCAAATGCATGCTGTTGTAATGTTCCATATGTATATGCCTGGACAAATGAATATTCCTTCCTTCTTTTGGTGGCAGGACCATCAAGTCGACCAGAAAGACCACTTTCAGCAACTCGAAAGACTCTGTGTGAGAGAGATCCTGATCCCTCTGTTTCAGCTGTGGTTAAAGCAATGCAAATGGAAAATGAAGTCTTGCAGAGAGATCTGCAAAGGCAGACAGTTTCCCCAAGCCCTGAAAAGGTATGGCAACCTACAGAAGAGGGTAAACTCTCCATGAATTATGGTCTTTTAAACATTAAGTTTGTGTATGAATGAATGGTGATGTCTCTTAAGTGTAATTGGATTTGTACTATTCTTCCACAAAATGGTTTTCTAGCATCCCACAGCTCCCTCTTGATTTCAGGGATCACTGAGCTACTGATAGGCAAGTCACACAATATGTCTATACAGTCAAATGCACAGCTGCAGGCCCAGTTGAGCCATTTTAATTTTGGAAGCTTCTTAAGATAATGTGTGATTTCCATACGAATAATTCCTACCTTCCTACTGGACTCATTAATATGGGTACTGTTCCCTGTTAATGGATGCTCTGCTTCTTGAGCAGAGCTGTCATGTACACTGCACCTCTTAGTGAGGCGCAGCTCATATGGGTTTTCTGCACCAGTGCCTGTACATCTCTTATCTCCAACAGCCATGTTTAAAAATAATTAAAAACTCATCTTATAAACAAGGGAATCAACAAAAATCCATTCTATTCTGACTGAGATCAGACCATTATTTCTCATTTAAAGAATAAGGAGGTTTGTGTTGACAACCCTAGCTAAACTTTGAACATAACCAGTAACTCAGTTGTCCTGACAAAAACAGTGCTTAAATAAATCTGAGCATAAATGACACTTACAAAGCTACCTGTTAGGGACAATGTTCATGGATTCTGCTTCTAGTTTAGGAGACTCATTTTTAAAGGAAGGAGAAGAGAGATGCCTAGACATTCTTGGAGTTACTCATTTGAATTCTGAGTGTTTCCAAGACAACTGACTGCTGTAACCTAAGCTGATGCTCCCTGAAGGTGTGAGTTGGTGCAGTAATGAATATGTATCCACTGTCATCGCTGAGCCTCCCTTCTGGGGAGTTTTGGTTAGGAGGAAAGGTGAAAATGTTCTTCCACTATAGGTAAATACTTTACATATGATTTCACCATCTAGGTCAACTTTTCAATCTTATTCCTCCCAGTTTTGAGATATCTGTAGCTTTGTGATTGAGAGAACAAATTCCTTTGAATAGTCTCACATAATGTATCTTCCTGCTAAAATTAGGACTAATTGTAATATTGTTGTGCTTAAATGAAAAATAAGGAAATCATACTTAAAATATATGTAATTTTACCCTGACACATGGAATGGAGTTTTATAAACCTAATGTGAGTTCTCAGTCTTAAAGCTGACCTACATAATCTCCCAGAAGTAATTTAATTTTGCTTACTCAGTTAAGGGATTGTTGAACCTGGCCTTTGATATTTTTAATATATAACAATGCAGAATTTTTAATAGTAAAAAAGCATTTTAACACTTATAAGCATTTTCAAGTTATCTTACTCTTTGAAAATTATAGAAATAGAAGATCTAAGAACAGAAGGACTCCTACTCCTCATTTAATTAGTTGTTAACTGTGCTGAGTATTGTGTGTCTGACAGAAGCTACCACAATTTCTTAGGAAAGGTAACAAAGGGAGCAGGCTATACTTAAAAGGCAGGGTACAGGCAGAAAGAGCCTGAAGTAAGAACTGCAAGATTTTTCCTCTTTTTTTTCTCTTAGATAGTTGATACTGATGGTTCTATATTTAAAAAATAAAAAAATAAAATAAAAAAAAATCTTCTAATAAAACTGAGATTTTTGGTGTTTAAAGTCTTTATGATCCTTTTTTTTGGAGAAGGAGATAGTCTAGGTAGACCTGTGCCAAAGCTTTGGCAAACTCCGAGTCCTACCAAATGTATATAATGAGATTTCAGACAGATGTTTACATATTTAATAGATATCAGAGAATGCTTCTATGTTATTTTTCTTCCACTTAGACTATCAAGCTCCAAGCTCAGCTCTTTCATTGCAAATCAAGAGCAATTCTGTTAAACATACTTGTAACTCAGTGTAGAGCTGCAGATTAGCTGAAGTTAACTGAGGCCAGAGCTGGACCCAAACTCTTATTTGTTCCAGAGATGCAGATTGATACTCATTGGTACGTGGAAAACATTGTGAATGAAACATGTTCATTTTTTTCTTACTTAGAAGACGTTTTCTGTTTCATCTGTTGTTTCTACAATGGCTGAACCTCCAGAAAAATGTCAGGCAAGGACTGCAGACACAAAAGCTGCTGAGAGTATTTGTCCTTTTGGAAGCAGGTATGTCTATTTCCTTTAAGGCTAGCTTCCTTTTATTTAAGAGATGTTTTTCTGTATACCACCAGGTGTAGTGTAGTACCACTGCACCTAATAATCTTTAGATACCTGACACATTATGCAAGTAGTAGCAAATCAGGGAGAAAGTTTCAGCCTTGGGGCAATCTCTGTGGATCAGGCAACTGTGAACATCTTCCTTTGTTTGTCTTTCTATTACCTATCTATTCCTTTCTCAGACCACCTCAGAACCAGCTGAGAACTGGAGCCCAGTCTTTTAACCAAACTCTGTGTATCTAAGGTGGGATGCTGCAACTGTTGTCATTCAGCGTGGGGGCTACACGGGATTCTTCTGTGGGGTGTGCAGGTTCATCCTATCATCTCTTCACCTTTTCACCAACTAAATTATTTCTTAAAATTGCAAGAATTATGAGGAATTATCACATAAAATGTCTATTTCAGACAACAGAAGAAACTTCCGAAAGTCCTTCTGGAGCCTGAGAGCCGTTCTGCCTGTGATAATGTCATGTTCCTGTCTGATGACAAATCTGAAGTAGATTCCATGTTGAGAGAGGTTTGTGTATATATACCCACAACTGACGCTTCCCAGTATTACTAAAATAAGTGTACACTGAATGATCTGTATTCTGCCATTTCTGCCCAAGATCCACTAATAAATCTATTGCAGGGGTAAGAGAAGAGAATTTATCACTTTTTATTTGTTCATCAGAACAGCAAAGGAATCAAGTGAAGAACAGAGAGCTGTTTTCTCCTTCGGTTTTGTGAGAATGGGGATAAATTCTCTTCTCTTCTCTTACCCTGCTGTAGATTTATTTGTTGACGGGGGCCAGAATTGGTGGAACCCAGAATGACAATGTCATCCAGATAGCCTTAAATTTGAAAACTTCTTGCTTCTGACTTAGCAGTATTGTAGTCTTAACAGTCTTTATTTTGTTCCATGTTTTACTGTTTTATTGTCACTTATTTTTATATTATATTTTATTTTGGTCCAGATGACACCTGGTATGGAAGTACGTGATGCCATTTATGTGACTATGGAAATTCTTTCTAACTGGGGAAATCCAGTAAACGTGGGCCTGAGCGAGGTGGAATTCTTTGATTTATACAATGAAAAGATATTTGTGTCTCCACATGATGTGGACATTCGAAATGCTGACAACCAAGGGGATTTGTGCTGCTTGGTCAATAAGAACTTAAATGTAAGACAGCTTAGTTCTAGATGTGAAAATTTCTCATTATAATATTTCTTTCGCTATTTTTTTTTTTTTGTTTAGAAACAAGATTGCATTTTGAACCTGACTTGCATAACAACTATCTGATAATTAAAAAAACCCAAAACCAAATATTGCTTATTATTAACACATCCAGCTTTCCTGTCCAAGATGTTGGTTTTCAGTTACAATTTTGTTTTAGAACAGATTTTGATTAATTTGCCTGACAGACTTAACTGAGCAACTGGAAGGATGCAGTTTATATGCCACCTTATGTATTAACTCTGTGGTATTGTCTTGGACAAAAGAGCACATTCAGTTTTTTAAGTACTGTAATGTAATCACAGTATCCGTAGAATGAGATCATAAAGCTTTAAGGAGAATGAATTTCACATTTTTACAGTATATCCGCTGCTAAACCTGAGTAATTCTGGTGATCTGTAAGTATAGGAGTTTCACTGCTAACTTCTTCCAGATATTTAATATGAAATAAGTAAACTTAAGAAGGAAACATGCTTATTTCTTCCTGTCCCTTGGTTATCCTTTTACCTAGGGAAGAATCATGGAAGAGTAAGTGTGTAGGTAAGTAATTTTTGAGAGAGGATGAAGAAGAATGTGTGGTGCAGTATAAATATCTTGTGGCTCGTCTGTGAGATAGTAGGATGAGGCATTATGAGGTGCTTACATGCTATGAATAAAAGACAATAACTGGTATGAAATTCTGATGCTACTGGAGAGATGAACAAATGTCCATCGCCCTTCATACAGCCATCATTTCATTTGTGCTGCACATTCATTGTTTCCTTGGGCCTTCAGAGATAGGATTCTAGTAAAAATTAGTGTGATTTTAGTGGATGAGGATGCTAAATGACTTAGTCTATTAAAAAATATAAATTCTAATGCATTTCATGCTAGTGATAGTTTTCTGCTTGCAGGGTGAATAAGAATAGAAAGAGAGCAAATATGTAGTATTTTGAAATTTAGTTGAAACTAAATATGGGTTATTATTTCCAGACAAATATTTTGAAACATCTTTCTTACTGGCTCCTGAAAATTGTAGTTTGAGTGTCATAAATACCCATTTTCATTTATAGGCCATGTGCTCTGGCAGATGACACTTAGTAGAAGTGACTCTTGGATTTTCTGGATAATTATAAATGATGTAATAATATATTCATTAAGCCATATAAATCTGTAACTTTCAGCATTTCTCATACATTTGTATATCCCAGTATTCTTAAATAATGAGGTTTTATATTTCATTGATCGATATATTCCTTTGATTTGTGACACTGTAATCTCTTCTCTTGAAGCTGGAAAAGTATTGCATCAGAGAAGATTCAGTCTGGACAGGGAATATGGTCTTAGGATGTGGATATGTGATAACTGCAGGCTTCTTCAGAATTCAAAGCAGCATTTCCAGTTTGTGTACATTCCACTGATAAACAAAATCATCTCTACAGCTGCTTCTCATTCAAAACTCAATACTCAGCCTGGCTTTGTTATGCCTTCTATTGTTTAGAAGATCATGGGCAAATTTAAAGAGAAACTAATGAGAAGTTTGAGCAGGTCTCTCTGGAATCCATTTTGGTGCTGAATCTGGTGCCATCCTGTCAAGGCACCTCTGGCTCTATTTCAGTACACACCAGAACCTATTGATTTCTAGGGCATCAGGTCCTGACTTGAGAGGTCCGGAGATAGACTGCTCATCAGATGTTGTCTGCTGTTAGGAAATGATTTTTTTAAACATTCTTATTCATAGTATGACTTCAGTAACATGATCTATCTCTGAAGTTGATCCTGGAATTGGATTCGCACTGGTTTGAGGGCTAGCCATCATTTCTTTGATGCTAGAGGCCTCTTTCCTTTTTCCTTTTAATATAGAAAGGATCAAACCTGTCAGACACTCATGGCTGTTTATGCTGAAATCTGCCATTCACAACAGCAACAGTCTCTCAAAGCTTTTTTGAAGGGCCTCTGGGGCAGGGACATGGTGAACCATCAGGGCTTTGAATAAGATGATGACCACTCTGAGAACTGGATCTTTGAACAGACTGGCAGAGCTCTGTCCTTACCATCGTTAGGCACACATCTAAAGTACACAATAGGAAAGTTTTGTAGTTATGGCCTTCAGGAAAAACTGAGAGACTCACATAAAAGTGAAAGGGTATCAAAAAATACTGACTTTGTGTACATACTGTGTGACTATATGTACTGGGTACCCTTCAAAATAGAAAGGGGGATAATTTATCTGCTAATCTCAGTTTGCTGAAAGATTGTCTGTGTGTCTATTTACTTTATGCCCTAGTTCATCTCTGGTTTGGAGTAACAGTTGATGTCAAGTACATTAATATTCAACATTTGGATTCTGAAACTTTTTACTCTGTGCTTCTTTCTGAGCTGCTACACATCCTTTTTTTTCCTTTTCTGCACATGTAGAGGTAGCAGTTGTGAACAGTGCCTGGAATTAGGCATTCTTCGGTCTTGATTGTCAGTTGTCTGTAAAGTTCATGTTGGGAGTTTCTGGGATATCTTAGAAAATTTCAAGTGTAGAGTCCTATATATAGCTCAAAGGAATAGATCTGTAAACAAAATTGGTATCTACAAAGCCTTATTAAAGTAGAGGCAGTGAAATAAAATTATGTAAAATTCTCCTTTTTAGAGGGCAAAGGAGAAGTGTATGCACTTTTCAGAAATTGTCCAATGATTATACAGTGTCCATTGTGCTCAGTGATCCCCTCTATGCCTGCAAAGCTGATTAATTTGATTAAAATAAACTGGGCTTACTCTGACCCCACAGTTCCAAAGCATGGCAGACTGCCTGTCATTTGTGAGCGTGCTTATGTCTTACTGGGACAGCAAGCAGCTGACCTTTATCTAATTGTGAGGTTGTTGTGAGCTGTCTTACAGGCAGGGGATTCGGATTTGCTGTTTTGAAATGAGGTTAAGGTTTTGCTCTTAATGTAGTAGATTTTAGAAAATGATTACTTTTTTAATCAATGTACGTTTTTCTGTGGAGTAGTTAGTTAATTAAAATATCCTGCTTTAGGAGAAAGAGTATTAGTGACAGTCTGCTTGTGTGTGTTTTTTAGATCACGAAGGAAAGCTTCCTTTGGATGTGCCCTTTCCATCCACCTGTCCAACTTTACTTTGTTATCCGCAATCCCACCCGGTCACATGACTTTGGTATATCCAAGATCAAGATTTGGAATTACAACACCACAACTTCCAGTGTAAGTAGTCTTTTCTCAACTCCTCTGTATGTATGTTCTACCTTGCCTAGGGAAATTCAGTTTGAGCTTCTTTCCAAAAGTACACAATAAAAGTAGATACCATCTTCTCTAATAAAATCGGGAGCAAGAAGGGGGGTCCATGTCTACTGTGAAATTTGCTTTTGTCTTACTTGTAAGTGGTAGTAATGTAAGTATTCATGTTTTCATGTGTGCAATGAGCATTTTTTTGCAAAGCTATTAAAGATCTCTAAAGACCTAATAAAAGGCTTGCATATTCTGTCACTTAATCCTTTACTGTGATGAGAAATAAAGATAGGAAGGTAAGTGCATCTTAATATTCAGGACTTGAAGTTGGTTTATCACAATATAAATAAATATGTGCTTAAATATGTGTTTTCTTACATATAGAAGTAGGCTGTTTGCTCAATTTGGGTTTTGTCACTTTACGTGTACTAATTGCATTCATAATAAAACAAGTAATCTAGTGTTACAAGAGAGACATCTTATGGCAGATGGTCTTTGTGTGTTTGAATGTCACCATGGAAATTATTCTTGTTTGTACACTGCAATGTTAAGAAAAAATCCCAGGTACTGGATCAAAGAGGATTTGCTGTCCTGGATTATACGTAAGAGGCTTTATCCCTCTGGTTTTGCTCTCATCCGTGTTCTTATATAAGCACATATGGTAATTTATACGTAAGGAAATGACTTTGGAAGTTGCAGCTTAAACAAAAGTACTATAACGTTATTTATATTTATTTTCTGGAATTTTAATAGCTTTTTCTGTTAAAATGTGGGCTATAGAATATTCCATCATCATTACAGAGTGCAAAAGGGACTGTTGTTTTTGGAGGTAATAGTATGATTTGTTACCAAACCTACTGAATATAATGCAGGAAATACACATAAATATATTTCTGTATTTCAAGGCACTGTTTTTTTTAATAATACCCCTATGAGGCAAGCTGTAAAATCCATTAGGAGTATAATCCTGTGGATTTTGGTGGCAGTGCAGCAGTCTACACTGACTAAAGAAAAGTCTCATTATCCTTAAGATGAAAGGATAATACAAAGCAGTTCTGCCTAATTCTGTAATTTGTTCTGAAGAAATTTTGTCTGAGAAAAATAAACCCCAAAAATACAGTTAGCTAACAACTTTCTTCCTGCTAATGTAAATCCAGAACCACATTTCTGTGTCTTTTTTTGGTAGCCATTCTAACCTTCTTTCCTTCACTCAAAAACCATGTGAGAGTTGCCCAAGTACTTCAAAAATAGGCAAAAAATCAATTAAGGTCAGTACTTTTGAATGCTTGAGTTTTAGAGCTTGGGTCTGGAATTAGAAAAAAATATGTCTGAAGAAAGCTGTAAAAGTCAGATTACATTGTTGTCATGTAATTCAATGAATCAAGAAATCTAAGGAAGGTCTCAGAGAATGAATGCTTCGTCTTGCCTTTGTTTACTTCAAATGAGGTCTGGGAAAAAGGAGGTCATTTTTAGTCTGCAGGAAGAGATCATGTGTAAGAGTAACCCGTTCCTTTCAAGTTTGTCTGAAATATTCAAACATTTTGGAAATACTTGCTACAGCCTTGAAATTGCATCCTTACTTGATGCTATTAAAACTCTCTTCATAAGATCCAATATAATGTCTGTTGTATGTCTTCACAAATCTGTGAATGGAATTAATACTTAAATGCATGGAAGTCTTGCTCTCCAACTGGACCATGTTCTTCAAGCAATTGCCTATATCTGTGTTCCTTCTGCATGTATGTTCATGTCTCTTCTCTTGAGTTGGAGACTTTTTCCAGTACTGGGCTACCACTGGAGTCCATTCTTTGCAAGAACACAACAGCTTTGCTTCAGTAGAGTTAAATTTATAGAATTTTTTTTTTTTCTTCTGGTTCTTGACCTCTTTTCTGTTGGTTATCATGCAGAGGCAACTTCAAGTCCTCTGTCCAGGTGTAATTTGCAGGAAAGTGCCTCTGCTTTTAAGCTTTGTCCTTCATGCACAAATAGCACTGAAATAGCCAGAAGTACCATCCCTGTTGCTTCACTGGAAAACATTATCCCAGCAGGCACTCTGTGAGGGCTGGAGGTGTGAGCTGGGAAGGAGCATCAAGAGAAACCAGATAAGGTTTTTGTGAAAAAAGTTTCCTTTTTTTTTTTTTTTTTTTTTTTTTTTTAAAAAACTTTCCTTTTTTTTTTTTTTTTTTTTTTTCATCCCCCCCGCCCCCCTGACATTGCTCATACCTACTTGGTGGTTCTGGCACATTGTGTTATTCTAATTACTCTTCTGGGAGGGAAAAACTGCCTTGGATGAAGCATTGAGTGTTTGTTTACAAGGTGGCTTCTTGATGGAAGTACTCATGAGGAAGCAATTTCTCCAAATGCCTCATGCGTGCGGAGAGTTAAGCAGTGGTACTAGGGAAGCCAGCCATTCTTCCAATCTTTCCCACCACACCTGATCACTAAGCAACTGGAAGCTCAGAAGAGAGGTGGGAGGGAATGAAAAAGAGCAGTGCTTAGTCTTGAATATGTTTGTTCTTGGAGTCCCTGAGACCTATTCATATTTTTTCTCCCTGAGCCTCAGTCTGCTTACAATTTTGGTGCAAGAGATTTTCATTATCTTTCTTACTGGTTCTTTATGAATAGATGGTTTCTCTGAGCTATCAGCTGTTGTTAATGCCCTGTCTCAGTTCAGTCTGTCTCTATTGTCCTAGAAATGGCTGTAGCTTTGGCTGGTTCATCTTGATACAGTCCAGACACCTATTTTGCTTCCTACAATACCTATCCCAGACATTCCAAAACATCAGAGAACAGAACATCATTTCCCACTGGCTAGAATAGTAATTTTGAAGTGACTGGCCCATTTCTTTGCTCGACTGTCCCTCTTGCAGGGACAATAAGCTCCACCATCTCATTTTGTGATGTTTTCTCTGTCTACCTGTCCTCCTCCAGTGGGATTCATTTCAAAACATGTTTTTCTTAAGAGGTTGCTGATTTTAATTTAAGAATATGCAACTGACATATACTCTTCAAATACAGAAGTGTATATTTCTGTGGTTCCATGCAGATTATATCTATTTCCAGGTAAAAATACAGAACTAAGGTTTGAGTATTCCTAACAGTAATGGAGGCCAGCATATTATATAGAAATGTTGGAGTTATCCCAAATTCAACTGTGAATATCCAATATTTCTAACGTTTAAGGAGGATGTTAACAGGCCAAACAGAGAGAGATTTAAGAAAATAACATTACTGGGGCATCCTGATAGTCTTTCTCTTCTCCATCATAATTTCAGTCAAAGGTATGTAGTTAGCTTTTTAATATATCCAATTATTAAACTCTTTAGATTCCCAGTTAGATTAATCTAGCAGTGTCCTTGCTCAAGGGGAAAAAAGATCCTGTTTTATTGCCAAATGCATCAGTACAGAGATACAGCGCTTTATGGTACTCTAGGAGTAACAGAGGCAGCCATGACATAATGGCCAATTAAACTGGGTTTACAGCTGTTCTCGGAGAAGTCAGTGAAGGGTATCTTGTTCTGGCGGGAATGTATTAGGAATGTCTCTTATTCCTACATCTACTCCTCTCCCTCAACTGTAGCTTTCTTGCTATGCCTGCATCTTCTGTTTTTCCCCCTCTAATAATAATATGTGCATGTTATTATTTGGAAAGCAGTAGAATGGAAGCTGTACAGTCTTGTAAGCTGTAAAGCGTATATGTGAAGTGAAGAACTGGAGACACTTGAAGGTGAAGGAATAACTGGTTTAGGTTGGGAGCAAAAGAAAATTTAAAGCAGTATTCAAGGAGAACTGACATCCAGGATACGAGCAAGAGGGATAAAACTGAAGCTTCTTACTTTCACAAAAATCTTCTCAGTTTCTCTGAAAATAAAGGAAGAACAGAGATTCTTTAGAGACTCCACATGATGAGACACGTTGATGAAATTTAGAGGGCAGAATGGAGATGAATTTTGGCTCACCTTCTGTATTTTCTTTGAAGATACCAGCATTTTTGCCAAGAGGGAGAAAAGGTTAGATGGAAATGATAAAGAGAATAGAAAAAAAAATTAGTTCCAACTTCAGTGGAATGAAAAAAATGAGGTTTAGTGGGTGCCATAGAAAAGAACATGGAGATAAAGTTGTAAGTGGCAGAGTTGTCTGAGACAAAGGTTTTCTATTTAAAAGACTAGTTAAGTGTTGGAAAAGGCTATCAAGGGAGATTGTATTTGAAAAATGAAAAAACAGATTTCTTCGTGATGGTATAGATTATTTTACTTCAGTGGAAAGAGATTGACCAGCTAATATTTTTCAATGTCCTTTTCAGCCCTGTATTTCTAGAACTCTTTTTAAGTCTAGCAGCTTTGATCTGGGTGGTTGTTCTCTGCAGAACATGTCTTGAAAGTGGTGAATCTTGAAGATGTTGAAGGAAAATGTGCCACTGTAATTTCTGTCTTGATAAATATGATTATACTTTAGGTTTCCTTGCTCAAACTTTTCAAAATATTTAAGTCTTATCAGCCAAAATGGTTCACAGTAGGGTCTAGCTGGGTTTTTAGTCCTTTTAAATAAAATATTATATATTCCACAGTGTTTTTCAGTTCTTTGGGATCTTGATTAAAATGTAGGCAAAAGCACATTACTGATAAGGGGTTTTAATCACTTCCATCTGTTTATTGTGTGTTCAAGTGTTAGAGTTCCAGAACAGTGATGTCAAATGCTTGAACAGCTTAATTGAAATCTTCATATTTTTATTTTTGTAGGACCTTGATGTTGGAGCAAAGAAAGTGAAGTTATATGTTAATAAGAACCTTATATTTGATGGTGAGTTAGAGAGAGCCTCTGGCGATCTCTTCAGTGACCATAGCACTACAATTGACCTTACAGATCACAAGCAAGAGAACTCTGCATATTCTTCAAATGAAAGGAAAGAAGTGAATACATCTGCAGTCACAGAGAAGAAAGCAGAGCCACATTTTAAATGCTTACAGTCAGACAGCAACTGGAAGTCTCTGACAGAAGAAAATCTTCTCAAGCATCAGATGAACTCAATCAACTTTACAAAGAAAAATTTGTCTGAGTTAGAGGAATGTCAAAGACTGTTACCCTCTCAAGTTTGTACAGAAAGTGCCAAAGAGAATACAACAGTACAAGCAGTTATAGAGCATGTTCAATCTGATGATGAACTTACCTTGAGTGAGCAAATGGAAAAGCTAACAGGAAGAAAATTGTCTGATTCTGCAGGTGCAATTCCTTCTTGGTTACAGACATCTTCCCAAGTAACAGAGAATAATCAAGTTACTTCCAGCATGCAGAAGCCTCCCTGGCTTGGTACAGAACATTGTGTAGGCTTGAGACTTCAAACACAGTCAGATGGAATCATGAAAAACTCTTCAGATCTGACTAATGAGGATGTCAAATGTCAGAGAAATGAACTGGGAAGATCCAGTAGTAGAAATGCAAATGGAGATGAGAGATCCCAAATGCTAACCAGAAAGGATGGTGATGTGAGCTGGGACATTTCAGAGCAACTTTCTAACAAAAATTCTTTACAGTACCCTACCAGTGGAAGGAGAAGTGTGCGCTGTGGAAAAAAGGCAGGATTAACTCTTGGAGAAGATGATTCCACTCTCAAAGGTAAGAGCTCACACTAGCAACCTTAGTGCAAGTGCTGATGTTCTTCATTTTGTAAAAGCACAGAACCATTCAGGTGAGAAGGGTCCTCTTGCGATTCCTGGCGGTATGGACTGGGGGATTTTAGTTTTGCTCTTTGCAGTACTCAGCTTTTCTCATTCATGTTATGACAATGCTCTGAGTCTCTCTCCTTGTCCTACACCTGATGTGAAATGCTATCCTTCTGAAAAAATTATGTTCTGAGTTGGTGTTTTTAAATTTATTTGGAGGAGATTGAAGACTAAATTTAGGTAAATTATATTCTAAAAAGTGACAGTCCTGCAGACACCAAATGTTTGCTAATATCAGTTAAAATCTGCAAGAAGGTAGTGTGACCTCAAGGTAGTGAGTAAATTTACAGAATTTATTTCTGTACTGGATTTGTGTCTTTCTCAGTGAGAATATATGCTGAATATATTTATTTAGAGCAAATGGAAAACTGCCCTTATTTTCCTTTCTCTACTCATGGCATTATATATCTCTTTCAAACCTTTCCCTCAGACATCTCTGCTTATTTATGAAGAATTCTCTAGTAAATGTAGCTGTTACCTGCTCCATGCTTTTCATTATCGTTGTCATCCTTTTCCAAACCTGTTGTAGTTCACCTGGATTCTGTTGGAGGTGGAGGATCCAGACGTGTGTAGTTGTGTTCTGCCTCTGGCAGTAGTCAACAGTGTGTCCTCAGAGGAGGGTGTGAGAATTGGCCAAATGCTGAAGCTCCTGCTCTTTCCCAACCTCTGTCAATCTGTCTAAAAAAATTTCTGGGCATGGGATAATTTTTTGTGCTTAACCACAGTAAATAACAGTTCTACTGTACGAGTATGAGTTCTACTTTGTCCTGCTTTTAACCAACTTTTTTGGATTTGCATTAGTCCAGATACATTTTTAATCTCACCTTTTCAGTTTCAAACCATGTGTCACTGACTTATTTTTCTGGACCCTTCATAGCCATTCTTTGATGTTCTGTAATTCTTCAGTGTTCACTAACTTGTCTCAATTGAAGGGAGTCTGGCAGAACAAGGACAGCAAGGCCCAGAGAATTGGAAGAAGAGGTTACAAAAATACAAATTGAAATGTTGGGAGTGACTTAGCATTAGAACAGTTTATCTGAAAGTGTAGGTTGCTGTATGTTGTATTTGGGTGTTTACACTAAAGTTATGGTCATAAGGGACAGGAAATATGCCTAGATGCAGCAATGCCAGTTCAAATTCTACATAAGGTACTGAATAAATTTTTTGGACAGAGGTGAATGCTTCCTAAACTTAGAATGTCTGTATTTTTCCTTCTCTGCTGTTCTGTGGAGAAAGCCACAATTTTAATACTATATCTGAAATTATACCTTGGAGAAGACAAAAAGTACAGAAGTAATTGGAATAACTGCCATCTTTCCTTCGCCACCCACTCACCACAGCCCGTTGGCTCTTTCACACATTTTACAATATCTCTGTTAGATTAAAAACTTGTCAGTGTTATGGGAACTGTAAATAAATCCCACCTTAGTAATTCCTGTTCAGTTGTAAAAAAGATAATGATTTAGGAGTTTTAATGTAAGCTATAAGATGAGAATTATCATGATTCTAACTATAATGTTCTCTAATTTTGCTCAGAGCAGGTTTTGTCATCCAGTGCTTAGAACTCCCAGAATGTGTGGGGTTTTTTTCCCTGGGAAAATCACATGCCATCTAGCAGCTTTTGTTCTCTCTGTACTGTGCAGGGTAAAGCCATCTTCAAAGTGGAGCTGAGTGAGTGTTAGCAACAGGGAAAGAGTTTTAAATGTTTCCCTAAAAGTGGTGAATTTTAATTGGTCCGGGACTAGGAGAACTGCAGTTTCCCAACAGCAGTATGTGACCGAGGGGAGGCTGCACAAGCTCATATGCAGTGTCCCAGCATGCTTTTGATCACTGAGTGGAGAATAACGAGAAAACCAGAAATTAGAAATAGCACCTATGTGAATACTTGGCTCAAGTGAATGTTGCTATAAAGATATACCACTTTTCTTTGATAGCTGGTTTAATGTGCAAAGGAAACGATGGAAGTATGTTGATAAAATTTGCAAATAACATCTAATGTGGTATAGAACGAGTTGATTGAAGAACTGCACAGGAAGATGAACCTGAGGACTGGAGTAATAGCAACAGAATGCAATTCAATAGGATGTCTTTCAGGGTCATTTGGGGATTAATAACAAAAAATTATGTTGTAAGCCAAGTAATCATCAATTGCAAATGAGTGAGCAAAAGAAGGATCATGGTTGAGTAGTTGATAACAGATTGACTCGGAAATGCTGGTGTGACGCAGGCGTGATTACAGCAGCGCACTCGGAGGATGTATCAGCGGAGGCATTCTTGTTAGTTAGGGAAATGTTAATATCTCAGCACAGGCACTCGTGAGACGTCAGTTGGAAAACTGCAGTTCTGATCATCCGTTTTCAGGAAAGCTGATTACAAAGTGGAACAGATACAGAAGAGCTTTTAGAATGATTTGGAAAATGAAGCATGTGATTGCAGCATAGAGATACTATTGCTATTTATAACTGCAGGGAGTAAAAATGAGATTAAAACAACAGATGGAGAAGGAAAGGTGTGTTTTTCAAGCTAGAGTTGCCCCAAGATGTAGTTTACTGAAGTTTTGAGGAGAGTTGTATGTTGTGTGTTGCCTTCAGAAGCAGGACAAGGGACTTGGTGATTCAGAACACCCCTCCTAAACCCACAGAGGCTTCAAGTTTCATTATTGCTGAGCTCTGGGACAGCACCCGTCACACAATCCTCTTGGGCATGCAGAAGGCTGGGAATGTGTTTGTGACATCTGCAAGTGGGATATTCTTTATCTACGTGTGGAGTTTGCTGTTCACATGGATAAAATAAACTCAGTAAATTTTAGATTCTACAAAAATTCCTAAACGTTTTAAACCTTCAGCCGCTGACCTCTGCTTTTGGGCTATTCTCTGTTTTCTTTCAGAGCTCTAGCTGTCCTGTTGTGACTCCTTAATGTAGCTAACAAACCTGTTAACCTCCTGTTGAAAATCACTCCTCTTGAACTGCTGTAGAAGTACTTCTGAGTTGTAATCTCTGTATTGCTTGAAGTACTTAACATTAAAACAAAAGTTAAAAAACCAGAAAAACACCCAAAACTGTGGGTGTCAGATACTTCACTGTATGTGCTCATACTGAT
Source organism: Todiramphus chloris collaris (assembly GCA_025345505.1). Lineage (NCBI taxonomy): Eukaryota > Metazoa > Chordata > Aves > Coraciiformes > Alcedinidae > Todiramphus > Todiramphus chloris. The sequence goes on along the minus strand of JANVCC010000039.1, from coordinate 5,244,429 downwards.
ATTTTCAATTTTTGACCTTTTAAATTTGTAAATTTTTAGAGAGTATCTTGTTTGGGTGAATTGTGAGGCTCTGGAAAATACTGTTTGGGCTCAACCACCCCATGAGTACCCATGTGGACAATGGTTTGAACAAGGAAGTGACTTATAAATTGCTGATGTTCTCTGAAATTCGTACCTTTTGTTTCTCATCTGTATTTCCCTTCTGGGGTAAGGAGGAAGGGCCAGGTTGGTCTCCAGACTTTCATTCTGGAAGACAACCCTCTTTCAGGTAGTTTCCCATCTGCTTTAAAATTCTTCTTTTTATCTCACTTGTTCCCACAGTAAATAATTATTGGCCATAGATAGATTAGGAACATTGCTTCTTTCACGGTATTTCCAAATACAAAGTTAAAAGTTAGTCTTGAGCAGTCTTTTGGGAAAACATTATTTTGCATTTTATTACAATTGGCATTTATTCTTAATAACCATTTGTTTTAGTATTCATACAAGAGCATTGTACAGAAGTAATATCTAGCCAATGGGCCTGTAATTGTTTAGTACTCTACTTGCTTTTCTTCATTTATTTGAAGAAAATACGTAAGTGACAGCTTTATTGAAAATCTTTGTTATTATCTGCTCTTAATCGTTTTGAGATGCAAATGAAGCAGCTCCCCAGTGCAGTCGCAAGGAGAGCATGCTTTGCTCCAACTGCACCCCTCTAATTTGTCGTCCTCAATGGGTTCCCATTTGATACTTTGTGATTATTCCCCTTCTATATCTCACACTCGCTGAAAAGTGAGAAAAATATTTGGACATTACCTGCATAGAATGCAATCCTCAGCTGACCCTCCTTGTATCCTGAAACTACTGCTATTCTCACCACTTTTCTTTAGATACACAAGGCTGATTCTGACAGGAAGCACTAGCATGTCTCTGTAAGGCTTTAGAAACTTAACCAGTTCACCCATTTCCTCCTGTATGAAAGATCTTTTGCAGAAATGCAAACATATATCTAAAGTATTGTGACAGCCACACAGGAAGTATCACTGGGCAAAATCACAATTGCTGTAAGCGTTGAGTCAAGAATTCGCTTTCTCAAACTTCATTGTATTTTGTATCTTGGCATGTGTTCTGATCTTCAACAGTTAAAAGTGATTCTTTTTGTTATATCTAAATGGGGAAGGGAAACTGGGACATGTAGCCTTTATAATAGGCAATAAAAAAGTGCTACTATAACAGAAGTTCATGGTAAGGCAGCATGAATATGACCAGCATAATTCCGGAAAGTCTGTGTTGTAGTGGTTTGTTTCCAGTCCTGGTTATAAATGAAATGCCTGTGTAACGTTATTTTCAGATGAAGACTTTTCTGTCAAGGGCATAGCAATCACTGGAGCAAAGTGGCACAATGAACGAGAACACACTCTGCAGGAGTCCTGGAACTCCTTGGTAAAGTTCAATTATTCGCATCGCGGCCGAATCTCTAACATGGATTTTCAAGGGGATATCTTTGATGAGTTTCTCCATCAGCAGAAGATCAACCGAACTGGAGATTATCAACAAACCAGAAAAGAGGGACTACAAACACTACCAAAAAGACAAGAAGGAAATTCTGTAGAGGCACACGATGGAAATGATTTTAAAATTCCTGTTTTACCTTATGGGCAGCATTTAGTGATAGACATTCAAACAACATGGGGAGACAGACATTATGTTGGTCTCAATGGAATTGAAGTTTTCAGTTCTAAAGGAGAGCCTGTTCAGATTTCAAAAATAACAGCCGAACCACCTGATATAAATATTTTACCAGCTTATGGCAATGATCCCAGAATAATAACCAACCTAATTGACGGAGTAAATCGGACGCAGGATGATATGCATCTCTGGCTAGCACCATTTACCCCTGGAAAACCTCACTTTATCTTTATTGACTTTGTGAATTCCTGTCAAGTAGCTATGATTAGGATTTGGAATTATAATAAATCTCGCATCCACTCTTTCAGAGGTGTGAAAGACATTACAATGGTGTTAGACGAACAATGCATCTTTAAAGGAGAAATTGCAAAAGCTTCAGGAACCTTGTCTGGAGGTATGCTATTGTTTCTTACTTCGTGGAAACGACAGTACCATACAAACAAATACACGCAGCTTGTTTATTGTTTTCCACTTCAAAGCAAGATGGCACTTCGTATAATATTTAGTCCTTTTAAGTTCAAAACATAATGCAAAACCCACTAATGCATTCCTCAATGATACTGTGAATTTTAGCAGCATATAGAGCTAATCTCTACTGTTAACAATGTCTTGGCACCAAGACCTTATTTCACTAACATCAGATAGTCACTAGGCATTTAAAAGTTGCAGGATTTTACTTGTTATCACAGATACAATCTTTTAGAAAATGGGATGGAGAAGCTTTTTTTTCCCCCATTTTCTTTCACGTGTGCTTGAGTTCTCTACGTTTTCCTGCTGTGCACTATAAGTTTGAGAATAAACCTGTTAAATTATATCAGTACCAATTTACCCTATCTTACCTTTAAATACTACTGCAAATTAAATGTAAAGGACTAAAAATAGGTTTTTGCACTGTATATTCTTCTGTATGGTTTCTGCATCTGATTTTCTATGTTGCCTTTAGCTCCAGAGCACTTTGGGGATACTATATTGTTCACAACTGATGATGACATTCTTGAAGCCATATACTTCTATGATGAGACTTATGATGGAGAAATGGAAAATGCCAGCTCCTTGAGATATGAGGAAGAGCTGAAGAGGCCAACAACTGCTGATAGGGAGGGAGATGAAAGACCTTTTACACAAGCAGGGTTAAGAAGAGAGAATCAACAGGTAGGGGCCTCTATGGTCAGACCTCTCTATAAATGTCTTTCTGAAACATGAAATGGAAGTAGTAGACACTGATTTCCACGATGGAGTAAAGCTCTGCAGAAGAACTAATACAGCTGTCTATCTATTTTAAAGATTTTTTTATTATATTTTTTTTGTCACCAGCTCAATAATTTATGTGAATTTTTTTAAGCTCAGAAGATCCTTCAAATTTTTATTTGCCCGATTAATTAACAAGACTACAAGGAAGACTATACTGGATTAGATAGTTGTTTGGGGTTTTTTGTTTATATGCGATTATGAGATGTTTATATGAGATTAGAGAGAGTTCTTTTTGACTGAGGTATTCCTGAAGGTTTATGCCACTGTCACTTATTTTTATCATGCAGTTATTCATGTAATGAGTAACTGTGCTCCCTGTCACTCCAGACCAAAGATTTTTCTGTATTCTACACAGCATATACTCTTGCTTGTATCTTCCTCCACAAATTAAGTATCTTATGTGAGGAGGATCTTCCTCTCTCCACACTCCCTTTATTTTTAACTTGTTCCTTTTATGACTAGCATTTCCATGGGTCTGTGTACATTTTGCAGCATAAAAATGCCCCTTTAATATTCCATGCAGTAGATATATTACAGTTTGTAGGAAGGCCATATTTTCAAGCACTGCAGTCTTGCTTTGTACCATTCCAGCCCAACAGTCCAGTGTCTGAGCAACGATTCCACAAGATTTTCTGCTCAAGATGGTGTGGGGCAGTCTTTGACCTGATTTCCATCAAATCTTCTACCTTTTCAGAATCTTTATAAGCACCTACTGTTGCTCCACTAAGGTTATCTTTCTCTAGGCGACACATTCTTACTTGGAAGTCTGTGAGGAGATCCAAAGCTGTTTCAGCTAAAGCGCTCCCAGTGATATATGGCTCCTAGTGTACCTTGTGCTGTTGTCAAGCCTTCCTGTTCTGTCTTGTCCTCTTCTCCTAGTGGCTTTAAGACAAATTCTGATGTCATAATATTGGAACTTAATCTTACTGTTAAGATCATGAGTCAGTGACTCCAACCCTTTGACTTTTGCAGTGCTAGTTAACACTGACCACAGGAATTTTGGTCCCATCTTTGCTTGCAGTATCTTAAATGCTTCAGATTAAACCTTATGCAGTGCAGGATTTCATGAACACAAACTGAAGTTCACCTTTCTTTTCTTGATCACATGTTTATTGTGAGAATTCACCACAACCTCTTCCCTTGCAGAAACCTAGACCTGGATTGTCTGGTCCTTACTCGGAACCTCTGCCTTTTGTTTTGCTGTTCATCCTCCTTTTCTAACTCTGAAATGTGCTGTATCAGCAATGGAATAACAGAATCTGTTGTGATAGAGACATTGACCTCCCTGTCATTCTGTACTTGTATCATCTGGATTTTGTAGATGGGTGCTTTAGGCTATCAGAACGATACAGATCTACTAGATGAGGTGTCTTCCCCAGCATAATGTTGTCATTCAGACTAGTACTGGGTTTGAACAGTCCCTTCTTGATCATTCACCCCTTTTTCCTGTAGCATGTTCAGTGGATCAAAGTGTTTTACTGCATTGACTACAGAACTTTTCAAGAGCTCTTAGAGCAGTGACTTTCTTGTCAATATTATCCGTGGTCATCTGTCTTTCCCATAAATTCAGTAATCCTGAACATTTCTACTTCTATACGAGAACTGTAACCAGTGCACTTGACCCAGCTCTGACTGAGGCCAATAGTGGATGAGTAGGGAGAATATAAGAATAGAGGAAACATGCAGCAGTATTTCTCTGAAATGTTCATCCAGCCCTTAGAAATTTGTCTCACAAGGACTTCTTGACTGAACCTTTGTGTTTAGTATCCTGCCATGGGTTTTTATTGTGATAATTCATCAACTAGCTTTTTGAACCCATATGCACTTGTACAACTTACACTGCTCTGTACTAAGTTTTCCAGCTTAACTCTCATAGCACAAAGAACCTCTTACAGTTTGTCTCTATGTTCATTTAATGTCCCCTAGTTCTTGTGTTGGAATAAACTAAACAATTATTCCCTCTTTCCTTCTTCAAGCCACTCAGGAAAATTATGCCTCTCTCTTATAATCTCTTCTAAAGCTCTCTTTTTTCCAAAGTGGTTAGTCCTACTTCTGTTATTCCACACGTGGAAAATGCTGTAAAGTATGGTCAGATGTGAGAGTGTGGTAATACTTTTTTTTTTTTTTTATTCCTTTTCCAGTGTATTATGTTTTTTCCTGTACTATGGTGATATTTTGTTCTAGCCATTAGTATCTAAGAACACAGGTAGGACAATACTCACAACTAGAATTAGTTGAAACAGTAGACCATACCTGAAAGAAAATATAGTGGGCACCAGTGGGATGAAGGGATCTGAGTAGCCAAGAATGGAGGAAGAGGAGGAAAAAAATGGTCATCAGGTGGCTTGACACAGATGGTTTATTGCCTGCAAGGGAGGCCATTATTCTTCACTCTATAAACCTATTAGTTTTATTGTCTGCATGGGGCTTGATATTCAGTAGAGTTGCAAAATTTAATTCACAGGCTGATCTCGTAAAGTTGTTTTGAGGAAAAGACATTAGACATCAAATATAGTCACTGTTTTTGTGAGAGAGGTGTCTCTGGTAGGAGGGTTTTTTCCCCACCTTCTATTGTTTACCTGTGTGTTTTTGTTTCAGTGCACAGTTCTTGTGTAGTTTCATTTAATTGCCACAAGGACATTTGCTACTACTTGAAGTACTTGCAGAATGGCCTGGGTGGTGAGCCAAAGGAAAGACTGACATACAAAAAATTGGATGTAAAAAAGACAAAACCAAAAAAACAGGAAAAAAAACCCTAGACAAACCCCAAAACCAACCAACACGAAAGACCAAACCAAAACAAAAAAAAACAACAAACAAAAAACCAACCACCACCCCTTTGTAAACAATATGTCTGTAATGTATATATGATATTCGTGTTTGTTACACCTGTTGATTTCCTTTTTAGGCTCAAGAGACAGACCTTTTCGCCGAATGTATACCCAAGGAATCAGGAATATTTACTGGAAAATGTAAGTTCTTACATTTACTTCTTGCTTAACCACCTTCCTCGCTAACATGTTATTAAGGAGGATCTGATTTTTCAGAGCCGTACAGAACTTTGTGACAAATGTCAGGTCTAGAATAAAGAAGAAGAGTAATTGACTATTTGAGGCTGAGGTTTGTTTACTATGGCATTTAGAACATTTTAACGGTTGGCTTTTAATCTCAGAAAAATAAAACTAGCCATTTGACCAGTCCCTGAATGGAATTTCTAACAGCTGTGTCCCTTACCCAATAATTCTCTCCCAGTCCTATGTATTTATGTGGACTGCCTGAATTTCTGAGGTTGGATCGACAATAGAAACCCACCAGTAAAGCTGGACCAGAATGTTATATCCATACTTTGAGTGCCTGATTTCTTTATCTTGTATAAAAAGCAACTCTCTGCGGGCCTTTAAATTATTGTCTGGAGAGCTGCTGGATGGCCCAGAAGTTTCAGTATCAGCTCCTGGTTCTTTGACAAGCACAAAAGACATTGGGTTGTTGGTCCTGGCATGAAGTCTTTGCAACCTGTGATTTGCTCTCTGAAAATACCCACAGCACTATGGCTTAGTCAGGCACATACTGTGACTGATGAACTATACCTGGATCTGTGAATATGTCTACTATCAATTTGTATATGTGAACTTCAGATGCCTTTTGCCTGTCCCACATCTTGAAGTTGGGGAAAAAGATCATGAGGGTGTGATTGAGAGCTCAGCAGATGCAGTCTCTTTTGCTGACAAGATACTGTTAATTATCTGACTGGACGAACTTTAACAAAGAGGTCCTGATTTCCATGAGTTCTTGGAGGTAAAGCACTGGAGAAAACTAGTTGTGTTTAAGGAAGGCTTTCCATGTCTTATTAAACATAAAATAAACTCCAATTTAAACTATTATACAGGGAAAAAAAATTGTCATTAATTGCTACAAGGGACTGTCTTTGAATGCAGGCATTCAAACTTCCACTGGGTAAGCTCCTGGCAGACCTAATGGACATACTCTGAGCTTGAGGTCAGAATAGAGAGCTCCAGAGGTCCCTTCTACCCTACATCACGCTGAGAATCTCTGAAGGCATTGGCATGGTGATGTGAATACTAAATGTTTTGTGGATGGCTGCTTCACCCCATCTTTTCCATTTTGTTTGAAGATAGACTCTGGTTTTCCCTGAGAACTCTTACATGCTTGGGTACTAAACAAGTTTAGGCTTAGCAGTGGCCTTGGGAATAGCATCTAATGTCAATGTAGCCATGGCTCCAAACTTGTCAGCTACCAGAACTATTTATTTCTAGTGTCCTTGCACATGCTAATGAGTTCTTACACTCAAGTGAATTTATGTCTCTGTCAAGACTCAGTCTCGTGTAAATTGCTGTGGCTGTTTAGAGGTAATTGCGCTGGATGGCTTACGAGGTTTATTGCGTGTTTGTTTTACAGGGCTGCTGGTGCTTCTTCAGACATTATCCAACCTGATTATTTCTGGGCTTCTGTAATGTGTGAAATGAAAGATATTTTTAATTTACAGTGATGGATTTTTATGGAACCTGATCAGATTGGAATTTTACTTGTTGTATCTGTGTATGCTATTTATATTTTTTTTCCATAAGGCATGAAACAGGTGGATCTGAAGATACATGTACAATCTTTTGTCTGCCCAGTTTTTCATTCCTATTTTTTTCCTGGATTGCAGGATAATCAACATTACTGCTTTTCACTATTTCTGTCCCTTAGTACTTCTGTGTCTCCAGTTCTGACATGAAGATAGTAATTTAAACACATTTATAAACCACGTTTGTTTTTTGCTTTAACTCTGAGTTGCTGTTCTCTAACAATGTTTGGATTTATGAGAGACTGGATTTATATGAATCTATATAACCATTTAGCTGGCAAAAGATGATAGATGGACTTCAGGCTGGTAGGTCCAATGTTGGTATGAGATGTTAGTAACGCCCCAAAGGGATCTAACACAGCTTTACAGAAGACACTGTGCTATTACATGGAAGTAGGCATGCAGACCAGGAAGTATCCAAATAAAGCACATAAAAGTAATCTAAACAAAATAAACATACTGCTAATCATTAGGGCTTGCATGCACGCTTATATTGGCTCCTTAATTCAAACTAGGAAGTATGTATATTCTTTTATACAGGCCTGCAACTGAATTTTACCATGACCTGGGGAGACTCTCATTACCTTGGACTGACAGGACTTGAAGTAATAGGGAAGAATGGTCACACATTAAAAATAAGTACAGAACAGATTTCTGCTTCACCCCAAGACTTGAATGACCTTCCAGAGTATACAGGAGATTCCAGAACACTAGAAAAGTGAGTAGTAAAATGGAATGCTTAGAATGTCCAAGCATTTTCTGCAGGGCTCTTCGTTTTTTTTTTTTTTTTTTTTTTTTTCTTTTTTTTTCCACCAACACTTCTGGAGTTTAGCAATTTTAGATGCATCTGACATCAGACTTTATGAAGTGACAGAATTATATAAACTCTTATTATGTTAACACATGTTAATGTGAACACAATTTTTATATCATCACTGCTCATTCTTGGATTTCACAAGTTACGCAGGAACAGATTGTTGTAGAAACATGAATGAGATGTTTCCAAAAGATGGTGTTTGAGTTAAAAGATGGTAACATGCCAGGTTGGTATCTCTGCTAAGCACTTCCTAGGCAGAAATGTGGGTGTTTTGTAGCATCTGTCTATGCATATGCAGTGATATTTATGCAGGAGTTCTGGATAATTTCAAGGAACATTTTCAAGTTAGCGAAGAGTGAGGATGTTTTAGGGAACTGCTCAAATAAAGGCCATTCTTTTGGTAATTCTGGAGCTTTTTCTTTTTGTAATGCCAGTGCTGGTTTATTCATTGACAAGTATACTTCCTCAAATTAATTTGTACTTCCTAAATGTTAGCAGTATAGAAATCATAGGCTATAGGTCTAGAGGGTACTTGGCATTTGGATGTTACTGAAGCTACATCCTTCCTTTTCAAGTCGTATCTCCATTTTAAAGGCTCTTTTCTGTTGTAATCCTGTCCTCTGGCATGTTTATGGTCTGTGAATAGGTTTATGAATTAGAATTTCTGCATTTTTGTATGAAAATCTCTTCTGTAGGCATCAAGATCTAAGAAATGTTCCCATGAGATTCCTGGTGATGGAGTCTGTCTATACTCCACAATGGTCGACCCAGATGCAAATAATTTGTTTAGCTTTTCTGTAGGTGTCTTGTCTTCTCTGAATGCTCCTTTTACAGCCAAGTTACCTCTTGATTCTACAGAATTTCTGCCAGGCTTTCTGCTCCTGAGATATTTGAGGAATTTTATGAGTACATTTTGCTTACTGGCCTTCATACTCTTTTTGGCCTGTGCATATGCCAAATGCATATGCATTTAGCTTCCCAGAGTTTACGATCCTATCAATTTAGGGTGTTTTCATCAAGAATTTTGTTGAAAGATAACTTGTAATAATATTCATTATCCTGCCACTGAGCCAGGCTGGCTTTGATTTTTCAGGTCCGCCCTCTTTCTAATATTTTTCTTAGTAAGTGAGGCACATTTGTTCTGTGCTTCCTATGTAATATTCTTTAATAGTCACTCTGCTGTGTGTAATGATTGTATTTTATTTTATTATTATTATTATTGACATGCTTCTTGACTTTTGCTTAAGAACCTTTTTGGGCACAAAAAAAGGGGTGTTTTTGGCTTTTGTTATTTCTGCCAGCATGTTGAATTTGTGTTACACTACTGTAGCATTTGGAATGCGTCCTGTGAACTACTCAGGACCAAGTCAAGGATTCTATCTTCTCTTGTGGGCTCTCTAATCAGTTCCTTTGTGAAAGAGTCATTATTCAAATCCTTTTCTTTAAGGAACTGCCAAGCCTGGCACTCATCTTTCATTAAACTTTTAAATAAATAGTAAGTACACAGGGCAGTGTACCAAAATAATTACAGTGGACAATTAGTTAGTATTCTCCTTGCCTCCATCTCTGTATACTGTAGTTAGTGGTAGAAAAATATGAAGTCAGGATTCCAAAATAAGAAAATAATGGAATTAACTTCATCTAGTCATCCTGGAGGCTGTGCTGTTATGAAAAGACATTGTCTTGCTGGAAGAAGGCTTTTTAAAAAAGTAGGAATGCGCCTGTGTGCATAAAGGATGTGAACGAACTCGGCTGCTTCTCTGGGTGATCCAGCTGCCATCCAGCTCCGTGTTGGAGTCGGTCTCGTTGCGTTGGCATAGTAACACACTGCAGAGGGCCAGATGGACTGGTTTAGGCGTGGAACTGTATTAATAAGTTATTTTGTGTCTGGGCCTTAGAGTTTTGCCTTTGGCCATTTTGGTACAATGGTAGTTGAGCTTTTGTCTGCCTGCCCCTCTTCACCAGGGGAAAAATGAAGGACTTTTATTTTTTTTTTTTTTTCTTCAAATGGACCCAACTAAAGGAAATACTGGTTTGTTTGGTTTTTTTTTTCTTCTCCCCTCAACCATCTTTAAGAATTGCATTTTATTTTTGATGTTTTCTATGCTTTTTAATTGCATACACATGGTCACAAGAAGCCCTGGAATCTAGAAGTGCTATCTAATACCTAGCAAAGTACCTGATTTTCATGAGAAAAGCAAGCTTTGCCTTTTTTTTTTTTCTTTTTTTTCCTCCTCAGCTAATGGATGTTTTTTCTTTGCAGGTTAATAGATGGGACTAATATCACAGTAGAGGATGACCATATGTGGCTCATCCCCTTCTCTTTTGGTGAAGATCATCTGCTCACAATCCATTTTGATAAAATTGAAAGTATTGCAGGGCTTCGCTTTTGGAACTATAATAAATCTCCAGAGGATACCTATAGAGGGGTAAGTAAAAGAAAAGGAGCACTGCCAGCAAAAATATACAGCAGTGCATTGGAAAATTGGTACTGTGATGAATGAATATAGCTGCCTTAATGGAACACCATAAATCTTTCCAGATTGTCTGAGTCTGAATTTTGTGGCAGGTGTAATGCATTTCTGTCTCCACAAACAGCAAATATTGAAAAAAAGCCAGAGATAGTTTAAAGAAATCTTCACAGCTGATTTTTCTAAGAGACACATACAATAGCACATACTATTTTCAAGATATATGATGCTGAAGTGGTGTCCTCTCACTATCTAGTATTCAGGCCTACCATTTGATTCTTTATTTCCTGGAATACTGAGCATGATAGAACAGGGACACTTCTCCAACAGAAATTCTGTTTAGGTGAGTTACAGAAGGGCAATCAATCAATAGCACCTAGGGAAAGGTGACATCTTCAAACAGCAGATGTAAAGTAGTTTAGCTAAAATTGCATAACATACCTCCTCTCTTATTTTTCTAAATTGCTTGTTGGGGTTTTTTATTTTATTTTATTTTATTTTTCATATTGAATTCTTGGAATGGTCTGGCAATTGACACCTGTTGGAGATGATGTTACATCTCACCAGCACCCTAAATTTGTCTGTCCCTCATTTTCCTGTTTTTTCTCAGATGCTATAGATGCATTTGTAATGATAATGAAGAGGTAGTTGTGGTTCACTGCACAGAAAGTTTATGAATTATTTGTTTCCAGATCTTCTTCTTCACATATAACTTTCATTTTTGATGTCCAAACTCAGTCAATAGATAAGAAGAAAAATGTTGGTATGTATTAAGCTAGAGAGAGATGGGCAAAAAATATCAGCAAAGTTCTGGGAAAAAAAAAAAAAATCTAAAATTGAGTTGGGAGGCATAGATTCTTCATAGGTCTGGGCAAGATAGTGGCAGAAATTGCGTAAATGCTTCCTTGTGTAAAACAATTCCTCGAAAGTAAATTTAATATGACCATTATATAAATGTGTGAAGAGGTGTTCCTGCTCCACAGGAGAGCCCTGGTGTCAGTGGGGGGGTGCTGAGTACTGAAGGCTGCTCAGACTCACAGAGGGTCAGAGACTAAGGTCTTTCGTTCAAGCCACAACTGATATATTTTCACATATGAGGAAAGCCCATTACTTAGTTGCTATGATTTGGCGTAAGGAAAGGACTCTTCCCCATGAGAGTGGTACAGCTCTGGGACAGAATGCAATGATGGGAGACTTTCAAAAGTAACTTTGACAAGGCTGAGAGCAACCTGATTTAGCTTTGCAGGCTTCCCTGCTCTGAGCAGTAGCTGTGACTGGAGACACGCAGAAGTCTGTTCCAACCTAAATCATTCTGTGTACAAAATACAATGTGAAGAACTGTCTGTAAGTGGTGGTGTGGAATGGTTTTCACTACCATTGTAAGCCCAAGCATTTGAATGTCAATTTTCCTACCATATCAACTCCCTATATGTCTGTCTCAGTTATTGAAGCAGAGAAAGAAGTAGTCAAATCCCTAAAATCTACCATGGAATTTGGTCTTTGGAGGCCAAACCAAGAAAGCAAGCAAGGTATGTTTTCACAGTGCACTTTGCTAGGTGGAGAGAAGTAGTGAGTCTGATAACGTATGCACGCAGGTGGTAAACCTGTAGGTCCCAAAACAGTTAGTGGGGACAACTGAAATGAGTTCCTACCTCAGTCCTGTAAAAGAAAGAAATAAATTACTTGGAAAACCAAAGATGCAAGACGTCTGCTGGGTCACAGTAAAGAGTCTTTAGACTAAACCCAGGGCATCCTGACATCGGTCTCTTAAAGTATTGCTGTTCCTTCTAAGAAACAGTCCTTGGGTATGAGATCTAATGATTTGTTAGGTAGCTGTAGACTGGTGGGTTCTATTCACAGCTTTAGTATGAGAGGGTAATGGCAGTGAACTGTCAAAGTGAAGGCTCGTGTGCTATTTTCAGCTCTATGAAAAATCACCTTGTGAAAGCTTTGTTATGCGATTTGTAAAATGCTGTGTGTGATGGTTGAGTGCCTTCTCAGATGATGGAAATTACTTAGAAATGAGAGCTGTAAAGGGCACATAAATATAAGCAGCTGTGGTATAATAGGTAAGATTTCATCTCAGTCTCTAAAGTTCCCATTCAGTACTTGTTTCCTAAACTTAAGTGTATTTCAGTGGATTTTTCACTTCCTCTCCTCAGCCTGGCAGACTGATTCAGCTGGAAAATAGCTTGCAGAAGACTTTCTGATATGAAAAGGATATTTTCTTTCTTTGCTTCCAAGCATATTAAAGCTTAAACCCAAAATAGTTACTTTTCCATACTTGATACTCATACAAACTCCTAATTAATTTTCGTGCTGTTTGTAAGTGAACAGAGAACCACTGCTAGGCTAGTGCAATACCTGAGATTTTCAAATCAAGAAATGTTTGTGTAAAAACAAAAAAAAAAAAACCAAAAAAAACCCCCAAAAAACCAGCAGCAACAACAAAAAACAAACCAAACCAAAAAACAATTAAACCAAAACAAACCCAAAAAACAAACCCAAAATCTTCCTAGAAACAATGGGATATTGCATGTCTAACTTACGGAAACTAACTGCATATAAAAAAAAAATCATTTAGAAATGGGGGGGGGGGGGGAAGGAAAATTGTTATGAAGAAGGTCAGTGATAATATGTAGGCTTTGCAGAAAACTCTGAATGTTTGTAAGTTCTTCTCAGACATCTGAAGTGGGAATTGTAACTATAAATATTGCATATGTATTTTTAACAGAAACCTTAATAATGAAAATTATTTGCATACAAGACTAAGTTAACCTCAAATTATCATATATACATCAGCCAGTAAAAATCCAGAGACTAGAAAACTGACTCATGTTACCTTTAGCCTAAATTAAGTCTTTTGTTAACTAAATGAATTCATTTTGGTTCAGTCCATTAATCAGCGAGCTTTAATCATAGTACCAGTTATAACGTCATTTTGTTACATTTCACAGGTATTATTCCTTCCTTAACCAGTAGTTAGTGAAAGACTCAGGGCACTAAATGCATCTTGTCATTAACATTAAGTTATGTTTAACATATTTCAGGGCAAGATACAGTGATAACTGTTGCTGCGTGACTGGGATCATACAATACCAGATGGTGCTAATAGGGGAGGGTGAGGGGACCAGGACTCCCACATCACCTGAATGGGTATTCCTGAATTATTTAGTTTAATATCCAGAGATTGTATAAGATGTGCATGCATTGATGATGTGGACAAGGCTCAATTCTTTCTTCCTGGTATGGGTATCACTTCTTTATTTGTATGCCCTTAGATTACACACAGCACTGCTCGGTAGATGAATTTGCATGATCCTGGAGAAGTCCAGGTGCCATCTAAAATTAAATAGAACTGGTAAAATACAGGCTTCTATAAATGCCACAGACACAAAAAGAGTCTGCTCAAGAGAGAGCACCCCAGGTTATGTGATTTCTTAAAGGCTGACTTGAGACACTGCTGAGCAATCAAGCCTGACCTAGTAGCACATTCTGGTGCATGAAGACTGTCTCCTCAACTCACCTTTGTGACATATACTAATGTGGAAACTGAGTCTCTCTGTTCTGTTGATGTGTGTATATATTGCTGCAGCCTCAGGAATTACAGAATCATTTAGGTTGGAAAAGATGTTTAAGGTCACTGAATTCACCACTAAACTATATCCCTCAACCCCATATCTACATATCTTTGAAACTCCTCCAGGGATAGGGACTCCACCACTGCTAGGGCCAGGGCTTGATAACTGGTCTGGGGAAGAAAGGGATAATGAGATCTTCAGTTTACTGAGATGTAATGAGGAGCAGTAAGGATATCTTCCATACTTCTCTTCCCTCCTCACCCCAAATCCTCACCTCTCCCATCCCTATCAATGTCAACTATGTTGCTCTGAATTGTACACCATAGGTTGCAACGGGTATCTGCTGGTTTAGGCTTTCTTTCGCCAAAGGATGTCACACTATAGAGGAATGAAATATATATAACATTATTGAAATTACTTCATAGGATCATAGAATGGCTTAGGCTGGAAGGGACCTTAGAGATCAACTAATCCAACCTCCCCGCCATGGGCAGGGATGCCTCTCAACTAGACCAGGTTGCTCAAGGCCTCATCCAACCTGGCCTTGAACACTTCCAGGAAGGGAGCATCCACCACCCCTCTGGGCGATCTATTCCAGAGTCTCACCACCCTCGTACTGAAGAACTTTTTCCTAAGATCCAATCTAAACCTATTTTCCCTCAGTTTAAAACCATTTCCCCTCATTCTATCGCTGGACACTCTTGCGAAGAGTCCCTCTCCAGCCTTCCTGTAGGATCCCTTCAGGTATTGGAAGGCAGTTATAAGGTCTCCCTGGGGTCTTCTCTTCTCCAGGCTGAACAATCCCATCTCCCTCAGCCTATCCTCATAACAGAGGTGCTCCAGCCACTCGATGATCTCTGTGGCCCTCCTCTGGACTTGTTCCAGCAGATCTATGTCCCTTGTATGGTGGGGACATCAGAACTGGATGCAGTATTCAAGGTGGGGTCTCAAAAGAACAGAGTAAAGGGGGAGAATCACCTCTCGTATCTGCTGGCCAAACTCCTCTTGGTGCATCCTAGGGTACAGTTGGCCTCTGAAGTAAGTGAAATTGTTTTGGATCTTGTTTATGTCATGTAATGTAATTTCGTCTTATGTTATTTTAAACAAGGCTAAGGTAGTCCATGTGTTGCTGGATGGTCGCAGCATCTCCCCACCAGAAGGCTTTCTTATCCGCAAGGGACCAGGCAACTGCCATTTTGACTTTGCCCAAGAAATTCTCTTTCTTGACTACCTGCCGTCCCAGCTAATTAATAAAGTACAAAGGAGGTAAAGTACAATGTTTTAATTATCTGAACAACACAATTTTTCTTAACTGTTTTTTTTTTCTGTCTGAAGCCAATTGTATGAGGTACCTGGATGAAAATATGAACCAATTAGAGCAAAATGTTTCATTGGGTACTAAATATACACTGTTAACCAGATTTTATTCACATCAGAGGACAATCTATTCCATAATCACAAGCAGGTTGGGGGGGTAGTGTTTGTGGAGGCTTAGTTCTTTGGGTTTGTTCTGTTAGTTTCTGGATGAGCCCAGGGTACATAAAGGAACTATTTTGTCTTGGGTTTTTTGGCAGGACTGGTCCAAAGAGACTGGAACAAGCTAGTATGGACTATGAAGCACCATTAATGCCATGTGGTTGTATCCTTCTCGGTCTTTTTCTTAACCTGTCATGTAAAATATTTTATTAGAGTTATATAGTATGGTTATGAATCCTGAGTTTTTTGAATGCAACAATTTCTGGTGCTTTAAGACGTGAACAAGATATCAAGGATGAGAGAGGCTTCCATTAAGTGTGAATTAAGAATAAATTAAGTGGAACATAATATATTAATACATTGATTCAGCATTTGTCTGATGGAAGAACTTATATGTGAACATATATGTATGTAGACAGACTTTTGCCTCATTGTACCACCTTTGTGCATGTATTATCACTGACAGAAAAGGCAGTCTTCTTGTCTTAAAACAGAATAGCTTATTCAGAGGGGTTTAAGACATAGTGAAGTCAGAAGTGGAAAAACTTTTTTTTTGGTTGTTTTTTTTTTTCCCAACTAACTGCAAATGAGTATCTGATAGTGAGATGTGGGATGCACAATAATCTTTGAACTGCAAATAAAATTGTCTATAACAAAGTATCAGTATCAAAATTTTCCTTAAATAGCTATTTGCTTTTTAGTTGTTTTCCAGTTTCAGCTCCTGACAAGTTGGGGTGATCCATACTACATTGGTTTGAATGGACTTGAGCTGTTCAATGAACATGGAGACCAAATCTTACTAACTGAGAACAGTATCCTTCTACAGACCAAGTGCCTCCATCCCTTTCATGTACATAGTTTGCTCCCTGGCAAATTATCGTATAGCATCCCTTGCTACTTCTCCCAAACTGCCAGTTTCTCCCATGTGATTACTCCTCTTCTATTTCCTAGTTTGCATGATGATACTTGTTTACATAGAATACATTAAAATATGTGGACTTTCAGAACATTTCTTCTCTGAATGAGATATGCTAACAAAGCAGGACAAGGTTAGAGAAGGGAAAGTATAAGAAGAGTATGGTACTTTTTCTCCATCGAAATTTATTTCTTCTGTGGTGTGGAAGGACCATAAAGTTTGATGAGCTATAAATTCATAAAAAAAGGTTGAGCTCAGTTCTTTGTTATGAAATCTTTCTTTGTGCCATAAGACAGACATTTTTCATAACTCTTGTTCTGGAGCTTTAGGCTATTCTAGACACCCAATCCAGTCATGAAGATAAGGGCTGAGACTTTGATGGAGTGTTCCCTGGGTAACCAACAGAGGGAATGAGGGACATGTTTGAAAGATTCACAGTCATCAAGGTTACACTGCAGTGCTCTGTATCAGCCAAAGTTTCTTAAGAGCTGAAAGCCTCATACACCAACATATTATTCATGTAGTTCAGTCACTGAAGGAAGAGTTTCTTAGCCAGCTAGAAAGGATTAAAATTATGGATGCTGCACAAATTGTATGTCTCTCAGGATCCTCATTGCCCAACAAATATAATAAACACAATGAAAAAGGTAATAAAGGCTTTTTCCTGAGCGCTGTTTTTATTTGTATCTTGTAAGATACTTGATGAACTTGAAACATCTGTAATAGAGAAGCAGCATTTTGCAATTGAGAAGTGGTAACAAAGTGGTTTTAAGGACAAGGGATCTTTTAACTGTGCTTTTAAATGGCATGTCTTTGCCGGGCATTGTACTGTGCTGTAAAGATATATCCTCCTGTTTTGAAGGATTGCTTGTTTCTGCCTGTGCAGCAGAGATGCTTTGGGTATATTAGGATCCCCCAAAGAGCATATTTGTTTTAGTGCAGTACTAAATGTGATAATTCAGTACTGAGTCTGGAGCAACCTTTTCTTAAACAGTTGAGGCATTGCTGTGTTATTGCTTACATTCTTTATAAATGCGTACAGACTCAGGATGTTTAGAAAGCAGGACATGGGGAAATTTATGTCCCTCAACCTGAATTGTTAGGGATTTATAGTTCTGAAGACAATGGCATCCATTCACGTTTATTTGCATGTCTAACTTACGAATGTTTTTAACATAAATGTTCTCTTCTGGAGAAAATGAGGTTACCTAGAAAGCCTGTTCAATAGATTTTATCTTTCCCTCTCAAAGAACTGAAAGAAAGCCTTATTGAACAGTTACTGATTTTTACCTCAAATCTTGAGAAACTCAAGCAAAACCTAGTCTGACTGATGACTACCTCCTTCAAGGATACTTTTCTTGAGATATGTTTCATATGAAGAGTTTTCACAAGTACATGCTAAAAAAAAAAGTCACAAAAAAGCTGGGAAGTGCCTACTCCTGATAAGAGAACGTTATCAATGACATCAGAAATACATACTTGGAAAAAAAAAATGCAAGCAGCTAGTTAAGTTATTACTATTTTTCAAATAATTTTGACAGAATCTGTAAGGGTTGGCCTGCTTTTAAAAATGTGCCCCCATGTTCCTCTGCTACCGATGTGTAGTACTTGGACTATTTTTAAGTTTTACTGTTGTAGCAGCAAATACTTGCTCATGGAACCTGGATGACTAAGCATGAACTTTTAAATGTGGTGTTTCTCAATTGTCCTTTTTAGTTATTTACACTTAAAGTCTTTTTCAGATATTGCTGCTTTTCCAGATAGTGTCAACATTTTAGAAGATGTGTCTGGAGACATCCGAACTCCAGACAAACTAATTGACAGAGTAAACGACACCATCGATGGCAGACATATGTGGCTTGCACCAGTTCTCCCTGGTTTGGTACAGTTTTCCTCTTTTCATTCCATTTTTGTGATGTGCATGTATGTATCTAGAAGTGTAAAGGAAAGGGGAAGCATACATAATTTTTAGGTAAATTTGCTATTAGTAAATGATGCTAAATCACTGCTTTTTAGAAATACTGCTTTTTATTCCAGTTTCTCTTCACTACACAGATAGCGGCAGTGTGGATTTCCCAGGTTTGTAATGTCCTTATGCCTCCGTGGTGCAACAGCAGAAGAATTTCAAAGGCTAGTGTAGATGTTTTTTCAGTTACTATGATAAAGATACTGACAAAGGAGTTTAATATCCATGTTTTGTGCAATAAACTCCTTTCAAATGAGAGCAGACTGGGATCCAAAATTTGTTTTTACAAAAAGCAATGTTGTTCCAGCATGGAGAAGTTTGGGTTTTTTTTTTTAATCTCATTATAAATGTTGAATTTGATTTAGAATTCATAAAGTAGCGATGACACACTTAGTATTTAATGTACTAAGACCCCGAGTGATTCAGCCCTTTTAGAAGCCCTATGTTTAAAATATGAGGTATGAAACTTCTACACAGGAAAAGTAGGTAAACTTAGATGTGTTCTGCCTTTGTTTTGGGAGAGGACTTTTTTTTTTTATGGGCCTGTTGTGGATGTTATGAACTTACTTCTTAGAAGATGGATTTAAAAAGTAACAAACTGTAAACCTGATGTTTGATATGTTGTAGCTTACTGTGTTGGAAAAATCCATACTTCATATGTTACAGTTATTAATTAGAATATTAAAGGCAAAGAATAAAGTAAATCTTGAAAATACTTCATATATCCTTATATGTTGTAGTGCAGTGGGTATAATTAAAATAAAGCTTTTAAGTGTACTTGGGAATACTGACCACTTGCATTTATTAAGAAAATGGAAGGTCTTGAATGCTGCTAATTAATTTGATGGGGTGCTCAGACAACTATCTGGGTTTGCTCCTGTCCTTGTAACTGACGTGCTTGCAGAGGCTGTTTCATTTTGATAAAAAGGAAAATAACAGTGCCTGGAGTTTTATCACAGATGATGTTAACGTCTGACACCAAAGTGCTGTAGAGGAACATGAGATACCAGTATTAAAAGGGTAAATTGACAAAGTATGATATGCAGGGGGGGAGAGTAAGCAATTTAATGGCAATTTCTGTCCTTAAATTGTAGCAAATTGTATCTTTTCAAGATCCACTTTGTGCCTTTCTCTGCATCTTCCAGGTTGTATAGTCAGGCAGTGCAAATGGATAAAGCAATCAGCCTAGAATCATAGAATCATTAAGGTTGGAAATGACTTTCAAGATCATCAAGTCCAACCATCTACCAAACATTACTGTGACCACTAAACTGTGTCCTGAAGTGCCATATCTACACGTTTTTTTTTAACACCTCCAGGGAAGGTGATTCCACCACCTCCCTGGGCAGCCTGTTCAAATGCCTAACCACTCTTTCAGTAAAGAATTTTTTTCTAATATCCAACCTAAACCTCCCCTGGCACAACTTACGCCCATTTCCTCTCATCCTATCACTAGTTACCTGGGAGGAGACACCAACACTTACCTCACTACAACCTCCCTTCAGGTAGTTGTAGAGAGCGATAAGGTCTCCTCTCAGCCTCCTCTTCTCTAGACTAAACAATCCTAGGTCCCTCAGGCACTCCTCATAAGACATTTTCTGCCTGTTCATGGTCACCCTCAGTAGCTGGGATGCCAAGCCCAAGCTTATGTATCCTTACATCCTGATTACTAGGCTGCTTTCAAAAACAGCAGTTGTCTAGAAAGCTGCTATATTGGAAGGTTTGAGAACTTTAAGGAAAGTTTATAGTATAGCCTTTCTTTTCCTTTCTAAATGTCTTTTTCCTTCTAATTCTCCAAGTGTTTTTAATTATTATTAATGCAGACACCATTTAAATTCTTTGTTCCCATGTTACTGATTATAATTTTATTTATCTGTTTAGATGTATTTTCCATCAAATTTATCGTTTGCTGCAAGACTAGCAATTGCTGTTCGAGACTGTGCCAAATTGTCTTCTGGAAAATCACATTTCTATTGATCACTTCTACCTTTCTTTCTTTAGTAAAACAAAAATGCATAATGATTTAATACAACTAACAATATCTTCTCCAGTGCATCAAAGGATTAAAACTTCAGAGGATGCTAGAGATGAAGCTTAAGATATGTTGGCCCAAAGTTGATTTAGTAGATCATAAAAGGAATAGCATAGAATTAACTGTAACAGGCACAAGTGGTTTCCTACAGTCTAATCTTTGGTCTTAACATCTTGACATTAATGTCAGTGAAAGTAAAATGAACAATAATTCAAGCAATAATTGTTTGGCAAGCACCTGGAGAACTGTCGCGTGTAGATGTCCTCTTCTGGTGAGTTATATGTACATTTGGAAGGGTGGCTCTAGGGTAGAGATGACATCTGTGAGTTATCAACAGAGATGATAGCTGAACTTAAATACTTAGCATCAGTTATCTGTCCTCTAGCTACATTTCTTTAAGTACCGACCTCTTTAGATGCAACGTGTCTGGGCATTTCATTTCTTTGGGGAATTTGTGCAGTAAAATATAAATTAATTCTCTTTTACAGGTGAATAGGGTGTATGTAATTTTTGATGTACCCACTACAGTGTCAATGATCAAGTTATGGAATTATGCCAAAACACCCCAGAGAGGTGTGAAAGAATTTGGTGTAAGTAATTTTTGTGTGCATTTTGTATATTCTAGTGAGTCAGCTTGCTTGATTTCTGTACTTACTATCACAGTTTACTGAAGTGTGATTCCGTATAATCTCAAAGGGTGGGATTAATTTTATTTAACTCTTCATTTATTATTAAAATGACTAATCTATGCCAGTCATCCATCCTCCCTTTCTTGTCCAGGCAAAGAATATGATCTGGCTTTTGTTGTCGTTTTTTTTGGTTTTTCTTAGATAATTGTCTTTAGATAAGATAATGCATTCCTTTGTCCAATGACTATAGAACAGGCCTGGAAGACTAGTTTAAATTGTAAACTCAAGTTCTAGACAGCTGAAATGAGGTGAGGTTCATTAATTCCTAGATTTAAGAGTGATTCACTCCAGCTCATAGAATGTCAATTATGTAAAGAAATTAAGTAATATTTTTAATTATACTTGAACGCTGCATTAGAAGAAACAGTGAGAAGACAAACAATTGAACAAAAAAAAATAAACAAAACCCAGAGAGAAAATGAAGTTTTAAGGTACAAAAGCTGAACTAATGACCAGACCTGTGAAAAAAATAGGGCAAAAAGATTTCTAGGTAACTGATAGAGACAGCTGCTGAAAGCAATGCCTGATTTCTAGGCGTTCTGTTTGTTTCTTAAATATCTAGCTTCTGGTGGATGACTTGCTTGTCTACAATGGGATTCTGGATATGGTGAACCATGTAGTGTCAGGCATCCTACCAACCTGCGATCCAGTGGTCCCGTATCATACCATTCTCTTTACAGATGATGAGAAGATTTGCCATCAGGAGAAGAGAACTATTATTAGGTATGTGAGTGGATCTAGTTGGAAGAAAGAATCGTGTTTTCAAAAAATGTTTCTGTGCAACTAATGTCAGCAATATGTGTAGTGCTATAGAAAATTCCCTTCCAAAGCAAACTCAGCCTCATTTAATGAAAAATAACCAATAGCTTTTTAGATAATAAGATAAAATTATGAGATGTATTTGTAAGCATTTTTTGACACTTGATATTACATGGCATATTTTGGCAATGATATTACATGGAAGGGAAAAAGGGGGGAAAAAAAAAAGAAAAGAAGAAAAAAAAAAGAGGGGGGGGGTTTTAAGAAAAAAGAACCAAACATCAAAAACAAAGAAAAGAAAGTCATCTGGTTTGGCACAGATACTAATTAAGGAACCAGAATTCTATTATTTTATAAACTTTCTAAAATACTGAACTTCTTAAATGAGAAAAATTAATTGCCTTCAGAGGAATGACACTTCAAAATGACGAAGTTAGCAATATCACAGAAAATACGATGAAATGCTGTGAAAACTGCACTTATATTTAAACAGTCAGGATTGATAGGGTCTAAAAACCAGTCCCTAACAAGGAAAATAAAGATTGAAAGAATAGTTTATTTTAAAAGAAATTGAAAAGTGAAAAATCAAAAGCTTATAGAAATAAGCACTTTCTTATAAATTGCACAGCTAACAAATAGAATGTCGTGCACGTACATCACTTGGAAAAAAAAGAGACAGGTTCACATTCCAAAATGGCATATGATTCATTCAGAAGAATATTCAAATGCCTATAAATAAGTGGAAGGAATGGAAGTTGTCCTGATTAAGAACAGAAGTCGCATTGCCTACTGGGTTTGTTTTCCTGTGTTTCTCTAAGGCGTTAGCTGTTGGCCACTGGTACTGTCAGATGGCGAAAAAAATTGTTATTGTTTGGGTGTATTGTGTTAGACTTATGTTTTTGTTGTCATGGTAAAATTTGGAGGTAAACAATTTTTCATGTGAAAAAGTTACTGAAATGAAAAAGTTTTGAGGAAATAGGAGTTTTGAGACATTTTTCAGGGACACATAGAAAGGAGGAGGAGAAATGAACCTTTATTTTCTTCAGCTTAACATCTTTCTGTGAGTGAAGTTATTTTATTGGAAGCAGAGAAGCAGAAGCTGTAATCATAGATTTTTTTTTTTTTTTCACATAACTTCTTTTGTACATATTTATAAGACACGTCCTTTGATTTAGTTTTAAGAGGGATATACTTTTGGGGTCACACAAACTGTGAGATCTGTTTCCAGTCAAGAACACTCTGAGTCTCTTCTTCTAAACTTCTGTGCAGGAATTTCTTGGTCTTTCTTCTTAGCCTGTTGTTGTTTTTCTTTTTCACCTACTACCCTACTAAAATACAGGGTAATGCAGCAATAAAGACAAATCCCTTACTACATGCTGGATAATATCCCTCCATTTAAAAATGCTCTTGAGCTTTTATATGTTGTTACTTCTGATTTTGACCTATTCTCTTTCAGATGTCACTGTTCAGTGTTTTATGAACACCAAACTTGAATCTGATATCAATAACATAAGTTCTGATTTACTTCAGTTTTGTTCCCCTGTTTCACTCTGACACTTTGAGACATTACATTTTTCTCCAGAAATAGAAACCTACTCTGTGCAGTATTTGTAGAGAAAAGAAAAATATACTTTTTTTTGTTTGTTTTTCCAAAGGCATGGTTTTTGGTTTTGTCAGTGTGAAAGGGAGATGTTATTTGTGATGTTTTCGTTAAATGTCAATTCAGCTCACTATTTTTTTATTAATTTGTTTAATATAATTTGAAGTTACTACTTCCTTCCCAAAAAGAAATCTTTTAAATTTTGCAGCAGTCTGCAAACAAAACTTGTCACAGTAAGTGAATTTTGTTTAGTTCGTAAAATTTTCAAATAATGATATATCAACATTACAAAACAATGTTAAGTTCCATATAGGGATTTTTATACCCTCTTTGTACAGCACTGATTTAAAATCTTACTTTGGTTAATGTGGTTCAAGCTGTGTAGGCAGGCAAGAAAATTGTAGAGTAAATATGATGTTTATATCTGAATGTGTGCCTGAATGAATGCTACTGATTAAAACTGGCAGGAAATCCTTCAGGTGGCTGCAGACAGAATGCCTTTCCTTTCCAGATAGTCTCATAGAATGGGGCTGTGCTTCATAGCTTTGTTTAGCCTCCAGGACCTAAATAACTCGTTTGGTAACCTTTTCCATGAGTCTCGTAACTTTTCACAATGTTGATTATTTTGGCTATTGTACTGATTTTAATCTTTTCAGCAATCATGTGGGAGATCAGGATGTACGGATGATGAATGAAAATGAGATTGTCACAAACAGCAAAAAGAAGCAGGTTGTGGCAGATCCAGGTTAGTAGTTCTTCTGCAGCTTTCTTCTGCTCACTTCCTACAGAGTCAGTATGGATAATGAATGTTGTTATAGGTCTAAACTGGGAAAAGTGGGGAGGCTTACATCTCTTTTTTTATATATTTTAGTTCTACTTTTTCTACCATAGGAAGGCAAACCAGAGATGTCATACTCTGATGGACTTCTATTCTACATCTAATTATGAAAGTAGATGATAGAAACCAAAGACATATGTAGGCATGTAGTCATAGCTTGTACTGACACATACACAGAAGTTTTGAGGAAAGAAACTGAAGATGAACTGACAGCTGTTTTTAATTGTGCAGGTTCATAGGTAGCTTTTGGAATAGGCTCATTGTATCCCCACTGAACCTGTAAGTAGCTTTAGAGATGATGTGTGTGTCTCAGAATTACCTGCTTTTTTCTCCTCAAGCAATTCCAAAATTACGATATGGGTAACGGGGGGGGGAACATGTTGACTTTTTCCTCCCACTGTCTTTCTGGTCTTTTCTCTTACAACGTGATAATTAAAAAGACAACCTCTCTTCTCCCCACCCCTCAAGGAGAAAGATTAGATTATATTTATAGTCCGAAGTGTCCCAATCACTCATTGTAAATTACTCAGAACAGCTCCCTAAATACATTACAAATTCTCAGCCAAATTGATGATTGGTTTTCTCTCCTGAGTGTGACACTTTCTCCAATTAATTCCTCTAGAAAGTGTTACAGAAATTATTTGATGACTTTTAATAACAGTTCTGTAGCAGAAGGATTTGAAATGCCATTGCCTGTACAAATACAGCTTCAAAGTTGCTACTATATTAAGTGGTAGCTTTGTCAAAAATATTTTGAATATCTCTGTGTCTATGAAATCCTGGGTTCCAGTGCAGACATACCTGATGTCCAATAAAGAATAGCAGTCATTGCTGTGGCCATCGTATCTCTTATCCAGGCATCAAGGACATGGAATGCCTCTGAAGTCATCAGTTGAGGATGGTCTGTTGCCATCTGCCCCATGTCTCCTCTGTAGTACTCTTTGGTATAAGCCACAGGCATTCATAACATAGATTCGTAGAACATTTTGGATTGGAGGAGACCTCAGGGTGTCCCTCCTGAGTGAGGGTTCAACCTCCTTTTCAGAACAGTGTCAACATTGCATACAGGCCAAATTCCACAGGAAAGTGATTCCATGGGACTGTGGAAAAAATTAGCAGCACATTACTGAGAAGAGTAGCTTAGTTTTCATTCTAGGATGGAAAGAGTAATGGGCATGTTTCTTCCTCAGTTTAGTTTGTAGCTTTACTGTTAATATAGGTACAGTTTTAAAACAGCACTCCATTTTCCTTAACAGCTTTGCGTCCAAAAACCTGCATATCTGAAAAAGGACTGCAGAGAAGGACAAGATAATAAGGGTTCATGATTGGAGAGTCCTGAATACATCCAGCCCTAAATAACTGCAGTCTACATCTCCAAAATATGTATCGACCAAATGGAAGATTTTCTGTGTCTGCTGCTGCTGAACCATCTCCTGTCATATGAGAGGAGGTCTTATTTGCTACAGGAAATTTTCTTCAGTAATAGAATTTTAAGCATGAATTCAGTTTTCTGGTTTTTCTGGGTTTGGTTTTTTTTTTTAAATTTTGATTACCTGTCTCATTCTCTCCTCCATCCCACCTTTTCTCATAATTGAAAATCCAGGGAGGAAGAAGCATAAAGGATTGAGAACCTTATTGCAAACTGACAACTGTTCCTGCCAAGTATCAAGAACTTGAGTGAAGCAGGATGGTTACAACAAGAGGTCTTCCGGAGTATTTTTCAAGCTTTAATTCCTAAATCCTATCTGGATGATCACGGAACTCCTCAGTAGAAGGAAGTGTCTGCTTTGTTTCTGATGCCTGTAATAGTTCTTCATGAAATGCGCTTATTGGAGGAAATAATCTTTAACTCTCTGTTTCTGGGCTGCCACTGTATGTTTTGATGCCATGGCACTCTCTATAGGGGCTAACGCTGTTTCTGATATCTGCAGAGGTTCCACTGGTTGTGCAGAAATGTGGTGAATGCTATTAAAAAATGGAGATTAGGAAGTGGGTTTAATAAGTAAGTTTCAGCTGCCACTTCTTTAATCTTTTGCAGTGAAATAATTACTTCATTATTTCACTACCATGGAAAAAACCAAAAGAGGTGTTTTGCCTGAAGCACCACTTACAGGTGCTCTGTGTATTCTTCAGAGTCCTCCTGCTACAGAGCAATGCTCTTTTCTCCTATTTTGCCTGAATTTGGTTATATGAAGTAGGAGGCCATACCGCTGTGCTGCACCAACCACATCTGTTGCCAGCAACTTGTCATCACTTCTAAGAAATGGTAAATGCATTTTAACTGGCAGAAGGTAAGGAGTGAACTGCATTTTAGAACACAAAGTACCCTACATACATAGTTGTTGGAACAAGAACTCTAACCAAATAATTATGCTGCAGGATTTGTAGCTATGCAAACGTACTTTTCACTAAAAATTTGTCAGTTGTGACAATCTGCAATATCTTCCATAGAAGATTCTTCCTTTCTAATTTAGAACTCGTTTCCAGAGAGAACTGAACACTCTGAAATCCGTATATGTTTTTAGACATGCAACAGAAATCTACTGTTGCAGCTTCTGGTATAGAATCAAAATGTGCCGCTTCCCTTTCTGTACTCAGTCAGGCATGCAATACCTTGTATATTTGCTTGTAAAAAGTGTTCTTCTTAGCTGTTGCTGGCTAAACTGAAAAGACATAAATTAGCATTGTGTTTTCCACATTTGTATGTGTTGCTAGAGCAACAAAATGTATTTTTTACTAAATACAAAATACTTCTAAATATAAAATAGTTTGTGAGTATATTGTACTTCTTTTAAAGGTTCTTCCCAAACTGTACTGACAAAAGAACCCTCTGTTGTTCTGAGAACTGTTTTCCCCAGTGTGCTTACCAGTGTAGCTCTACCAAGAACCAAGTTTTAATTTTTGCTCCAAAGTAGATAACCGTTACGTGCAACTTCAAAATGAAAAAGAGGAGGAGCTGAAAAGAGGGTTATTGGTAAGGCTAAGAACAGGTATCAATGTTTGCATTTGGAAGAGGAGAGGCTATAGAAAGGTTTTTAATACTTGAGGCACAATCACAGATTTGTCATCTAGGCAATTTTGAGATGAGATGAGGCCTGTTGTATTGTTTGTTCTTCTGGGAAAATTTCATTGAATGTGAAGAGAAATGAAATCGCTTTTGTTTCCTGACACAGAACAGCAGCCTTCTTATTGATCAGAAAAGTTATGAGGGGGAGAGGACTTTCTATGCTCATTTGTCTTCTCTGTATCTGTCTGGAGCATCTCGAGTCCTGTG
Organism: Todiramphus chloris collaris; assembly: GCA_025345505.1. Lineage (NCBI taxonomy): Eukaryota > Metazoa > Chordata > Aves > Coraciiformes > Alcedinidae > Todiramphus > Todiramphus chloris. The sequence goes on along the minus strand of JANVCC010000039.1, from coordinate 5,216,500 downwards.
TGAAGGACTAATGATTTTTTTCAACCCTAATTCTTTGAGGTAACTCCAGGTTTTGTAAAGTATTGCAAAATACTTGGTCAAGTCAGGTAAGTCACAGTTCTCTGTCATCTCTTCCTCACTGGCCAGTTTTGCGTCTGGAAATCTGTATCCAGTGCAACTGCTCTGGCACAGAGAGTATTGGTTTATACCATCTGCCAGCCTCACCTAGGAGCTTCTTTTACCCATTTATGAGATTTACCACAATTGCCACACTGTGGAAAGACCATGAAAGTCTTTAAAATATGTCAAAACAATTGTTAAGTAGTGGAACATCCTCCTGTGCAGTGTTTCTGTCTGAAAGGAAGGTTTGCCAGCCTGCTGTCTTGCTCTGGTGTGACACACACCACGAAGGCAAGACCTAATGAAGTCCCTGATTCTTGTCTGTCATGTATAGGAACTAGTTAAATATTTAGAAAATATTCCATTAATCTCTGTGGAGTAGGAGATGTCAGCAGTTGCCCTCCTAATTGGAGCCAAGATGTAAGGACCCTTTATATGCCCAAAGATAATTAACTGCCCTAGTCATCCCTATGCACTCAAATATAGATACTTGATTCACTTCCACAGTGAATCAGGGTTTAAAAAATAAAGGCTTATTCCATTTTTCACTGTTTTTTAGCTAACTAGACACAAGTACATTCGCATCAGACTAGAATTTACAGGAGAGAAAAGTAGTAAACATGCAATCAAGAAAATCCCCACAGAGCACTTCAGTCAGTGTCAGGCACTGTTTCAGCAAGAGGAATTCAGCGTGAATGTATGTGGTGAGGTCGCTTGCTCGACATTGTCAGAAGCATGACAAAGGAATTAATTTCAATTCTTACCGAAGCCTTTGACGTAAATTTTTAAGTTTTGCCCAGTTCCTGTTTCTGGGCCACTCAGAAATGTTTATATCATAGTTGCTCACCTTTACCTGTAGTCACTTGCTTTGGATCAAGATAACAGAAATGAGGTGTGTTTTTTGTTTTGTCACACAATGACGATGAGAAGGGCAGAGGATAAAGAAATAATCTGTGAGGAAGTACATGTCATGCTGCCTACTTACTGATCTTTAAAAAGATATTTTTATCACTCTTCACAGTGTAATCTGAAACCCGGGATGCCTGGGAAGGCCTGCAACTCCTGTTTTCAATTTCTGCTTTTTTTGTGGTTTAACCCTGTAGCATTTGCAGAGCAGTGAGGAGCCCCTGTCTGTGCACAAGGGAGCAGGCAGTGCAGCAGACAGTGCAACAGGCAGAAAAAGAAAAGTCCTGTTCAGAACTATTGCTTTGTCTCACAGGTGTGACCAGCCTGTTTTGCTCTTCAGACATACGTGCTCAGATGTATTACAACATTCATTTCATTTCATCTACTTTCCATTTGCTGTCTGTGATCTGTGGAGTCACCAACCCCTATGGTCACAGCGCGGTGGCTCCTGTTTGCCCAGGGCCCTCATTTCTAGGGCTGCTGGTGCTGCATGTCTGCCTGCTTGATTATTGTCTGCTCAAAAGATGCTGCAGAGATAAATGTTCATTTTGGAGATGTGCACTGACAAATCTCTAAAGAGCAGAGTAGGAAGCAGAAGGAGTGTAACATACTGGAGGAATGTTTGCTTCCATTTGAGTGCTGAGGTCCTGGTGTTCAGAGCACAAGAAGGAGGGTTCCTGGCTCAGGGGTCTTTTTGCCCATTTCTGTGACTATTTGCTTGTTTGCTGAGAAATGACTTACAGCCCACGTGAGACACAAACATCCCTTTATCATGCAGCGTGTATCACCCTAATGGAATTCTGTCAGCTGAGGATAAAATGTGGACTAAGAAAGCAATTATAGAGTGAATCTCCTCACTGCAGGAAGAGCTGAGGATGGGGACAGAGTGCCCAGCTGGAGTAATTTCCTGTCCAACTGGCCTCTAAATCTTGCTGGGAAGAGATCAATTTTCCACCTTTGTCTCATGGCACCAGCTCCAGCCACTCTGGCTTAGGACCCTGTGAAGTGCTGCAGTGTTGAGATCTGGGTGTAAAAGGAAACATTTGCCATTTGTGACATTTCTTACTGACCTAGAAATTACTGGAACAGGGGAAAACAGCTACAGACCTGTCTGATGGCTCTCTAGTGTTCCCTTTCTTAACTCCTGAGTGAAGGAGAGGACTGACCATCCCTGTGATTAGCGGGGTAGGAGTTTTCCAGCCTGGCCTATCGCTTGCAACACTGCACAGTGCTCCTCCCATAGCTTGCTGCTTTGACTGTAATGGGGAGAGGAAAACCACCACCTCATGAGCTGCTAGCAGCCTTCCCCAGATATGCTGTTACTTTCTGAAAAGCCCTCATTATACAGTGAGACCACAGTAAAATCCTGCCTTTAGCTTTCAACTTGCTCAAGATCTCTTTGGTGTGACTAAAATCAGCTTGGCTCATGAAGTCTTAGTGTTCATCTCTGCTCTATTGAAGCATGACCAGACTTTGTCCAGTTTTCCCAAGGGGACGGGCATTCTGGGGAGCGATAAACCTAAGTAGATGCGTTAGATAGGTACAATGAACTTCTTGTCAACTCTTTCTTCTTACTCATATGTGATCTGTTGTTTCAGAGCTCTGTTGCTTGTGTTTCTTAGCTTATCTGGATCTAAGTGAAAAAGGAGCTTCACAGTAGTTTTTCAAAGTTCATTGTGCTGGGCTAAGCAAGTTGAGGTGAATGTCAGAGAATGCTAAAGGAACTTAGCTATTTCTAAGTCTCCACCTTCTCAGCAAAGAAGCCAATTGCTACCTGTAAGTCTTCTGGCCCTGGTCGTAGCAGGAAGGTGGGTGCAGTGCTAGAGAGAAGTTTTAGGTCTGGACACTGCATCTCAGAGCTGTGCTAAGGGACAGGAGGAGCCTGGTACTCATCTGTTGTCTGGGCGAGAGCCCAGTTGAGCATTACAAACTGAATTGATCTCCAACTGTATCCCAGTCTGTATAGCTTGTGATGAAACAGATGTTGGTCAAAGGCTCCGATGGAAAGCAAGCATGGTGGGCCTAAGGGTAGGGGAATACAAAAGAAGCTGCTGTGGCTGTGAGGGTTTCTCCAGGCAATGACTCTTCACCCAAGGGGAGCCTCGTATCTGGGAGAAGAGATGGTCCTTGTGGTAAAGATAATGAACTGGGAGCAGTTGAACCCTTTTATCTTTTTCACTGTGATCTCCCTTCTGCCTGATGGCAGCATAAGGTGGCTGCCAGAATAGATGTTTCTGTCTAAAACACGCTGGGGAAAGAACTTTCATCTTGAGCAAGAGAGAGCTTTCATCTTTCATCAAAAAGGGTGAGGACTGAGGCAGCACTGGCAGAGCAGCTTTACTAAGTGTATGGAGTGTTGGCAGGAAAATGAGTCAGCCTGCACAGCAAACTGAGACACCAATGACTGTCAGCCCTGCTTGCTTACAAGGGTGGCTTAGCAAATGTAAAACACTGATGGTGCTGTTCCTGCCTGTTATTCATGCCTCTATGCTCCCATTCATCAAAGGTTTCCTTGCTGCTTTCTGCAATTACACACCTTTTTTTTTTTTTTTTTTTTCTTCACCTTAAGAAAGTCAGACCAAGTTAACACTGGGCTTCATCCAGTTTAGCCTGGAAAAACTCTAGGGATGGAGGTGGCACGACCTCTCTGGGCAATCTGCTTTAATACTTGACTGCCTGAAAAAACTCTTCCTTTGACACATAATAATCTGTGCTTTCTCCCTCTGATTAAAGGCCTAGATCAGCATGGATAAGACTTTTGGCATTGTGGAAAGGTCATCTCTGCTGTTGTCATCTAGCTGTATAATAATAACTTTGATCTCTCAACTATAATTTCAGATTTGCAGATGATGATCTGCCTCTTTCCTGGTCTGCTGGAAACACAGCTAAAAATAGAGTAAGTAGCAAAGCTACCTGAAACAGTATAAGCCTAAACAGTGGTAAAAATTAACACATGATGAATGTTGGTTCTGGCTTGTTTCCAAAGGAATGTTTCTGGGTGGCTTGCTATATCCTGGAAGTGGTTTGGTAAGGAATAGTTGGTGAACAGATGAATCAAACTGACATTTCCATTACCAGCAGGAAAGCTGTCTGTGGACAGAATTCATGGAGAAGGATGTGGGATGATAGTAAAACTTTTCATTACGTTTAATATTGTCAGAGAAATGAAACAGCTCCTCTTATTCATCTTTCTGGGACAGTAACATATCTGAGTATTAACACAAAATGGGACATCTGATCAAAACCCACTGACCCGGCAAGACATTGATATGTATTTTAATCACCCTCTTTGGGCCATTGATATAATGTACTCTTCACAATAAATCTGCAAGAAGTGAAGATCTGCATTTCTCAGTGTGGTACTTGGGTAGATCACTGCATGATCCATCCTTCTCTATTCTGTCTTGAGTCCTTTGGAATCCCCCAGTGTCACTCTTTCTCCTGGGGGAGTAATGGTAAGGCCCCAGGGAGATCTCCACCTTGGTCATCTGCTTGTGGTTTGAGAATAAGGGTTCGAACACAACTTATTGGACACTTGCTTGCCTGTCAGACTCCAGGGGGAGGAGAGGTCTGTAGGACAGGGCTCCAGCTCACCGTGTAAAGTAACCACCTATAGAAACATGTGGATATAAGAAATGTAAAAGGGTCTTTAGATGCAGTTTCACCTTAGGAAACAAAGATTGTAGGTTTAGTGTCAAAATTACTGAAGTCAAGTTGAATTGAAGTGTGCCAGAAGAACTAGGTATATGAAAGCATAGAGAACACATTTTGAGAAGCAGGCATTTGTGTAGGAAGAAAGGAGAAGGAATTAATGGCAATTAATAGTGCAGCCCAAACCCTTGTGACTCAGATTTCAGTACAGGTGATGCCAATAATTAGTATAAAGATATTGACAGTTGTCTAAAACTAGTTCTGCTGTGTTTTAAGTCATAAACCAGAAGGGCTGGTGGACTTATTTTACAGAAAGTGTTCGCATTATGCATGGATGTTGTTATTAATGATATGAAGAGGTCAGAAAATGTATGATTCGGTGACTGGTTTTGGCTGCAGTCATGCATTAGAGATATTAATGAGAAGTCTGAAAAATGAATTCACAATGCATGTAGATCTAATCACAGGAAAAGGCCCTCCGAAACAGTGCCACAAAAACTTTGCCATTTATCTTCTTTAGCCACTGATGCAGATGTAAATTAAGTTTCCACAGGATAATTAACCTGTGGAGGGCTTCTCTCTAGATAATCTCCCAGCACAGTGCTTCTGGGAGAGGAAAACTCAGATTTTCTTATGGTGGAGCTGATCTGCAAATCATTCCAATGCAGGTTGGTTCTGTGGCTTCTCTCTTTTTCTTTTTTTTTTTTTCTTTTTTTCTTTTGGTTGTTGTCCAATGTTTATTGTATTGCAATGGTTTAGTTTTTGCAGCACAGATTTTATAATTCAGTTTCTTTTTCTAGAATGCTGTCTGATCAGAGGAGTTGGCCCAGAAGCTCTTTCCAACCTAAATTAATCTGTGATTCTATGACCAGTATGGATCAGGACTCTCTGTTTAACATATTTGCTGTATAATCTGTTCTGCCAACTGAAGCCTACCGAGCCACAGCATGGTGAATATTAATAGGCTGCTTATTTAACACTATCAATCAGTACAAACTACAGATCGCCTCAGGCTGGGAAAAGTATTCCTGTCCTTCCATGTCTGAGTAGACATCTGCTCCTGGAGATGACACAGGGGAAGACAACCTGTGCCATGGCTCTTTGGTCCTCAGGTTACAAGCAGGGATGAATACATAATAGACAGCACATGTTACTTGAATAAGTGTAATGCTAATGACTCTCTGGATCGGGGTATGGCTGGAGAATAGCAAATGTGATACCTAAAGTTAAGAAAGGAAAGAAAAGAAATCATTTGGGCCAGTATTGGGTCTTCAGACTTGAAAGTACATGTTCAAGGCAAAAAAAAAAATGGAGTTATATATTTTAATGGAGAATAGGCAGAATGCAACATGGATTTATAGTCTAATTTTTCACTGCCTGTCTGATTGCCTTCTCTGTCTATCTCTACACAAGTGAATGAAGGTGCTAACATTTTGGAGAGAAGGCTTATTTAGGCTAAGGAGAAATACAGGCACGGTGCAAATCAGTGTGGATTGTCCAAGAAGAACAATGGCTGAATCTGTTTAGCTGTCAGAATAATTGGCCTGTGTAATTGCCTTTCTGTCTGAATACCAGGCAGCAAGACCTAAAGTCTTAAGATAGAGCACACTTGTAACAGGACACATTTCTGGAAAGCGTAGGATGCTAGAAGTGAAAGCAAAAAAATTGCTTTCAGGCCTGTGTATCTAAGACGCTGCTGTCTTCTGTTATGCTGACTCAGTTTTGTTACCCTCCAGGGAGAAGGCCTCTCTCGGCAGGTGTAGGCGTTCAGCCCTCATCCTCCTATGGTGTTAGGAGTGGGTGACTACAGAAAAAATTAACTGGACGCAGAAAAGCTCTCCAGAACTGTGGGTGGGATGACAGCTGTGTTTCCCTCCCCAGCAAACTTAGGTAAGCAAAGCTAGCAAGGAAAGCTAAGGCTTGTAAAAGGATGAAAGGACTTGGTAATGGCCAGGAACACAAACAGCAGCAAGTGCTCAGGAAAATGAGTAGAAAATCAGTGGATTTTTCTCACCATAGAAAAATCAGGGTAGATGGCTGAAGTACAGGAGGTGGTCATTAAGGTGTGGATAATGTAGTAACTGAAGAACAATCCATCTTCACAGAGGCAGAGCCACCTGTGAGGTACAAACACAGCAGAGGAAAGGGATGTGGAAGCAAGGAGTCTGTAAAGGACAAATGTAGTGGGAATGCACTGTTACTCTTTTCACAGGTCCCTTGCAGCTGACTGCTTGAGCTGCTGCAGCAGGTGAGGCAGTGGGGACAGACTCTAGGACTCAAAAGTTGCAGATACCTAATAATAATGTCTGGAAGGACTGGCAAGACTGGCCAGTTCTAATGGGTTGCAAATAACCTGGAAGCTCCAGTGGAATAGCTAAAAGCCATGAATCTCAGGGTAGAAGACTTCATACATCTCTAAAATGCATGGAACCACAACTGATCCAACAGGAGGACACTGAAACCTGAAAGGGACCCCGATCTGACAATATCTGACAGAATAGGCCTTGATGATGCAAAACTAATAGAAAACAAATAATAGACCCATGCTGCACCTTGTTATTAGTAAGCATGAGGAGAACAAGGCTAAAAGAGATGATCTGAGCACATTGTCTGACCTCATAAACACAAGAAGACACAGAGCTTGTTCTTATAGGAACTACTATATTTAGATGTTGCAGGCAGTACAACATATGAAGATTGATATTGCTGATACCTACATTGCGTTTTGCTCAGTTCTGTGTCCACGGAAGATATGGAAAGTTCTGAAGACAGATCTCCGAGAGAGTCAGGGATCTGGTTTGTTATAGAAAAGCACATCTGGAGCAGTAGCTACATGAGTTCTACAGAGGAGAGACAGACTTTTCCCACCCAGCTGAACCAAAAGGACTCCTTTTCCTATAAAAAGAGCCATGAAAGCAGAATGTGATTGCAGGAGGAGCTGCTTATGTGAGCTGCAAACATCCCCTCCATGGTGCCAGGAGCCTTCTAGATGATTTGTCATCATCTGCTGTGGCACTCACTGGGGTGTGTGATTTTTCTCTAAGCGGACACTGCATCTTCAGTGGCTTCCTCCATCCTATACTCACCTCTGTGCCCACCTGCAAAGGGAGCTGGCTGTGTGTGCGTGAGGCATCTTTTTCCCAGTCCCTTGCTTTGGCACTCGGGCTGTCCCAAGGTCACGTGCTATGCACAACCTTGGGCATTGCCACAGCTACCTGGTCATTTGCCAGATGTGGCTGCAGGTCTTGGCTGAAGTGTGGTACAGAGGCTATGTGGGCAAAGTGATGGGCAGGCCTGTGTCTGTGCATTGGCTTCTGAGTAAAATAAATTACTAATAAGGAGATTTGAAAGATGTTTGTAAAGCCAGCACAGTGTGGATGCGTCATGCTGAAGGACAGGTAGGATGTTTCATACAAATGTCAGAATATCCTTATGCAGAAGAGCCCAGAAAGTACAGAGCATGTCCTTGGAGTGTACTGCCCGCTCCTATCTCCAATGCTGTCTGCACCTGTGGTGGCACGGGTACGGGGAATATCTGCTTTTATTTTTTTGTGATTTTGCTTGTTTGTCGTGTTTTGGTTTTGTGGTGGTGGTGGCGGGTTGTTTTTTTGTTTTGGTTGTGTTTTTTTGGTTCTGTTTTTTGTGTGGTTTGTTTGGTTTGTTGGTGTTGGTTTTGTTTGTTTTGGGTTTTTTTTTTGTTTGTTTATTTTCCTACTGTTCCTTATTGCTTTTGAAATAAGCTTACAAAGTGAATTATCCTCCAGAGGGAAAGATATGCTGAACTCACAGATCACCTTTTGCTCATCTTGCCATATTTGGTGACCTGCCAGGGAGCAGGAGCAGTGTGCGGGACAGACGTGTTCTATTCTTTGATGTATTTGTCACATTGAGACCAGGGAAATAATGGTTTCCAAGATGTCAATGACTTTCTGAAAGGGGGTGGATGAACTAGTAGGATAGGGAAGCAGCATCTTCCCTTGGTACTGAGCAAACTGGCGCAAGAACATCCTTGTGCTCCTCCACCCTCACCAGATCTTTACAAAATGGGCTTCACAGCCAGCTCTGTGAGCAGAACCTGATGGACGAACTGGTTTTTATCCATTGCACTTTGCTGGATCCAAGACAGGGAGGAAGGAGCTCCAGGGACATTTTCCTGTGTCCTTCCCTTGGGGCAGGCTCCAGAGCAACAGTCGCTTGTGGGGCCTTTGCAAGGGACCAGCCTTTCAGCATCCCTGGCATGGAAAGGCAAAGCCCAGTTGTTAACATGTGAGCTGGTCTGTCAGCTCAGTCATCAGAGGCTGGGAGAGAGGGAGGTCACAGACCATTGCCTGTTTCACTGGTGGGCTGGTGGTTTAAGGGCATATTGCACATGCTTGTGCCTTGGCCTCCAGTTACCTGTCATGGAGACCTGCTTGGGTGCACAGCAGCTGCTGACCTTTGTGCCCTGGTTTTCTTCCAGTGTAACCCAGGATGCGGATGGGCAGAGGAGGGTGATTTGCTGCACGTCCAGGTCTCATCCCAGTATGTATTCAAGTAATGATTAATTTGATGTGCAAAGAAATTTTAGATAATATTTTAGATAAAAAAAGAACAGGCACAATTTTCTAACAAGTAATGTAATTTAATGAATGGTATACTCTATAAAATAGAAACTACCCAGATGCTGGTTGGTTGGTCTGTTTGGGGCTGGGAGAAGGCCCTCGCTTGGACATATGATGCCTTCTCTGGGTTCTTCTGTCAGCATTTGTCACTGCTGGAAACAAGGAAATGTCCATATATTTAAAGAGACAATAAGGGGGCATTTTTTAAATTAAAATATGGGAATTATGCAGAACGTCTTCCCACCCTTTCTCATTGGGCAAGTGGCATGAAGGGCTCAGAGCTCACCAAGATCTTTAGAGATGATTCATACCTAAAAGGGATAGACTCAACCAACAGTACCTACCGCAGTTCAGTCCTCTAAAATCATTGGAGACTTCCCACCTTGCAGAACATCTGTGGGCTCTGCTGTTATTGCACTTATTTCTGGATGCTTTTCTGCATGTGTTGTGTCTCTTCCCTCAAGGTCTGGCTGCTAATTCCAGGGAATATGCTTTTCAGAATGTCACAGTACACCATGTACAGCTCTGGGTCTATTTTGGGCTTGGGCAGAGATTGGGAGTTGCAGGCCTGCTCAGTAACTGAGTGCTGTGGCAAGTAGACATCACTGAAGAGAGCAGTTAGGATCTTGTGTGCAGCCTTGTAAGGGTCATCTTCAAACTGCACCATTGCCTTGAGCTCCATTAGGGTATAACCATTGTAACGCTTGCTGTCTTTGGCCAGGGGCTGTACGGTCTCACCAATGTGTCTCACTTTCCACTTCAGGTATTTCACTTCTCCTTTTACATCCTCTAGTTCTTTCTCCATGGCTTGGAATTCCATTGTGGTTACAAATCTCCTGCCAAGGAAAGAAGTGGTAGACACAGTGTGGAGTTCAGAGGCTCAAAGTGGAATCAACCTAGCTTGCCTGAGGTTTGGGAACAGAGATACCAACCACATCACTGAGTATCGCTATTCCTGGCTCTTACTTATCAGACTTCATAGTAACAGCAGAGATCTCCCCTGCTAATATAGGGAGAGATGTGTTCTCATTTGGAAGTAAATGAGGCAGCACCTTAAAACTGTGCCCTGTTGGAGGATATGAGGTTGACAATCTGGCCTGGGAATGGTTTGCAATCAGGTCTGGAGAGCTAAATGAATGTATGAAAACAGGTCATTTTGCTTCTTGGATAACAGGGTGTAATTGGGAGCACAGTGTATTTACTGGAAAACAAACACTGAGAACATCCAAATCAGAAAAGGTATTTAAATTTATTTATGAGGGACTCTTAAAGGCCCTATACCGAGCTGAGCCATTTGAGAACTTGGATATGATCTGGATACGTACCTTTCGTGATCAGGATCTTCCAGATCTGATTCAAAACCCTTTCCTCTATTCTCTAATCCAGTTTTAGAATAGCCAGGAGACTGGGGTCTGTCTTCAGGAGTCATTGTTGCTGGAGGCCTTGTGCTTTTCCTGGTTGGGTTCAGCGTGTGATCTGATGCTGAAGCTTGTACGTTTTGTGCTGTGTGAGGACAGAAGTTACAGAGGGAAGTTGCATTGATCCCTAGACTGACTGGAGAGGAGTCAGAGTATTGCTGTGGCTTGTCTGAGCTGGGTGTTAGACTGAGCCTGGGGCTGTCTGGGCAAGATGCTGAAAGAGTCCTTGCTCCAAGTGGGCTGGAATGTGATATTGCTAAATTTTTATCTTTTTGCTCTAATGGCTGAGGGTCTGGTGATTCTCCTGGGGCCAATCTAGTGATGGAGGCAATGTCCAGCAGGGTTTGATCCTGAACTGTGGAGATTTGGCTGGTCGGTTCTGATGAAAGTGAAGAGCTGATTGATGGGTCGCTGGAAGAGCTTGACGTAGCAAGTGGGGGTATTTTCTGAGCATTATGGTCACTCCTGTTCCTCTGTGTGCTAGTGACATTTAGAGCTGGGTGTTGTGAAGCCCTAAAGAAAGACAAACACATGCTTTTTCTTCTGAACTGGGCTAAAGGCTTGTAAGACAATTTTAGGCCTATTTGTGGACAGTTTTAAGCCTGTTTCCTATAACCTCATCTCCCCATAGGCTGATTGGCTTCTCATGTCTGCATAAAACCCACTCGTTCTCATGACCAAGAACAAAATGTTTGCAAATAAGACACATAAATTCAAGACCAGCTCCTCTCTGGTGCCAACTAATTGTTTGTCAGCTATCACCAATGTGAAAATCACTGGCACATCAGTGTTCTCCTTCCCAAGAGTCATATAGCTCTCCAAGAATCAAAGGTTCGGTGTGCAGAAGGACAGGAAAGGAAGAAAGTTGCTGGCATATTGACTGTGACAAATTCCAGTAAGAACACAAAAAGATAAAACCTGGCTTGCAGTTTGCTACAGCGTCTGCCCTTGATCATCCCTGCAACATGTGAAGACCTGTCTTCACCTTGGACCTATATGCTTTAGCCTCCTGGTAGCTCTGCGCAGTTACCTGGTGAATTAGGGGATGAATAAACAGGCAAGATAAAACCAGGAGGGCAGCACAGGATGACATCTTTGTTCCTGTGGTGACATTATAGGACATTTCTTTAATACAGCTTGTTGTGTTAAGGTCTTTTCTTTCCTCCCCTAAGCTGTGGACAGTGTACATGGCTGACCAGCTATTTTAGATGGCTGAAAATGCTACTGGCATGGGATGCCAGACCTCTGCTGAAGAGCGTTTACTAGCTAGCTCCTATCAGGAGAGATCTCAATGCTGTTTTTATCTATGGCTAAATTTTACTTAGTTTACTAAGGCTGATGGCCAAGGGAGGAAGATATAACCCTGTAGTCTGGGATTGTCCTGATGGGTAGACAATGCAGCTAGAAATACCTTGACCTTGAAGGGGAACACAAACATACCCACTGTGCAGATCATGATTCAGAATTTCCAAGAGCCAAAGGACATGACAAACTTTTGTAGCAATGCCAGTGACCAGCTGAGTCTTCTTGTGCATCTGATATATTTTCATATTCCTCTTGGGGTGGAAGACAGCAGAAAATCCTGGTCTGAATGGGTTATATGAGATGTAGTGCATGAAGTCCTGCCCTGCTAGTAGCGGTGGCTTGAATTAGCTACGTATTCACTTCTCCACCATTCTCAGTGGTAGATGCAATTAAACACCACATGTCTAAGGTCCTAAAGAGCGTGCCTCACATCTATTGGCTTCACTAAGGTTAATTAAGACCTTTGCTAGATCACAGCATAATTATCAGGTTTAAACCAAATCCAGAGTTTTTATAATTGGAAAAGCAGACAGTAACAGAGCTACTGCATAACAACAGAGACAAAAAAAAAGAAGCATAAAATGAGTTATATAAAAAGGCAGGAAAGAAAACAAGAATACACATCTCAGAGGAAACACCCTTCCATAGAAGTGCCTTGCTTTCATAAACTGGCTGAGAGAGGGTGGTGGACAAGAATTGCCAACTAGATACAAGAAAAAGTTTTTTCACCCTGAGAGTCTTCAAACACACTGGGGGAGAGGATGAGAGAGGCATTGGGATATCCATCCCTGGAGGTATTCAGAACTCAACTGGACAAGGAACCAAGTAGCCAGATCCAGCCTGGTCTGATGGACATCCTGTGAGTAAAGGACTGTACCAGGGACCTCCAGAGACTGCCCACCCTGTGTTATTCTGTGATTCAGTGATTCCACCTAACTATGAAAATAATTTATTTCCCCCACACAGTTTCCTTTTCGCCTTTCCTTTTTCTCCCCTCTGAGTCCTGTCTCACCAACTTTCTCTTCCACTGGAGCCTCTGGGCTGTACCCTCCCATACTGACTTTATATAGTGTCTGTTGCAGGAGAGTCTCTCATAAATAGAAACATTTTTAAAGGAAAGCCAGTGTTCCTTGCTCATGCTCTGGCTCAGATAGATTGCTGCCCTTCTTTGTGTAAGTCAGAGTTGGTAGCTCAGGCCTTTGGAGGAGTGGGCTGTGGGAGCGAGGGTAGCCTCGAGCTGGGCACCTTTGTTGTCTTGTCTTTGTAAACTGAGTTGCTGTTTCTCTGAGTCTCCTTAAAGCAAGGAGTGATGGCTTGCGGTGTGTTTGGCCGTGCTGTGGAGGTGTTCGGGAAGTTGGGCTTTGGCACAGGTGAAGCTGGTTGTGCATTTCTTGCCAGAGAGACTCGGAAACCTGGGAAACTTGTGAGGATCTAGAGCCAGAGCTTCTGGCTGAGGGAGTGCAGGCAGATGGGGAGAGAGCTGTCTGTGGGCTCAGGGGCTGCTCTGGGGCCAAGACGAGGACTGGAAAAGGGGGATCTTCTGGCACAAAGAACACACATTTTCTGGTTGTTTAAACGGGAACCAAATCTGAGGCACTCCTTAACCTTCACTGCAATGAGGGGAAGAAGACAATATGCATGGTAACTGAAATGCTATTTGGATGCATATACAATGTGCAATACTCCATTTTATATCTTTAGCAGTGTTGGACAGGATTGGCTTTTTTGTGATGTGTGGTTTTGGTTTTGTTTGTTTTTTTTCTTGTTTTTTTTTTTTTTTTTAAATCTAGGATTGGCTGTAGGAGATGTAACATTCATTGCAAGATGCAATTTGAAAGAGTGACAGAAAGCATGCTTTGTAACTAATCTCTAAAAAACTAATCTCTAAAATCTATATAAGAAATGTTTCAAATCCATCTGTGCACTAGAGGAAACAAAAAGGTATTATGAACTATCACTTCAATTGGCTTTCCTTTTCCACCCGCTAATTTTCATTGGCTGCAGTGCTAAACGTGGGACTGAATTTACTTTTATCATCATGCTTATCTCAGGAGCAGAGGAGAGAGTTGTTTAAGAAGCAGTCTGAAGCTTGTTAAAGCAAAATGTCAGTCTGGATTTTAGCAGAGGTAAATGAGGACCAAACTAAGACTTCTAACTTCGGAGTTTCCTAGTGGGCAAGCATTTGCCTGAAGACAGGGATGAAATTCCCATTGCTATCAATCTGTCAAGGCTGGATTTTAGCTCTGTAACCATGGTGTTTTATCAGAGGGATTTTTTTTTTTCCCCTCTGTTTTTATGTTGTGAATCTCTACTAACTGAATAAATTACAGGAAGAATTGCAAGACCTGGAGTTGAAATCAATGCTGACATGAAATAGGAAGGTGATTGCAGCTGTCAGGTACCTCCACAAGGAGAAACCTTGACACAACTTTGAGCGACACTTCAAATGCGTCAAGCCCTTGTTGTCTGCCTTCTTCCAGCCCTGTGCTGCTCAGCATATAAAGCATGTTCCCCGTTGTCAGAGTGACCTTGTCTGCTGTCTGTGCCTTGCCCTCTCCAGCTGAGCTTGTGCAATAGAGTTTTTTGTAGCACTGAATTCAGAGACATTTGGAAGTTGCCTGCAAATCCAGCACTGCTTTCCTTCTGTGGCACTTGCGACCAAGAAAAAACAGTTGATATTCTTTTTTTTTTTTATTACTTAATGAATCATTTTCACCATGTTTTAAATCTAGAGTTGTTCTGATAATCTTGTTTGAATAGAAAAAAAAAATTACAGTATGCTTTGAAGTGAAGCACTGAGGGGTTGGTTGCATAAATTGTACTGCAGACAGCCACAGGTGGGAGGATGGTAGAAGAGCTGTAGGATGGACGCAGGGGAAATGCCTGCAGGTGGTGATATGGAAATAAAATTTTTTTCAAGGCCTCTTCTTTGTCAAGTGACCCTCCTAAAATGCCCACATTACCAAAACAGTAACTATATTATTTTTTTAATGCTGAATTCATTTTGAATAGCTGGTATCTTGGACCTTGGGTTTATCTGATTCAAGTATCAACCAAGGCTTTTAGCCACAGACAGTAAGAATATGCTGTTTCCTGCTCAACTCTTGGCTCTTTTGAGCTAACCATCTGTGTTTGGCTTTGCCACCATACCTGTCCTTCTTTGTCCTTTGTGACATTTCTCCCACCTCTCTCTTACCCCTTGTTCTACACCTATCATCAATATCTCTCCCCTCTGCTGTGTGGGTCCCAGGCACATTGATCTAAGCGGCAGGCTCATCATATTAATGCTTAGAGGGGGAAGAAGAGAGAGTGGAGTTGGCATGGATATAAAGATGTCTGAGATGAAGTACAGTTGCTACCTGGAGCCTAACAACAGTGAGCATTTTTTGGTAATAAATAACTGTGCAACAACAACAAAAAATCCTAATGTGAAACTTCTCCTTATAGTGTTTTTGTGTAGTGACTGTGCACAACTGGTTCATGAGATCTCCCAGTCCTGCACATCAGAAAGAAAAAGTTCAGGCTGCCACGGTCAAAAAAAGATAGCAAATAGACTATAAAGAGTCTTTAGAGCTTTCTGATGGAAATGTGAAGTTTGGTATGAGCAAATCAAGACTGGGGATATTAGACATATAGAGGCCAGTGCCATATGTTCACACAGGAAGGCAGCTTGGTGAGAGCAGAGAATGCCAATTCATAGCTAGAGCTCCCTGATGCTGTTTTTAGCCCAGCTCAGGCAGGTCTAAACCCTCTTAAAGGAAAATTATATTTCAGTATGGACATTAAATAGTTTAATAATTACCAAGGCGTAATATTGCATTGCCCTGCTCAAAAGTCCTCTGGAATCAAGCTTCTGATGAAGTTTATAATTTAAGGCCACTTCTCAAAATGGGTAGTCTCACCAACAGGGGAACATGAGATCCTGTCCTGCTTCTGGCCTGGCATAAAGCCTTTCATGCTACCCATGCTCTTACAGTGCTGCTGGGCTGCTCACAAACCTTTAGTATTTTCTCCTCTAAATCTTCTGTCAGTGTTTGTCTTCTACAAAACCTGTAGTCTGCTCAGTCTTGTTCTTTTTTTAAAAAGTTTTTACTCTTTCAGTCTGCAGCAGCACTCTCCCAAAACCCTTGCCTCTTAAGGCAAGGACCAGATGCCCTCTTTTGTCTTTGTGGAAGAACAGAAAAAAAAGCGTGATGTCTGAGGATGAGTGAATATTCCTTATATGGTGTTTGGTTCAATTTAGAACAGCCTCAGAGAACTTCTAAGTGATGGCAGCTGACAAATCCTCCAGGAAGTGAAAAGCTGGTTGAAGTGAGCAGCAGGAATAACTTCTGCTGATACATCCTTGTGTCCTACCAGTACAGGACCACCTCTGTGTAGAGACCAAAAAGGCCTGCTGGCATTTACTCTGCTAGCGGAATAGAGGTGGTGAGCTGACCAATCAATGGCAAGGACTCGGTCTGTTCTAGGTGGTGCTCTCTTCTTTCAGACAAGCGGGCCCCTGGATAACCAAAGGGCCAGCATAATCTTTGTGTCTGCACTGACTTTAGCAAAGCACTTACCGTGTTATTCTCTTGCCTTTAACAGTTCTCTGCTAGCCATGAACCCATTGCATGGGGAATGTTACAGAGAAGGGTGGAAATGTATGAAGATAAAAACAACATCAAGGGGAACCCTTGCATTAGGTACAGCCCAGTTATGGTTTGATGGAGCTTGTTCCAGGAAGCAGACCTTCATCTGAAGGTTGTGAGGCTTTGTGCCGTCCTGAGCAGCAGTAACTAATGTTTCTTCCTCCCTAATAAGCATGAATAATGAAGATTCTGAAGCTTAAGCTGGATTCATAAATAAACTGTGAACTGAGAGCAGAACTTCACTCATGTCACTTTATTAATATTGATCTGATTTCATTACAGAAGGTAACTGATGTGAAGCTGAAACTGATGTAATATTGAAGAATGGCCACTGTTCTTTAGCCTGATACTGAACTTCTTGCTTGCAGTTTGCTTTACAGTGCTGTCAGCACACCTATGGAGGTAAGCTGTGTGTCCTTTACATTGAAGTACTGGGTCAGGGCTGGGCATTGGACCAAGAGAGCCTTGTTTCTGTTCCTTAGAACACCTTATGTTGAGTATTGTTATTTGTTCTTTGAAACAAAGACCTTTGGGCTGTCTTCGTAATGAAATATGCACACTTGAGTGCCGGCCAGTAGTTTGGCAGGTAGGGAATTTTCTTCAGAAATGTGACCCAGATCAATTTTGTACTAATCAATATTTTCAGGCCTGTGAAAATGAAGTATGTGGATCTGCCTGTGGAAAGGTCCATAACAGACAAGACATTTTCACAGAGCAGGAGTTACCAAGTGAGCTGATGACAACCCAAGCTGGAGAGCTGGGCTAGCACTACCATACCTGCTGGAGAGCTGTTCCAGCAGGTCAGATGGGGGATCAGGACTCTCAGTTATTATGCTTATGGACATCACACTTCCATGGCTATGTGTTTGAGATGTGCTTCTCCACAAAACAGAGGCAGTGAAATGCTATGAGCTTTTCAAATTTTAATAGAGCAGAGTCAGCAAGTCACTTTCCCAAGTCTGTCTCCTGCTGAATGAAGGATCACTTGCTTTCTTTGCAAGGATAGATGCATGAAACTGCACACATCTTGCCTGGAGAGTAAAGGAAAAATACAGTATTCAGAGCAGGGCAGGAGCCATGCTCCAATATTGCTCTGTACATTGAGCTACTGATCCCCATAGCTTAAAGTAAGAATTTTTGCAAACTCTGAATAAAAGTATAGCAATTTTCTGAGTGAGTGCAAGAAATGGCATTAATTATACTAACATTATTGTCTACCAAAGCTGCTTTCAATCATTTTTATATTCAATAGCATACATCATCATGAATCGGTGATAAATATAGATGAAAAAAGATAGTGATAATGAAAGTTATACAGGTGTAAATTAGAGCATATTTTTAAACTACTATGAAGTCACAGCTTCTTGAGATAACAAAATCATAGGCTATGTGCACATCCTAAATTGAATCCTGGAGAATTGTGTACCGTTCATATGCTAGTTGATTATTGTTTGGGCAATGCTGTCTGGGAACATTACAAACCTCTATTTCCATAGCTTCCTACTCCAAACATTATTCTTAACCCCAGGGAGTCAGCAAGGAGATGGTAAAAGCCATTGTGTATCAGACATATTTGAGCCATGGTCACTTACTATTTGGGGAGCAGCTATGGAGGCACTGTAACCTCAGGTCCCCAGCCTCAGCCCTCTCCTCCTCAGTCCTGGAAAAGAGAATATAGAAGTAGCACCTTTAACAGAAACAAAGGCTGCTCCCAAATGTACAGAAATGGAAGGGTCAAAATCCATAAGAGTACAACATACCTGGGCTCCTCCATCTATAGCCAGCCAGGCCCATTAAGGAGATTGTAACAGTCTCAGGAAGGACTTGGTTCCATTGGCTTTGCCCCTCTCGGGGAAAAGCTCATGTAAAGAGGCCTTGGGGAATAGAAATGAGGGGCTCAGGGCTGCATCTCTCCAACTCTTTCACTCTTCAGGATGAATCTAAGCGTTGGGGACGAACAGCATTGTACAGTACGTGTGTGTTGGAAGTGGGTATGTTGCTAGGGCTACACCAGTTAACTGCCAGTCCATGTTATTTTCCAGAAGGAACAGCTCTGCAGATAAACCTTCCTGTGTTGCAGAATAAAGTACAAAATAAATCCAAGGCAGAATGTCACACTCACCCCTGTGCGCTAATCAAAGGCGAATACTCAGATTGGGAATTCTTACTCATGTCTGTATGAAAAGATACTGACCCTGTGAATGGGAATGGGTCAGTAGCTTAATCCTTGTTCAGGTGTCTAAGTGACCAAGGAGGAAATTGGAGCAAAAGGTTGGCATGTCTTTGAAAAACATTGATATGATCTGCACAACTTTTTACATGAGTACAATGGAGTTAGAGAAAGCAAGCTGTGAGGAAGATGTATTAGAGAAATGTACAAAAAAAAAAAAAAAAGGGAAAGAATAGCACATGCAAACGATTATTTGAAAAGTTCTCATACTCATAGTGTTGGGAATAGTCCTGATTTATTATTTCTGCAATAGCTTTGGTCCTGCTGTCTGTTTCAAACTGCTCTTAGCACTTCAAAGCTACATTTTCTATCCCTGCAGAGTCATTTTGTCTGCACTGGTATTGATGGCAATTTGAACTCTGTTCACTCGAGAATTTCACCAGTAGCATCTGCCTGAGGTTGGGTTGGTTTTGCAGATCAGAGCAAGGGCTCAGTCAGCAAGAAAAATGTGAAATCAGCTGCAATGCCACAATGGGTGTTGATGGACAGCTGCAAGTTGGCAAATGCTGTGCTATGGATGAGAGAGCTGTGGAAGGCTGAAATCTTCCAGATTTACTTGCTAAATTTGTACGTTGGTTTAACAGCCCTAGTAAGTGAGATTTGGTTCACAGGGAGCAAAAGCCTCCTTATCAGACTGGAGAGAGGGTTATGCTGATCTCCAAGGTCCCCCCATACTAGTGCCAGGGTGGGCTAACCTCCTTATCCCTCTCTGCAGTGGCTGCAGTTCCAGTGAGACTCAGTGCCCCTGGCCTCATGCAGCCTGACTGGGCACGAACGCTTTTCCAAAAGCTGCCACTCCTTCTCTTCTTGTCAGCAGTAAAAGAGAGCAATGGGTGATACTTTCACCCTAAGCCTCTACATTCCCTTGCCCCAGATCTTCCTCTCTGTAGCTAAAACCATCCTTGTTCCAGCAGCTGTGACTATTGCCTCAGGGTCTCCATCTGCCCCACTAACATCTTCTGACTTTTCTCCCAGAAACTTTCTCTCTCACCAAAGACTCAGGAAAATTTTCATTCTTTACCTGAAAGCAAAGTCCACCAGAGATCTGGGAGCAGGGAAAGGTGGTGGAAAGTGGCAGAAAGGGGATTTGATAATATATAAAAAAGGGAGGCAAGAAAGTGGGAACAAACTTGAGAAAGACATTCAATGTGAATAACCCAACTGCACTGTCCCTTGCCTGACTGGATGAGCACAGTTCTTGTGATCATGTCCTCATTATTACACACCTGTATAGGCAAAGCTGCTGGAACTGCTACGTCTACTAGTGATTCCCATCTTGATGACTTCTCCTTGCCTTTTTAAAATCCCCAGACAAGTTGGTTGTACACTTATTAGACGTTACACTAGGAAAGCTGAAGATTTGATAGGGTGCACTGAAGTTAGTGCTGCACTGGAAGGGTTACTCCAGTCCCGTGCTTGTGGACTTTATTTTCTTCTGGCTTCACAGGTGCAGCTGTGCAGGGTAGGGAGGAAATCGAGGGGTGTCATGGCATAACCCCACTGCAGAACAGCTACATCTCTGTGGCAGGAGGCAGTGGCAAAGGGACAGCAGCCCTGGAACTCCTTCCTGCGTGCTGCAGGGCATTCCAGAAGCAAAGTAACTGGGCAGTGGAAGAGGAGAAGGTCCTATCACATTGACATTCCTTCAACTGACTGTCCTATATCAGACTATATAGGAGGCAACATAGTATCCCTGTCTCTTTGACTTATCTGGAAGAATCCTCAGAGCAGAGGAAGCAGGAAGGTCTGTGGAGGGGTTCCTTCTTTGCTGTCTGGGGTAAACTGTAGACAATGGACTCTGGGGCAAAAGTATTGATATGAAACAGCAGAAAGAGAAATTGAGGGGGAGGGGAGAGGGACACCTGTTATGAACTGACATCTAATAAACTAAAATACTGAAAAATATGATCAAAAGTTATGGACAAATATTGAGTTTAAAAGGAAAACCTGTGAAAAAGGGAGGACAACCAATAATAGGACAAAGACTGAAAGCTGACATGTTGCAGATAATTCTGCTGATAATTTTATAGAACACTTAATATGTGACTAATATTTCCAAGCCTGTATCATTTACCTGTTCTGCTTAGAGGTACTCTGAGGGCTATCATAACCATTATATTTGAAGAGCTGTATATCTCTTGATTTCATGGTATGAACTACAAAATCTATTTTTTCTGGACTTTTCAAAGTATTGCAGGCCTGGGAAGTAAATCATTGTTGAGTATAACACCATGAATCTTTGATTTTTTTCATCAGCTGTTGAAATGTTTTCTCAGTGATAGGAAGAGTAAGATGCTTAGCTGTTGAGAGACAAAGTCTGTGTCTTTGCAGTTGCAGGTAGAGTATTTGTCTGTCTCTATATAAGCTGTTTCTGCAACTTGGTTGTGCTTGTGTAAAGGAAGCTAGGTTTAGATAAGCTGTAAGGAAGAAATTCTTTAGTTGAGGATAGTGAGGCACAGGAACAGGTTGCCCAGAGAAATTGTGGATGCTCCATCCCTGGAAGTGTTCAAGGCCAGGCTGGACAGGGCTTTGAGCATTCTGGTCTAGTGGTAGGTGTCTCTGCCCATGGCAGGGGGGTTGGATCTAGATGATCTTCATGGTCCCATCCAACCCAAACCATTCTATGATTCTGTGTGTGGATGTAGGGCTGGATAACTATTTGTGCTGTTTAAGGTGGAGTCAAATCAGACTGTGGAGCAGCATTTGGGGTGTACACACATGTTCATGTGATTTTAAAGGCCTTTCTTCACAACAGAGGCAGTTCTGAGGATGTGGAGTCTGAAGTTAACAAGCAGAGGTAATGCAGACTAGGCAAGGCTGATGTGCTAGGAGAGAGGATGGAGCAAGCTGAAGAGGAGGAGGGGGTCAGGGCAGCAAGACATGCATTGATGTGGCTCATCCCCTGCTTCTTCTTCACTGGGTGGTGAACATGGTACACACTTGTTGAACTGGAACCTCTAAGGCAGTATTTCAGCTCTTTCATCTAATATGTTACTAGAAATTCTTTTGTTGTTATATGCAGTTACATGCAATTAAAATTAAGTGAAATACATTGACGTTATGTTTGACAAAGTATTTGCAAGATTAGCAGTATTTTACCACCAGTATTTTTCATGAGCCAAATTTATTGTCTGGGAGCAGAGGCCTGTAGAAGAATGCTCCAACAAAAAAAACCTTTTATCAGACAAAATGGGGCTAAGGCTTTTCTTCCCTGTCTCCCTGAAGATAAACTGTGGCTGCTGGGAATAACAATAAAGCTTTAACTTTCACTAGAAATATATTGCTCTTAGAAAACTGCCTATTGCACAAAGTCTATTCACCACAGAGGCTAAATGCTGGATGTGTACTGAGGCAAAGGAGCATGCAAAGAGGGTAGTGATATGAACAAAGTAACTGGAAGGAAGAAAGACCGGAGGGTTTTATTTATGAGATATGAAAAGGAACATGGAGGTGTAGGAGTAGGAGGGAATGTGAAGCATCCCTGGGTATGTGCACAGGAAGGAAAGAGAATTTAAGTTATTTTCTATTTGTGCAAAAGAAGATCAGAGCTGGGGGAAGCTGTGTGCTTGCTGGGACTGCTGGCACCCACAGCAGGTAGCAGCACTGTGTTGCTAACTGATGATCCCTGGGGCCCCTGCAGTTTCGGGCTATTCCCAGGTCACAGTAGTGAAGCTGATCACAAATAGACAAACTTAAAAACCAAAGAGATGTAATGCTGCACAACTTGAAATCTCTGGAATAATCCCATGGTAACACTGTCTCTGGGCTTCTTATTATGTATTCAGATAAAACAATTAAAATAATGTGATATAAAAAAAAGAGAAAGTCATAATCATGAAGTTTGGGAACACCACATGCTTGAGTTGCATTTGCCAAGTGTGTGTGGAGGGACTTTGAGGATCTGACCAACAAGTGAATTACTCATATAAATTCAAAATGAGCAAGGAAGCTCGAAGGACAGAACAAAATATACAGACCAGTCATAAAGCAGGTGGTAGAGAGAAAGCATTGTCCCTGTAATACTGGTCAGGGTGGCTTTGACCAGTGTACAGAGCAGTCACAAGGAATACGTTGTTCCAGAGACATGTTGCCTAGCATGGAGCTTCTTCTGAGTGAGATGTATACTAAGGGTTAAAAGCACATTAGATTGTTCCGGCCAAGGTGGGACTTGTCACTTGCCTTGGACATATATATGTTAAATACCCTGTTAGTTGGGTGGATAAATTCAAACCTTTCCATGACACCTGAAAAAGCCTTGATGCTGCATACAGCTTCTTGTCATTGCCTGGGGTCCATCACCTGTTTATGTAGCACGTTGTGGTGAAGGTATCTCAGATTAAACTAGTCCAACACTGATTTAATTGTAAAGTGTTATGTGGTATTGATTTACATGTATGTAAAAAAAAGGAGGGGGATGTGTAATAGGGTGTGTGCAAGAGGAATCAAAATCAAATCCCACAGTACCTATGTGTGATAAAGAGGGTTACTGTCCTCTGTGGCATTGATGGTTTCTGCTATTTACTCTTCCAGAAAGGGCAGTAGTGCTACTTTATCAAAGTTCCTTAGCAATTCCCAGGGTAGCTCAACATATTCTGCTGCTTACAATTCTGCCAGTCTCTCATCTGTAATTCTCACTTCAATAACTTGTCTGTTTTCCCTTGGCTGACTTTTCCCTCGGCTGACTTTTCCCTTGCTGAGTGTTGATTTCTCCCGAGGCTCATACTGACCACTTCCCCTTCACTGTGTTTAGGTTTTTTTCCTCACACACACAATGTTTTTAAAATTCACTGTCATCTCTAAATGCAAAATTAGGAATATCATGGTTGGTTGAATCATTTCTTGCATCCTTCCGGACCATCTGAAAGGTAGAGTGAACACTTGGAAGTTGGCAGAGAAATAACTGTAACAACAGAGACCATTAGTTAAGGTTGGGTAACTAAAGCAAAGTAATAAGCATGGAAGTTCATTCTTCCTGCTCAGGAGAGCTCCTCACTTTGCTACTGAAATGGCTGATGATTTTAAATCTTCTGTTTCCTCACAGCTTCTCAGTTGCTCTCTTCCACCACTGAGAAACTGCCACATTGGTCAGAAGAAGAAGAGTCACAAAAATTATTAGAGGGCTGGAGCACTTCTCCTATGAAGACAGGCTGAGAGAGTTGGTGGTGTTCAGCCTGGAGAAGAAGAGGCTCCACGGGGACCTTATAGTGACCTTCCAGTACCTGAATGGGGCCTATAAGAAAGCAGGGGAGGGACTATTCACGAGGGTTTGTAGTGAAAGGACAAGGGGTAATGGCTTGAAGCTAGAAAAGGGTAGATTTAGGTTAGACATTAGGAAAAAGTTCTTTAAGATGAGTCTGGTTGATCACTAGAATAGGTTGCCCAGACAGGTGGTGGAGGCCCCATTCAAGGATAGGCTTGATGAGGCTCTGAGCAGCCTGACCTAGTTAGAGATGTCCCTGCTTATTGCAGGAGGGTTGGACTAGATGCCCTTTAGAGGCCCTTTCCAACCCAATACATTCTATGATTCTATAAGAACAAGAATGAATCTTCCCTATGTTTTCTGTCCCTGAAATATCTTTACATTACTTCCAGCAATAGGTTTTTGGTGAGGATTCTCTGTACTTATGAGCTACTCATTCCATTAACATACCCCTGTAAAGTCCAGCACACTTTCTCTGCTGTGTGAGGTCAACGTCTGTGTGGTGTTCATGTTCTTCAACTTTAAGCAAAGCTTTTAAAAGTCTGACGAATGAGGGCAGCAAGTATCCCAGTGCAGCCACATGGACCAACTAAGAGTGCATGGGGTCAGTACTGCGGCTGGTGGGCAGAGTGAAGGGGCATTTCTGGGCCTTCAGGGCTTAGACAGGATGTAGAGTCCATCTAAGACCCTGGTAGCAGTGTGGATGGCTCAGTGTAGATGTTTATGCAGTGCAATATGATGAAAACACTATGTTGTGTGTGGAGGAGCTCAAGAGGATAGATTGTGTGGAGGAGCCTAGGATGGGTGGAGGCATGCGACTGTGGAAGATGGCAAATCCAGAGTGGCCTGGTGGTGGCTGGAAAATGTCTCAGCAGCTGTTAGGATTGCTGGAAGGTGCCTATGGCATGTGCTGATAAAGGGTGGCTGTAACATTTGTTATATCCCCACAATTTTTACCTTTCCAGAGAGAGAAAATTGGTTTGCATCGGCACATAGCTTCTTATGAATTCCTCCGATCAGATGCGTACTGTAAGCACTTGTCAGTCTTTGTATTTTAATGAGTATATAAGTAAAAGCAGGCACAGGGACACCACAAAATTAAAAAAAAAAAGTAAAATCAACAAGGTGTTTTTATGTTTGCCTTTAACACACATCTTCTCCAAGTATCTCAGAGACTTTACCCACATGTGCAGAAGTGAGTGAGAGCCTGGATTTTCTGAGACTAGCAGAGTCCACGAAAACCTCCACTGTAGGAGTGACTGACTGCACTGACCTTTCTCTGAAGTACTTCATGGTTTCCTGGTCTAGGAAGTTCTGCTCTTCTCGAAAGCCCTGCTCAAAGATTTTGCGCTTGTGTCTGAACTCAATGACAGTCTTAGTGTAAGAGTTCAAGGTAGTAACGGAGGCCGCCATGCAGCAGGTGAAAGAGCCCCATGCCAGACTGTGGAGAGAGAAACCAGCAGACAGAGCTGGGTTAAGACAGCAGCTCATGTTATATTTCTGATGCCAAGAGACACACATACACAGGATGTGACTAGGCAGGTAAGTCAGTGGTGCCAAACGTGTTCTCATCTTACCTCAGATGGCCTGTGGCACAGGCTCAGGCATGCAGGCAGGATGCTGAGCCTGAGAGCGATTTTCATCCCATCGAGAACCATGTGGCAGAGGGCTGACGTGAACACTGGGTGCACTCTGACAGAGGAGTCAAACACCTCCTTGTTTCCCTTTGAAATGTTTTGGAGCCTTGCAGACAAGTGCTAAAATCTACAGAGCAGTAGTGAACCTCTGGAGTGAGTAATGCTCCAGAGAGCATGACTTATGGACTGGTAGCTCTCCAGCATCCATGGGAGACTGACTCCTCAGAATGCTACTGCAGGTATGGTTTCTATTGCATTTTTTATGCCTTCATCAGACTACTGTATTTCCTTCTTCCCTGGTTCATGGACATTTCTAGCATTCCTGGCACATATTTGGTTTCTGAAAGCCTGACCAGAGTAGAAGACAGCACTTCCCTTTTGTGGAGAGATCCAGTCTGAGGGCAGTGCCCCAAGTGTGCAGGCAGTCCTGGTCAGAGAGTGTCAGGACACCTGAAAATACCAGCCAGGAGTATGGAGAGACAGAGGGAGGAGGAAAGTTGAAGAAAGAGAGTGACTGCCCCAGTGTCAGGTTGGAGCAGCACCAAGTGTTGTCCTGGATCTCCTGGCAAGGAGAATTCAGCCAGGAGTTGCTCTGCTCCCTGTTCCTGGACTGGGTTTCCCCTGGGTGCCTTCTGCCCTCTCTGCACATCTCTCCTTCAGTCTTTAGTTCACTGATCTCAAATTCAGATGTGACTGGGGAGAGAATTCATGGCCCCAAGGTGCTTAGATGCTGCTTGAGCATGAAATGGGGCTACAAAAAAAAAAAAAAAGCACCAAATTCCTCCTTTTGTCTGCAGAGCTTATCTGTGTTCAGACTCCC
This sequence comes from Todiramphus chloris collaris, assembly GCA_025345505.1. NCBI lineage: Eukaryota > Metazoa > Chordata > Aves > Coraciiformes > Alcedinidae > Todiramphus > Todiramphus chloris. The sequence continues at coordinate 5,190,002 of JANVCC010000039.1, read as the reverse complement.
CTTGACTTCTCGTTCAGACCATCAGCTTCATATAGTTCACAGTGTCTTCCTCACTAACTTGGATTAACTTAATCATCTGTGTCAGCTACACGCTTTACCTGCTCCTTCCTTTCACCTTCTCTATAACCAAGTCGAACACTGATATAAATTATGCAGAACAGAAGAATACAGACACAGTAGTTTATCTCAGAAATACACTTTATCAGCAGAACCCTCAGCTTGAGCTGTTTTCCCATTCTGCAAAGGATCTGCAGACAAGGAAACAGTTTCTCATTTCAAATTAGGCAAAACTTGAAAAAGAACACATATTCATGAACTGAAAATTCTGGGGAAAAAATGGTTCAAGTAAGCAGAAAAGGCTCATTTCAATTCTTTAAAATTCTGTGCATAGCAAGTCCTTTTGGGACTCCCATATCAATGCAGTATGTGGAGGCAGCCCCCTTTCCTTGTCATTTTTTAACCCGTTTGCCAGATGCAGTCAAATGAGAAGTGTAGTGAACCCTGGGGTGAAATTCCCTCAGGTTTCCCACGGTTGGGTGGAAAAGTGGAAAAGAAACTCACGCTATGTGTGAATGTCCAGGCACAGGGAAGCCTGGCAAGTGTCTTCCTCCTACATGGAGTGTGTGGAAAAGCTCCAACAGCTCCAAACATTTCCAGCTGGGCTCCTAAACAGTGTCAAGAAAGAAGCCAGCTGAACCCACATGCTTCACTGTGCCTGGCTGGTGCCTGGGGAATGACAGACGGAGAAATATTTCTCGTGAAAGTTTCTGATAATTTCTAGTCATTAACTCAGAAATGCTGAAAGGTTCAGAGAAGAAAATACAGAATGAAGACTCAATGTGGCCTCTGGTCTGACATTTGGAAAATCATAATAATGAGACAATTATGATTGATACATTTTAGTTTTTATGGACCTTGGTTAAATGTTATTTCAAGTGTAAAGAGTGGTTCTCTCCTACCTGTAAGAGTTACATCCTACCTTAGGTGAATACCTCTCTAACAACAGTGCCCTTCCAAGCCAGCTGTGCCCTAGCTGTGGTGGGGCTGTACCTATAGTGCTTCTGCTAGCTGAGCTCAGGACTGTGCTAAAGTTCTTCCGTGGCTCAAACAGCTCAGGTTTTTTGAATTTGTTTACCATCTAGAGAGGCCAAGCTTGAACTCTGATCCTCAGAGTCACTGAAACCCTCTGCCTGGAGAATCTCCTGGCTTGTGCTGGAGCACCAACACCCAGGCTTGGCCAATGGGTTTGGAATGGGTTAAGATAACAGGGACCAAGCGGTGCCTTTACAGCCCTGAGGTATCTGAGCAGACCACAAGCAGCCCTTCCTAATTCTGAAGAGAGGGAATTTTATTATTCTCTTTTGATAGAGAGAAAATAGTCACAGAGAAAATAGTTTTCTCATTGCCACTTGGGAAACAAATGGCAGTCTAGACCTTCACTTGTGCCCTTCAGCTCTTGGCCACACGGATGCTGTTCCCTGGCCCCATTTGTCAGTGATGTTACAATTCTCTGTGTTCTGAAAGGTTGTCCAGGAGGATGCTGCAGTGGCATTTGTTACAGAAGGCTCTAAATAAAGCTGTAAATAAATGCACTACTGGTTCAGGGATAAGCTCATGCTTCAGGCTATCACGTGAACCCAGAAGGAGAAGAAAGAAATTCCTACATGTGCAGAGTTTCCAAACTCCACCAGGCTGGGTGGGCATTTGGTTTTAATCCTTCTTAAAGAAGGTGCTTAAGTCTGGGTGATGGCAGGTAAGCTTGTAACCCTCTAGTCTGTCCATCAGTGGTGGCTCAGTGTTATCTGGAAGAAATAAGCCTTGGTTTTGCTGCAGGCACTTTGGGACATGGTTTAGTGGTCATGATAATGTTGGGTTGACAGTTGGACTTGATGATCTTAGAGGTCTTTTCCAACCTTAATGATTCTATCATTTGACTTTTAGACCTTCCTCTGCCAGGTCTGCTACCAGGCACTGGCATGGCATGAGAAATCCCATGGCTTTCAGTCCTAGTCTTTAAAGCAAAGCCTGGTGTTCCCTGGCTCTGGCTGCCTGGGGAGAGCTGCAGGCAGGCGCTGCAGTGTCTGGGCTGGGGCACAGCAGTGGTTAGGACAGCAGACAGTGCAATGAGCTGCCATCACAGGGAAGGTGCTGGTCTCCCCACAGCTTGCTCCGAGCAGGGGTAGGGTAAGGCTCCTGCTTCCCTATGGGACCTGCCAGTCTCTGGTGCCTAATCTGAGACATGGGGCTTTCCTGTCTTGCACAAGATGGAGGAGAGTGGTCTAATGAGCGATTTAACATGCTAGATGTTTAACAACATTCTCAATTATGAGTATTGCAGCAAATTACTGAAGATGAATTAATAGAGAATATGACTTATTGTTTAAATATATTAATAATTACATAATTATTGACAAAATTATAATATTTATACAAATATTATAAATATTTGAATGCGGTGCATTTATAAGTTCATCATAGGCAATAAATACTCATTACTAGTACTCAAAATAAACTGTAATTTAAATATAGTGTGATTTATATTTTGTAATATGCTGCTAAAATGTTAGTAAGTCCTCCCATGAAACACAGTATAGTGAGGGGAGAAGGAAAGACTAATAACGCCCTGCAGTGCTGTACATAAGAAATATTTATATTAATTTATTGTGCTAGCAAAGGTTGACTCTGTTTTGAGATGGAATGAAAATAATGTGCTATATTTAGAAATGGAAAAAAGGAAGTATTTTCCCTAGCCATCCAAAGAAGCTGGTGCCTCTAGAGGGATGTTGTTTGCAGGTATTTATATGCTCCACAGTCTCCTATTCTTGTTAAGCTTCTTATAAATTTGCGAGCCATATAACACAATTGATATATCTTGGACAAATTATTTTTTGTGATTTTTAGAAGATAAGTGAAAAACATTTTAAAAAACTTAAAATATCAGTCTCCGAAGTACCTTGTCCATTTCCCCAAGCCTTCTTCCTGTGATCCACGGGGAAGTAGCAGGGTGCCAGGAGCACTACCTTTTCCTCTGCAGTTGTGTTATAATGTTGCACTATAAGGTTCAACTGACACATTAATTAAAACCAAAAAAAAAAAAAAAAAAGCTAAAAGTCTCTGAAATGCCATGGTAATTATGTACCTAAATTGAACTTTAATGAGAGTGCTCAATCTGTGTTGGTAATTGTGGCTGCTGTTTATTTACAAATGTCTGTACCTGCTGATACGCACATCTGCTGCTGCACAGTCACTGATAACTGTCCTCTACACCTCAACCATTGTACGGCCATGGTGGTTTTCTGTTTCTAGCATTTGGGGTGCTGGAAATTCATGTGCATGTTCCTGGAAATTTGAGATGATATGTACTATCTCCCAACAGACTGACGGAACAATTCACAAAAGAAAAGGTATTAACTGTGGTGACACTTACCAGAAGGACCATCCATAGTCCCATGAATGTGGTCGCCAGTCTTCTGGCCCAAGGCTGACTGTCACTTGGAAAACTTGGGTATACATCATGTGTGCCACCATCCCCAAGAGACCTGAGAAGCAGAGATCATAACAGGAATTTTTCTGCTAATGTTTTTTAGAATTCTTGAGAGAGCTACTGCTGGAAGTGCTTTGAAAGCTCAAAAAAAGTCTTTGTTGTACTTTTATGCCTCCTATTCTGCTGTGGAGGAGGGAGCTGCATGGGCAGAGGAAAGGTGTGACTGAGAGCTCATTATTTTACATCATACTGAATTCTCAATTAAGAGAAGAGTTAAAGAAAGAAAGTCGTTGAAGAAAATGTTGCACAATTAGCATCACCGCCAACCTTGCTGCTGCAAAACAGGGGTATGCCGCCCACAAGTGGCATCTCACTTAGCCCATCGCAGACAAGCCTCAGGTGAGAGAATAAGGAGAGAGGCTTCTGTAGGCAATGTGCGATCAAATGTGTTAACACTAAACAGCAATACTTTATCTGAAGAGTTGCTAAGATTTGTAAATTTGAGCACTTGCAAAACAGTTGGAAGTTACCCAAGGAAATTAAGTGAACTCAGTACTCCTGATGATGTGTGGTGAGAGGACACCATAGGAACACTTTTGATGTTGATGATGCTTGCTTTTGTGACACGATTATATTTTGCTGAGGTAACTACAACTGGGTGAAGATCAGACAATGTATTAGATACTCTACTCCCTGTGATGTTAAAGGTTACAGTTAAATCACAGGGTAGCCTGAGTTTGCTCTGCCACTTACCTGGCCAGCATAGTTCTTTAGCTTAAGAGGAAAAAAATGCCTGAACTCTACATTTAGACATCTCTCTACGGAAAACCAGGTGGCCAGGAGCAGCAATAACACTTGGAGAATTTTCTAGCTATGATAATTTGGGATGTGTCTGCTTTAGTACCTATGCAGTGTAGAATGATGCTCCCAGGTGAGCTCATGAAAAGCATGGCTCCAGGCAGTTAGCTAAGGAGTGGGGCAGGATCATCATATCCCAAACAGACCTTGGACCTACAGATGTCAAAAAGCTGCTTGTCCTGCAATGGCAGTTCAAGGTACTTGGAAATGCAGCACGGTGGGGTACAATGTGGTCCCATGTGTTACACTTTGCACCTTAACTAAAGTCACTGTTTACTTTTATCTCTGACCATCTACTTTTTCCTCACAGTTGCCCTTCCTCCATGTGGAAGATCCTGATTTTTTTCTTCCACAGACCCAAATTCTGTCTCCTTTTTCCTGCTTACTTTCAACATCTAAAGCACTTCATTAATCTCACCAGACGTATGGATGATTCAGGGCAATTCTGGGGGAGGGAAGTCAGGGAATGTCAAGTTTGTGTTGTGGGTACGTTAAGCAGACCTTCAGCAAGACAAATGTCATATTTGATACAAACAACTGCAGAGGCTGAAAGAAGACATTTGATTACAAGAAGCTGCAGTGATTTGCTCAGCTGCCTCATGTCAGTGTGACACACTGCAAAGCTAGGAGGTGGAAGGAGCAATTCATATCGGAAGAAATTATATTTTGGCAGGGTGGGTGGCCTAGTGGGAGCACAGCAAACTGGTGCACACCTTGCTTGTTTCTGGCTATATTTAATTTCTAGAATTCAACGGGGCCTTGCTGTGCTTTTTAAATCGGTGAATTTTTCTCTAGCTGACAGTTATGGCTTTGATCTTAAAATCTGGGGTTTGCTGTTCCTATAGCTACTGTCAGTAATTTTTGAACCTTAATAAAATATTACAGACTGCCCTGAGACATGTCATAGTCACTCAGAGCCATTAGGAGGTTTGACAGGACCAGGACTAGCTTCAGCAAGGCTGATCTGCTCTGTTCTGTCATGCAAAACCTTAATGGGGTTTCAGCAATGTTCAGACCTTTTGCTGTGTGGGAGGCCAGGATGACAGTCCACTGATAGAGATGAGTAGAAGGTCATCAGTAAGTCCTGCTGTAACACAGGGACCGCAGTGAAAGGATGGCATTTGTTGCTTTATCTGCCTAAGGCTGGGGAGGGTTGGCTGTGGTCATTTACCTGGCTGTGCCGTCAGTGGCATTATGCCATCTATAACCTATAGCAAACCAATTAAGAGTCTTTTCTTTCAGTGTGCTGCTTCATACGTGTTTAGTTTGGTTTGCTCCTGATGCCACCCATCAGTTTGGTCTATTTTAGATATGCCTTGCCAGGTTGTCTGTGGGGATATCCTTTGGTATTTTTCATTGTACATTTAATAATCACATTTTGGATAAAATTAACCGTCTGTAACATAAATCGGCAAATGCTGTATTTGCGAGACCAGCTTTTCCTCCAGCTGTCTGGTTAAGGCTGGAAAAGAGGACAAAAAGCCTGCATACCCAGCCACCCACCTGGGGCCCAAGGCACCCAGGTGCTTGCAGATGGAAAATCCTGATACCATGGTGGACTAGAGTGGATGGGAATGCAGAAACACTGGCCATTTATAATTCTCTTGCGATCGTTAGCCTTGCAGGACCAGAGCTGTTTCTAGGTGTCAGTAATGGGAGAGCTTAAGGACCTAGATTTGGAAAAGATAATATATAGTATACCTTTACTAAAAGTATACTTTTACTATGCAATCTATCACATAAAAATGTTTTTTTACATTATTTATTTTACATTATTTATTACATTAATTATTACATTAGAGATGTATTTAAGTTTTTTAATTTGCATAAGGCTGAGAGAGATACCAAAATCACGATGTGGTGGAGGATTTTCAATAACTCATAAGAGGTTAAGAAACACCAGTAAGTGGCCACACTGTTCAGATAATTTTTCCTAACCCTTAGATGTTGAGCTATGAGAATATGACAATCCCATTGCACTTTTAGGAGGGAACTGTTGCATGAATTTAATGAGAAGTGTGTTGCTACAAGGCAAAGTCCTCTTCATTATCTATTTTCTATTAAGCTGTTTCATTTTATATGCTAAGCTTAAATAAATATGCTTTTATTCTTTCCTCTGCTATCTCTGTCACTGCAAATAACAGCTGTCAGTGTTTTGGGGTTGGTTGGTGGTTTGGTGGTTTTGGTGGTTGTCTGTTTTTGGGTATTTTTTGGCTTCTTCCCACTTTTCTATCCATTTTCCCTGTAAAATATAAAAACTTATATTTGGCACATCATGGCAATGTACTTAGAAAGAGGGAAGGACAAAATAAAAATAGAAGGGTGTGTAGGAAAGAAAACTTCATCATTCTCACAAAACTTTATAACCACAGTTAAAGGTGAAGAGAAAGATAAACAGCATGGAAATAATTGTTTAAATGATGAAGAATTCAACATATGTTGATTTTGAAAACTGAATTGACTTTTTAAAAAAAATACAGATTACATGCAAAGATGAAAAATATGCTTTGGCAATTTTTAACAGATTTTTTGTTTTTTTGGTCCTAAGTTTTATTCCACTAACTTATATTTCACAATTTTAAGCTATCCCTGAAGATACAAACTCCCTCACAGAATGTACAGTGCCTGTTATAATCTCTTTCAGCCTGAAATAGAGCAGAATAAAATGCATTTTTAGTGCAGAAGTTCTTTCTGCCTGAGCAGCGCATGCAGGAGTGCTCAGCAAAGCCAGCTGTGGCTGGTTGCTTGTATAAATCCTGGGAAGCGGAGGTTTTACCTAGCCCAGAAGTGAAGGGGCACTTAATTACATGGTTGGATGTGTTAACTTCTTTTAGAGAAGTGAATTTGTCAGGTTCATATGTTGAAGGGCTCCAAGTACAGACCGAGCATGAAAATAGCCTGAAATGATTGTTCTGAGAGATGTGCATGTCCTCAAATTGCTCTTGGGGTTGTTCCTAATTGCTATTACTAGAACCCCTTTCATTCTCAATTTTGCTAATGAACAAGATAGGCTTCTTTCTTTGGTTTGAAGGATCAAGCCTTTATCTACTTTTAGGATTAACATGGAAAAAAGAACTTTGAACAGTATCTATTTTCATTTTCTATTGGATAATCAGTGTGCTGATGCTGAAAATGGAGGCTCGGGCTATGGCTGTGCTAATGGCTGTGCAGGCTGGGGAAAGGCTAATTGCTGCATTGCTGTTGGAGAGTCAGGAATATGTATTTTCACTTCCCCCTGGCAAGAGGCAAATTTATCATGTAGTCCTTGTTCTGAAGGAACAAAAAAATCTTAGTGAAAAATAAAACAGATAAATGGGGATAAAAGATTCTTGTAGCCCTTGTTTTTTACTTTTTCAAAGCTTTAGAATTTTGTTTTGTTGTGTCTCTGTGGGCAAAAGGGAACAGGGAGGTTCATACCTGAAAGCACAGTGAAGACAGCAGCAAAGGCATTTAACTTGAGCCCATCTATCACACTGCTTGAATGAAAGAGCTCGAGGCACATAAGGCTGAATCCAACGACTAACAGCATGATGTATAACACCTCGGATACTACTGATAACCACAGGACACCTGTAATGCACAAGAGCAGTAACCAGTCACTTATTTGGTAAATACTTCCAAGAGGTTAAAGTTAGTAAAAACGAATCAGGAAATCAGGAATACCTAGGAGTAATTGTGTATTTGGGAAGTTTAAATTTAGCAAACTGCCACCCAAACTCTGAAAAACAGAAAGTGGTGAAGGAAGATGTGAGGAGTGGCATGGTGGTAAGGGTACTGCAGAAAGAACAAGCTGTTGCCAAGATCACAGCTTGGCTAAAGAACCTCTTTGGGTGTATCTAGAATCTCTTGGCTCCTCTGACCTAAAGTACAGGATACAGAATGTATTTTTGCTCCCTGTGCAGTGGTTTAGACAAGCAGAAATCTGGCATATGTAGTGCTAATGGCACACCATATACCTTGCTGTGTATGGGCCAGTGGAGATGAACAGGCTTGCATACCTCTTTTTCACAAGGCTGTTTGCAGAAAGAATTTTTCAGTCTGGGTTTGAAAATGCTTATCAGAACACAGTGTTGGAATCTGTTATTAGAGATGCTTCACAGGAACTAGTGTCCTGCAGAGTGACTGCTCTGACATGGGGTGTTTGGATGCACTGCACAGGTCTCTGCCATTGGGACTGATACAAAAACTGCCAGAATACCACTGGGGTGGAGCCAGTTATTGATAACATACTCAGATGAAGAGCTGCAGAGTCAAAATTTGGACTGCCTTCTGTTTTCTCAACCCCTAAGTACAATCAATCCCGAGAGGGAGGGCAGAGTTGATGTGCCTTGTTTGAACTGCCTGTTCTGCAGGACTTTGGGGCAGTCCACAGGTAAGTGGGTCTGGCAAAGTTTCACAGCTTTTGTCTGAGACTCATACTCTGTAGATGTCACATTTGGGAAATTCAGCACAAAACCTCTAGCAGGATCTGCTGAGTTTTCTAAAGCCACAAAGCCTTGGGGTAAATCTGAGAGGATGGTAGCAGATGATCATACTGAGTCCCTGCCAAACTTCCAATCACTGTTTTAGCATAAGAATCTGCCAGAATTCTTCAGTACATTTGCTAACCTGATAGCTAGAGAATTCACCTGGAAACAATGAGCAGTGATGGAAAATTTCAGCCTAAGCAGTTGAAACACAGAAAGTTAAGCATCTGAAGACAATGGCTTATATTAGAAAATGTTATCTGTAACCATAGAGACTGCTACAGGCTTCACTTTACACTGATATGTGCTCCCCTCGTTGTAAGAACATATGAGTGATAATGAGTATAGCTGATCTTACCAAACAGGACAGGCCCTTTCACTTGTATGTAATATTTGAGTGTCCACTCAGTGACCAGGTTGATTCCAGCTCACATTTTGTTTGGGAAATTGTCTTTACAATTGTGTCTAATTAATATGTGCTATTTGTTGTTGCCACCGTATCTGACCTTTTGGGTTTTTAAACAATACTACAGAGATGGTAATAAATAAACCTTTTAATTTCTTACAGTGACTGTATGTGTAAAGTTGCATCTACCAAAAGCAGACAGCTCTTTATCTCACTCTTATTAGTCAACTTGGTATCAGGACACATGGCACACTTTTCCAAAAAGAAGAGTGAGGGACAGCAAGAGGGTTGTTCTGCAATACAGCAGGATTAGGAAGGGATTTTGCCTTGTTTTCTCTCAAATAGAAGTTTCTATGACAAGAGAATGTTGAAATGGTTTGAGTTGGAAAAAATCGGATTTTGTAAACCTGTCCTATAAACAGAGGTGGTAGAGAGCCCTAATTAAGGCATCCTAATTTATAAATGTTTCAGCCAAAACTCAAAAGGTCTATATACAACATATTTGCCCAGATGTTTATCACCCTGTTTCAACTCTTGAGGATACTGCTGGTATCTATACACAAGGGCAGTGTTATAGTAGTGACTGCAGCTTGAGACTGAGGTGTGTCTCTGACCTCTGCTTCCTTGGGTGAATGGCTGTCTGAAGGGTTGGGCTCAAAAAGTAGCCAATGGGGTAACCAGGTTGCTGGACAGTCACTAGCGTTGTTCCTTAGGGCTCAGTTTCAGGGGCAGTTCTCTTGAATGTTTTTTATCAATGACTTGGACACAGGAGTTGAGTGAATGCTAAGAAAGTTTGCTGATGATGCTAAATTAGGAGGAGATGTTGAGTCCTCGATAGTAGAGAGGCCTTAGAGAGAGATGTTGGTAGATTTAAGTGCTGGAAATCACCAATCGTATGAAATATAACAAGGACAAGTACTGGATTCTGCTCCTGGGACAGTGTGGTCCTGGATGTACATATAGACTGGGGGATAAGAGGCTGGAGTGCAACCATGCAGAAAGGGATCTGAGGGTTTGGTTGGTGACTGGGGGGTTTATTTAGTGTACATCTTCTGTATACAAGCTTTATCTATTGCCTACCATTGAAACAGTGCTTGAAAATGAATGCCGTAGACACAAGTGTAGCATGCTTGAGAAATAACAGGAAGCTGAAGACATGTATGTCTCTATGGGAGCTTCCAGGTTAACAAGTCCAGAAGACAAGTGAGGGGATGCTGCTAGAGGCAACCTTGTGCACATTCACAGCGACAGGAGGGCTGTGGGAGGTGAGGATGGAGGACATGGGGACCCAGTTGGTGTTCTTTATCCTGCTGGTGAGGGAGAAAGGAAGAGGAGGAAAGAACAAATCTGTGTCTGGTGTCACAGGGAGTGCTTTGATTTCTCTAGCCACAGGGCCCTCTTTGAGGGACTGCTGAGAGGAATGGAATCCACCTATTCAAATGGAACAAGACTGGGATAACCTTGCAAGGAGACCTTCAAAACGGATATGCTGGAGAAGGCTTATTGTAATTTGGAGAGCTGTAAGGGGATGAGGGACAGTGAGGAAGTGTCAGGGGGCTGGACCACATGATATGCAAGGTAAAGCAAAAAGAGCTCCACCTTCTCATCCTCTAGAAGAGAAGGCAAAGGTCTTGCTGCCTACAGACACCTACTGGAAGGGTACTGATAACAGAGCCAGACTCTTAGAGCTGAACAGGGGTAGGATAAGACAAAATCTGAAGCATCAAAAATTACAGTCTGAGCTGAGCAAAAAGGTGGACAAGTGAAAGAGGGGCCTGGGAACTGTCCTCAGCTGTGGGATCTCTATTCTTGGAGACATTCAAATCTCCACTGCATGTGGCCCTGTGCACCTGGATCTAATGGACATGCTTTCAGCAGGGACTGAGACTGAAGGGTCCAGAGGCCCCTTTCACACTAAGTCATCCCATGATTTTTTTAATTGCACAATTGCTAGGTCTAATGTGCCAGGGAAGCAGCTGGAGAGAGGAAGTTAGCTGGGGTCTGGATAGCTGGAGTAGAAACAGTTCAACTACAGCTCTGATGAATAGCTTAATGAGATGTGAATTGTGCTGTCCTGTGAAACCTTTTCCAATGAGACACAAAGACTGTGTGAGTTTCCTGTGGAAGGCATAAGTAATTCTTTCTTCTTTTTGGGCCCTGTTCCTATCTGACTCTCTTGTCTCATTCCATGGTGTACACTATCTGCTCTGTGCCCTTTTTAAATGCATTTAATGCAGAGGAAGGTAAGTCACACGTGCAATGTTTGCATAGTTCTGAGTATGTCCTGCCTGCTTTAATTTTGAATTTTGACTGAAATAATAACATACAGAGAAAGCAAACTATATCTGGATTTTGCATCTTCTTGGCTGCCAGAAGCAGAACAATTGATTCAGGTTATTAATTCAGGAGACGGTGTCTTTCTGTTCTGTGCTGATGGTGAAGTGATCTCCCACTGCTCTTCTCTCAACATGAGATTCATGAGGCAGTCACTTGGCATCACTTACTTCCACTTCCAATCTCTTACAGCCTCTTTCCTGCAAAGTAGAGAGCTCCTTCTCTTGAGGAGACCTCTGCCATTCCAGGTGACAGGGAAGAAGGTCTCCAGAGGATTTTTCTCTTTCCCAATCTTTGCTGTCACCTTTTTTGCCTGTCCTATTTCCCTCCAGTCTGTGTCCTCTGAGTCATTTGAAGACTCCTTCCTGGATGGCCTGCATCTGAGGGTCTGTAGTCTTATAAATCATCAGCTTTCTTTCATGCTTTGGCTTTCGTCCTGTTGGTGCTTTTTCCTTGCCCATTCATCAAACAGACTGTTACATGTGCACAGAAGGTGCAGTGGATCTGTGTTCCGAGCTCAGCTGGGATGTGCCTATTATGCCAAGGACATTCCTTGTTAATGCAGAAAGATTTCAGGTTCTGACCTGCCTCCTGTTCACTAGGTGCAGCATTTGTTGGACAGTGTGTCATCCCTGCTCACCTGGTAGGAAATAATGCAGTGACATCCTGGCAGCAGTGAGAGACCTCCTGGGAAAGGTGTGTCTTTGACGTTAAACCAAAACTCAGTCAAAACTGATTTCACTTATACTCCTGTACACACATTCTCAGGAGCAGGAGTATGTGCAAGGAGACCATCCAGCTAGAACCAAGATCCATGTATTCAGTCAGTCTTTCCAGGTTTCCCTGAAATAATGCAGATGATGGCAGCTGTCAAGTCCTCCTTGTGTCTTCTGGGCTTTTTGTAGGTTAGCAAAAATGTGTTAGGTTTGCATGTTTCTTTTTGTCCAGGCTACGAGCTGACGGTGACCTGTCTTGCTGTTCTGCCATGTCTGTTAAAATTCATTTTTTACTTGTCCTCTGTCTCCCAGCCTGATGCCTGAGAAGCTGCAGATGGCTGGGCACTAGAATCTTGATGACCCACTAATCTTACTGCCATGAACACCTGCTATTCTAATACACCTTATCCTCCCATGTTTTACTCTGGTACTCCTACACATCCAGTCTGTAATGTCCTCATCAGTGTTGCTGACAATGATAGCATTACTTTTGTTTACTGTGGAACACTTTGGATCTTTTCTCCTGCCCCACAGATTTTATGCTGTATGTCAGAAGTGGGATTGTTCTGAAGCTGAACACCACAGACTGTGAAGCTATTCCTGGAGGTAAAGGGATCACCATCTTCAGGACAACCTCCTTGCAAAGTGAAAGCGCTGGAAGTACAGAATCTGGCTTGAGATGCTGACACGTAACTTGAGATGACGAAGCTGGAACTCACTGAAATATTTCACGTAAGTCGACTTAACATCATAGAACTCCTACCTCAAGAGCAATGATACCTACCTTCATATCGTTTCGTCTCCAGACAGGTTGCACTCTCTGATCACCAGCTTTGCCTAAAATGAAAACATAACCTTGCTGAAAGCACATTTTTCATCCGTGCTTCTGTCATTGTCCTGAGGATTTCGCAAGATCAGTAAACTAGCTGGAACATTACCAAACTTCTTTATTTCTCTGAGCTGTTGTTATTTCCTCAAAAATGTGCTAAGAGATTGTTTTCTCTGTGGAGTTGATGGTGAAAAGCATCAATGCCACCTCCTCCTCATGGACATAGTGAACGTATTCTTCATTGTGTCTGAAAAGATGTTACCCACACGTTCACTGAAATCTGAGAAACTCCAGTACATCACGAACCACCTGACAAGATCAGTCCCTTGCTTTTCTGTCAGACAGTGGAGGGCAGCATCAACATTTTGAAAGAAGATTCGTAGATACTGAGTGCATTTCTACCAAGCTGGTGATCATGTTAAGTGCATCTGCCAGAGACAACTTGTTAACAAAAGGATGTTGCAGACAGTTCTGAATGAATAAAACAAAGTGAATATTTTTCCGACAGTGAGCTAACGAAGCTTTAGCTCAGCCTGTAGGGAGGCTCAGGGCTCAAAAGTTCTTCACAAAACCTGAACTTATTTCAAGTCAGCCCTGTTCACCTGGGAAAGCATTGTAAGTGAACATGTTATTACTTCTCACAAAGGAGCATTCTGAGTCAGGAATCTCCAATGCTGAGTTTCCTTTGAAATAGGAATTCTGAAAAAAGTAATAGACATTCTGCTTAGAAGAATTTCAGTGAGTTCCTGATTAGGGAATCCAAAGAACAGCGTGGTTAATGACTGCTCGAGTTTTGAGTTAATTTTGAGTGTTTGGTATCTGAGTTGAGAAGTATAAATGTGAAAATGGGGTAACTGCTGTTGTTGTCTTAAGTTATTCTGTTGGTATTCATCTGGCCTTTTTCCTTTGGAGTAAGAAACACTAAGAATTGTTCACAGTACTCTGAGTGAAAATACATGTCAAAACATCAAGCGTTCTTTGTTCAAATCCACTGTAATTTCCTGTCACAAAAAAAAAAAGCCACAGTTGCTGACTCCAGCTTTTCCGTAAGACAGCTCTGGTTAAACTGACACCAAGAATGTCAAGAAATTACTGACATGCTTTTTTGTGCTCTTTCCCCACAACATGCAAACATGATTCTTAGTTGTCTTGTGTTGCATTATTAAAGACGTTATGAAACTCCTTAGCGATTTGGACTGAAATACCAAGAACTGGGGTACCATCTAAATGGGATTTTGTGCAGGATGATAAGTGTTCGCTGCTGTTTCTGGAACTACAAAATTCCATATATTCAATTACTGTTGATCTTTCGAGATTAATACAACTGACAAACCAGTTCTAGAGAGTCTAAATGCACACCTTTACCTCCTCCCACCTACATTCACGTGCAGATGTGGAGTTTGATGCATATTCATTGGCAAATCAGAAAAGCTGACTTTTGGTGCCAGCTCACTATGCTAACAGTTTCTGATGCCAGATTGTGAGATCCTATCTTCAGATGAAATAACGATATTGAAATCTTCTCCTGGATGCTTCTCCAGGCTGGCCAGGTCATGAAAATGACTGTCAAAGATCCAGTATTAGTACATGTTCTCAAGGCAGCACTGAAGAGGTGGCCAACAGAGAAATTGCAGTTAGAGTTCAAAGCATTTTTAATCCATAAACATGAGCTCTTTGCTCATAAAGGATGTCTTCTGGGAAAATGATACTGCTATTCCTGAAGGAGAGTGCTGAGTCACGTTAACTATGTTATATGCAGCATAGGCAGACTTGTGTTCATGAAAATGTTAGTCATGCATTTTGCAAATTATGGCAGCATGAAAAAAAAAAATAATGAATGTATTACCTGCCAAGCTATGTAACACAGCCTGCTGAGAGCACCAGCATTGCCTGAGAAATGTCCAAGAAGCAATAGTCCAGGGTCTGTGTTGATTTCCGAGGACCCTTTCAGACAGAAAATTAGCTTCCTAATTGGGGCATACTCATATTTAGAATGCATCTGTGGGATTTCATCCTCTTTAGAAGCACCTACTGCCTCAGTTTGCTCTGTGATGAAGATGACCTGTGGTTGCCTCTTACCAGCCCTTCTAACAGCAGAACTGCCCTCCTGGCTGACGAGTTCAAGGATCTGACCAAAGCAGCCTCATCTGAACTGTTGCTGTGCCATGCTGTCTCTGAGCAAGCAAGCAGACTGGACAGTGGTGCAGGCAGCCAAAGAGATCTTGCAGAGGTTGGTACTTGCCATGTTCCTCACAACTCAGTGTAAAACATATGCCACATCAGGGAAAATCCAGTTATTTCTTTAATACTCAATTCCAGAGCTAGGAGCATGATGCCACGAGCACACTGGGAGCTGTAAAACCTGGAGCAGGTGCTGGTTTTTATGGCAAGTGCCTCGTAGACTTAATGGGTATTTGGTTTCCTTGCGCTTGTGACTTTTAAGATGTTATGTTTACCTGTGTAGAATGGTATTTTTCTCTGCATTTTTGGTCCTGTCTTCTTTGTTCTTCCTGATCTGTATTTGCTGCCCCTATATTTCTGGCTCTGCTTTTCCAGACTTACCTGCTATGTAGGAGCTGGTGTTTGGATCTCACTTTAATCTCTCTTTTTCACATTCAATGTAAGAGAGAAGAGAGGAAAAGAATATACAAATGGGTACACATTGAGGAACGTTGTTCTTCTTGTTTGGGAAAAGCATTAAACTAAACATGAAAGGGCCACGTAAATCTCATGCTTTCTCTTCCAGTTGCCATTTGTTCATCTCTGCTGCTCCAATAGTGGAAATTACGAAGCCAGAAATATTGGAGTGATCAATAAAAAATGGTGAAAGGAATAAACATTGAGCATGCTGTTGTGGCTGGCATAGGGACTCAGCTCTGAGCAGTCAGCCCGTCTGTTGGTTAATGTAGTCTCATAATACCAAACCATCTGCCTGCTACTCTTGTGCTGCAGTGTAAAAAAGCTGCAAGAAGTAGACCATAGAGCTATGATAGATGTTACTCCAGGAAAAAAAAGTAAGTTTCATGATCCTAAAAGCCATCAGAGATACCTAAAACTACCTGTCAGTGTAAAATAAGTAAGACAGTGAAGATAAAGGGCCAGAACATAGACAAGAGACTGAAGTTTGCAAAACATGAGACACCATATGATAGATACCCAAACCTACTTAGGTGAGAGAAGAAATGACAGCTGTCTTGATTTTGTTTAGCTTTATTTCTTCATTAGCTTCTTTATTTTGAAAGGTCAGGTGGAGCTGTGAATCATAAAATTATTCTCTTCTACATGATTATGTGTTTTCTATGACTTTTTATGTTTCTGACACCAAGCTGGTTCTGAATTTAATCCCGTGTGTGATACTGAGCAGACTGTGGCATATCTTTGTGCCTATATTCTCTTTCTCCTGGTGTAGTAGTAATATAGTGGAAAAGACTATGACAAAGACTCTAAACCAGGACTATCCCATTTGCCTGAATAAATATATTTGGGTTAAATGTTTCCCTTTGAAGATCTACAGTGCATCACTGGGCTGAGAATTGAATTATGTTCAAATCTTGTGGCTGGCATTGCCCACAGCAGAGAACCGGTGTCCTCCATGTCTTCTCCTTCACCAACGTGAAAAGCAAGACTGTTGCTTTTAGGAGTTTAGCTTGAATTCTGCTATTAATCATAGCTTCATCTATGTATGTCTAATTAGCTTTTAAAAATAACTTCAGTGATTCATAATAGATGTGTAACACAGATAAAATATTAGTAACACATTTTTTTGCTGCATATTTAAACATAATTCTAATACAAGTGCACAGGTGCTTGTCTGTGTGTATGTACATACTGTATTGCAGACATACTAATATACTGAATATAAGAATATATAAGCAGAATATGAAATATTCAAGAAGATAGTAGAGACTGTCTTGGAAAGTGTACAGTTCTTGTGGGACACCCTGTTACATTTCTTTTCACTGGATGCAGGTCTCTCAGTGGTCCTTTTAGAAAATCCATCTTCTTTTATACTTCTCAGGAACAGATACACAGTACACACAGAAAAGAAGGTTTGTTTTTTAACTTGGCTGTTATGAATTTAATTTGTCTCTTTTACAGCCTGAAATGTGTTCTGTGTTTTCCTTCTCATACAAAAATATTCCCTGTCTTTGACCATAACTATCAAATTCTTCTCTCTGACTCTCTAAATTGTATCCTAATGTTTTTAAGCTGGGGCTGGCAGAGGAGGGATGAGAGGTGCACAGAGTGCTGCGAGTGGGTGCATCATGAATACATGTGATGACATGGTGACTTTTTTTGTTTTGTTCTTTATTTCCTAAAATGATCCTAATATTTTTTTATATCTTTCCTTAATCTCTGCAGAGCAGTGAATTGATGTTTTCATAGAAATGTCTGTCATTGCTCCAAAGACTCTATCCTGAGGGGTAAAAGCTAATTCAAAACCCATCACTATATATGTAAAGGTAGGATTAATCTTCATGTTCACCAATTCATGCTTATCAACATTGAATATTATCTGCCATTTTCCAAGTCACTGAGTGACTGAGAAAGATTTGTGAATAGTTTAGTTGCCTGTAGTATCTCCAATATTTTTAAAGTTTTTCAAGCTCCATTTGTTCTTTTAGATTAATCTTAATTTCTTTTAATCAGCTTTTGCTTTTCTTGAGTTCACTTCTTCACTTTGCTTTTTAAAAACTTTTGTTGCTTCTGGAAGGATGCTGAATACCTGTCTGTTAGTGACAGAGACAAGGTATCTCTTACTAACATTTTGAACCAAGTTCCCCATACCACTCAGCTGTCCCAGTGGGTGATCACTAACATAATTCTCTGTTTTTTATCTGAGCATGGAATCCATCCGTCGAGATTGTGTTGCTCATTAATGATATTACCTTGTTATTCTGATTCAGCTTTAGTACATGACATGTGCTTTGTCTTTCAGTGTAATCAGTACCAAGATGTTATTGTCCCACTAATTATCTTTCTCCCGTCAAATTTCTGGTACACCTATTATGTCAGTATCTATTAAAATCAGGTATCTAGTTTCTCTTCTCATTAATTGCTGTTGTAGTGCTGGCTTAGAAGCATGTATAGATTTGTCTCAGCTTTCTCTCTTTTCCTGTGCTATATTTAGGTGAGACTTTATTTGTTTATTTGCTGTTTGCCATGTGCTATCCTCATTTTGCCAGCTACTTTTTAGACAATACAGAATTTTCATTGGTTCATCTCTACAGGATCCATCATCATGAGCTGTGTAGAGGACATGCAGAAAGCATCTCCTAACTCTGCCAGTACAGGCTCTAATTTAAAAAGTCCCCTGTAACGTTTTTGGACTGTTACATGCTCAATAGCAATGAGCATTTTCCTTCTGCAAGGTTTTGCCTTGCCTCAATCTCCACGGTCTCTAAAAAGTCTTGTTTATTTTATGGATGTGAATTTCCCTATAAATAAGTAGAAAGCACTACAATATAGGCAGTTGTTGATGGCCTGCTGCTTTGCTGTTCATTTTGGGTGTTATTCTATAGATATCACAGCTGAAGCAAGCGAGATCCTACAGATGGTTAGAGTAACTTAGATCAGATTGTACCATACCTGTAAGGAGTTTGTCCTGTGAATCCTGTTCCGTGTTGGTGTGGCTATCTCTAAATTTTGAGCCAATGCTGACCTTTGAGCCTGTTTTCTGAAACAACTTTCCAACAGGACTCCTTGGGCCAGAGCACCCCATTTCGGTACATGCTGCACATTCTCCAGTGCTTGGAAAATGCCTGAGTCACAGCCCCAGTGAACACCAGCCTGGAAACTCTTGGGGACACCACGTTGCCTGCAAACCCTCGCTCTGTGCCAGCAAAGTCCTTCCAGCACAAAAGTTGCTTCCAAGTGACCTCCACTGTCTATATTCCAGCCTTCACTTAGACAAGTTGTTTGTCTGGTCATGAATCCTTATCCTCCATCTCTCACTGTGTCACTGTGGTTGACAGCTGACATTTTGAATTTATAGAAAGATAGAGAAGTTTGAATCCCCACACAGCTCTAAGCAGGGGGAGGAACAGACCTGTATGTGTATATAGCTGTGGTGTTATGCTAGTCAGTGAAATAATTTATCAGAACATTTGATGGGACCTATTGCTACCTTCTACTCTCTGTTGTGATGACATGGTTTCCAGACTAAATATTTGGCCTTGATTTCTGCCTTTTGAATGTATCCTTCATGGCCTCTTGAAAGTCCTCTTGGGCACAGATTTGAAACAATGGGAAAGGAGAGCTAGAAGGTACACCTAAAAGTTGTGATGAGAGGAGGACAGTGGTAGAATGTGTCCCAGCCTCAGGGTTCCGGTTGGGCAGAGCAACAGGAGTTTCACAGATTTTAGCAAGGTTTACCACAGCCCAAAGGGAGAGGAAAGGCTGCAAACTGCGTTCAAAAATGGACCCCGCAGCTGAAAACTGAGTATACTTTTCAGTGTAACATAAGTTCCACCTCACTATGTAGGTTATCCTTTTCTTCTTTTCTTCTTTGGACAACAGAATACTCAGCAGGAAAAAGTTTTGTGGAGAAGATCCCAGGAGCAATTCAATGCTGAAAGATCAGGTCCAGCCTACTGTGGCAGTTTCCTTCCAGCTCCTTTTGGAAATACTTGTTAGCTTACTACTCACATCTGCGTAATGAAAATTTGAAAATAGAACACTCTGTGGGACCCAACAACATCTCCTTTGTGAGAGCCCATTAAAAATCCTGGCCAATCTAACTAGTTATTGCCCTATCATCCTCTATCGATAGCAAATGGAAACTGTCACAAGAACTATTTGTGGATATAGAAAATGGTGCTTTTTTCTATTTATTATCTACCATCACCAAGCTTATTTTGTTAAGCAGATTTGGCACGAACAACCAGCAATAGCTAATAAATTCGATGTTAGGCTTACAAGGTTCTGACAGATTGTTGGCCGCTGCCTTAAATGCAGGGAAGAGCTCTTCTAGTGTGGGTTGGAAATGCTTATTTATACCATACTGTGGGTCTGTTTGCCCCCAAATTTGCTGCCTCCTTTTAGTAGATGTCATAGATGCAATATATGCAAAGGGTATATTAACTGATCACAGACACAGTATCTAGCAACTCTTGAGATCAACACAAATGGATCACAGATAGGAAGATCAAGCATAAGCTATTGCATTTTTACAGTAAGAATAAGAAACAATTTCAGTTATGAATGCAAGATTATAGCTAGGCCTCACCAGAGAGGGCTTGATTTTACTGTGAGTTTTAGTGATTAGCTTTTCTATGCTAAGAAGGTTGATAGTATTATGAAGCAGTTTTATACTGACTTGCTGTTACTTGGTGGTGGACTCCGGAAAACACTGGCTGTACAACTAAACTGTGTTCTTAGGCTTCCTTTCAAAAGTCCTTTTAATGTCTTAAAAGTGGAAAATGATGTGCTTAGAAAGAGGCACAGGCTTCAAAAGCTGGTATTTATCTTAGAAGATGGTTAGACAGAGGTCGTCTTTGGATCAGGGAAAAACAACTGAAAAGAAAACTTTGGAAAGCCTGAGCACTCAGGCACAGTAACAGAGACCCAGAGACACATGTCTCTCATGGAGACATTTTAGACAATAAAAACCTTGAACAAACTCTTTTTAGTGTAAGTGATGTTAAGAATATGTAAAGAACAAGCTGAAGTGTCATCATGAAGAGGTTTAGTCCAAAAATTTCCAGTTACACAATGGACTGTGGATATCAAAATACGTTTGTATAACTGAACTCAAATTTTGATAGTCACTGCATTTTATCATATGTCATTTACTTGGAAGAAAAATCAAGAATGTGTCCCAGAACCAGGTGTAACTGAGGAGTTGACAAGCCTCTGACCATTGAAGTCAATTCTGAGTGAGATGATTAAGAAACTAAAGGAGTAGGATGTTCCTTCTAACTGGAAAGAGCAGATTAAGTCAAGAAGTTAAAGAATTCTGCAGTGAAAGTAAGTAGGGCACCGCTGACACACAATTTTCTCTTCACATGTGATAAAAGTATCTCTGGACAGTACAAGACTGATGGTGGAAAATTCAGATTAACTATGTTGCAGTGTCCAACTTGATCTACAGTTGTGGAATTTATCCTGGTTTTGTTTATGAGTCAGATGGTCAGCACTTTCCATCTCCAACAGAGCATTCCCCTCTCTTTCTGTCAATATATCTTACTACTCCGTGGAAGGACGTCAGACATAGATAGAATTTTCTTTATACCACTACACCAAAAGAGCCTCCCTTCCTCAAAAAGTAAAAACCAGAATAGTCTAGAAATATGTGCTGATACCATGAAGCAGTTATAAAATTCTACTAAAAAAAAAAAATTGCTGTCAGCTTTTCACTCAACCAAAAGAAATACAGTATTAAATGCTGTTTTGGAAAGTGTGTGGGTGATGCAACCAAGTATTACGCACCTTAATGAACTTTTACAGAATCACAGAATGTTAGGGGTTGGAAGGGGCCTCCGAAGATCATCGAGTCCAACCCGCCTGCCAGAGCAGGACAGAACTAGAGCAGGTCACGCAGAAAAGCATCCAGACAGGTCTTGGAAGTCTCCAGAGACGGAGACTCCACAACCTCTCTGGGGAGTCTACAACAAAAACATCCCATTGCCTTTATAAGAGACACATTGTGCGTGTTTCAAGTCTGTCTCTTGAAGGTGGCATGCAATGCCCAGTGGCCCTGGTACTGGAAAAGGCAGTGATTGTTCCCCAGGTTGCCTTCTCAGTTCCTCTTACATCTTTATCAGTGTCCATCATATCTCCTCTCACTTGTATTTCCTCTGGGGTGAAGAGTCTTTGTTTTGTTCTTGTTCAGAGTTTTCCAGAACTCTGATTAGTCTTGCTGCCATTCTGTGAGCTGGACTAAAAAGAATAAAATGCTGTGCTATATCTTATATGAAGGTGAAGCTTTCAGATGCATACAGTCCTCAGGTGACAGCATGCCATCTACTCTGTTTTCAAGTCCTTTGCTAGTGATTTCTAAGAGATAAATTGTTTTTTGACCACTGCTAAGTATTGAGCTGGTAGTTTCATCAGAATGGTTATGCCCCAAGGTCCCATTTGTGTGTGTAAGATTTAACTTGGAGCCCATTAGTAGCAGTAATCCCAGGACTGTTCTTTCCTCACGTGCATAATTTATTTAGGTTTACTTACTTTCACAGAGACTGTCTCTCACAATTTTCTCTCAGTGAAATACCCCACTGCTTTATTAATGGTAATTGCCCTTCTCTTTCAATCAAGTCCAGCAGATCTGCAATTCAGACAAACTAAGAACAATTGCTCCTTACACCACTTACTGCCTCTGTCAGACCTGATGAAGGTCCAATATGCCCAAGAGGTTTTGTGATTGTCTTGTGTGCTCTAACAATATTTATTACTTCTTTGTACAAACATGAATTTTCATCTCTCCTCTGGATTCTCCAGAAGCCTGCTATTGGAGTGAAGGACACTGCAAGGCTCGGGCACCTCTTCAGCTGTGGGCAGAGTGAGAGTAGAATGGGCTGAGCTGACCAGTTCATTACCTGAACTTCATTTTTTTGAAATAAGGGCTGAACTGCTATTGAGAATTTGCAACTTCAGTACCAGGGTAAAGAAAACTTTTGCAGCCTGCCTCTGTGCACTGGATTTTTTTTTATTTATTTATTTTTGAAAGTAAATCAAACAAACAAGCATCTAAATGATTCCCTCTCCCAAAGACATGTTTAGTACTGTGACTGCAGTTTCTTGGCCATAAATGTCGTCGTCACCTGAGAAAACCACATAGCACATCCTTCCTCACTAGAGGAAGAAGGGGAATGTCTGCATTACAATATAAATCTTTATTTTCTTGAACAAGAATCAGTGGAATGATGAGAAAATGCATCAGAAAAATGATAGATATTCATAAACCAAGTAAACAACTGTCTTAAATCCTTGGCATTTGTTTCACCTGGCTGTGTGTAATCTGGATGACATGCAAGTCCTTGTGTGCTTAGGAAGTAATGTTTCCCCTGGCACTCAAGTTCGACAAGGAACAGGACTGATGCAATTTGTAAAATGGAAAGAAACCTTGACTGTATTGTCTTACCTTTTTCAGAAGCAGGGGCAAGGTCAATAAAACTTCGACATTTTTCACCTTTAAAAGAAAAGGATTATTTTAGGAGTCAGAAGTTGATAGGTTTTGCTCTCCCTCCTCTTTCTGACTGATGTTTCTGCCATCACTCCCACCTTGGTCTCTACAGGACCACTGAATTGTCTCACACAGAGTAGTCATTTACCTCTGCCTCCATCCTGGACCAAAACCAGTATGCTCACCAGGCTGGATTCTCCCTTAGGATTACAGTGCCTTCAGCAGGAGTGGGAAATAGTTAGTGAAGAAAAACGTTCTCGCTGTTGGTTGGGTCCCTGTCTGCCTAGGTCAGTGATGTTCCTTCCCAAGACACTCCAGACGGAGTGACACAGTGCAAAACACTGCAGTGGGTAGCGCCAGGAGGGCACAGGCCTCTCTCACTAATGCTTTTGCCCTTCTCATCATCAGGACAACACTTGTGCTTCATCAGGGTATGACTGAACCTCCCAGTGCCAGGAAGCATTGCCATGGGTACAGATGAATCCACAGATAGATATGACACATGTGACTAAGACAGACAAAACCTGAAACACAAACCAAGCTAAGCAATTGCATAGCATTTTAAAAAAACTAAATGATAAAAAAAAATCAGGCAAATACCTTGCCATGACCATCACAACCCTGTACCACTCCCTCTGCTTTGTGGCTGCTGCATCCATTTATCATTGTAAATTAAATTTTCTCTATTTAGGACTGCATCTCCATTTTTGCAGGCATTCTTGAGAAGCCTATTGCTTCTGAGCAGGAAATACATTTTAAGGGTAGATGTTTTAATCTTTATTTTTATTTCTTCAGGCAATTAGAGATTATAAATAATTTCTCTACTCTAGGCACATCCATCCACCAAGTGTATGTGTTTCCTTCAAAACGATGTGTTCCAAGGTGACCAATAGCCTGCGTGCCTCAAGGAATCAGAGCCCACCATGCTTGCCAGAGGTAATGGAGATAAAAACTATTTTGCCCTTCCAGACTTTAATTGATACAAAGATAGCTATATGAGTAGGGTCTTTTTTTATTAGCTTTGCTCAATTCTAATTGCACAGTCAAAAGACTAATTAAGGAAATGTGAGCCATTAAAAAAGAATAAACATTGAAATGTTGTAGTGATGTTGAAGTCACTGTGTAATTTTTTTCTAGTTGTAATTAACTATATGTACAAACCCATACAAAATGTTAATCTTTCTGGTGTCTTTGCTGGCGGAATTGAGATAAACATAACCATTCAAATGATAGCTGTGCTGGAATAACAATCTATTACTGTAATGTTATTATTACCACTTTCTATTTACTTTTTGCAGTTTTAAACCTATGCTAAAAAGTGTACACATTCTGTAGTCCATTTGTCTATGTATAAGTTGCTGCAAAATAAAAGATTCACTTGAGATTGAAATGAATGTTTCAGTATCTCCATGGCAGGAGAAGGATTTCTACTCTGGGAATCAAGAGGACAGTCAAGAAAATGAAGTGACACTTATCAAAGCAGCACCTCTGTTTCTGAAGAGGTAGGTAGGATCTGAGCAGAAGGAATGTCAGGTGACTTTATTTTTAGGGGCAGACAGACTGTAAGATACCTGCCGGATCACAGAAATGACAGTATCACAGAAATGACAGTATCCCAGAAGCATTGTCTTAATGGGACCTTGCAGGTCTCTTGTCCAGCCTTCTGTTCAGAACTATCACTAACATCAACTGATTTTGACTTCTTCTAGCTAAATCTTGAAATACTTCAAGGATGGTGATACCTGTTATTTAGCGACTGCTTTGGTTCCAGGGCTGTACCATTCTTCTGGAGAAATGTTTCCTTATACCCAACCTGAACTTCTCTAGTTTCTCTGTCATTTTCGTAATCATTCTTTCCCTATTTGCAAGGACATGAATAAGACCAGCTGCCTCAACTTTTCACACACTATGTACTTTAGATCCCTGACCAAGAAATCCAGAGAAATAGGGGAAATAGAATAGGTGAAAGATACTGATAGGGGAACCATAGGTGTGAGATACTGTGCTTTAAGTAGAAATCATTCTCATCCCGAGACTCTGAGTTTTAGGGCATGAGATTTATCAGGAATGCATTGACAAAAAAATTAAGGGAATACAGGGAAAGTGACCTTTTGAGTTGAACTTGATATAAGCACATTAAGCAGGATTTTTCTTTTGAGCCATATGGATCTATGGTTTTGTTTTGTAGTTTGTTGTTTGCTTTGTTTTTGGTTTTTTTTTTTCAGGTGAAAGCTATTACTTTTATCACAGTTTTATTTTAATGTGACTTCAAGCTAACTGGATAGCAGTGAGTCATCTCTCACCTGTAGCTGCAGTCAATCTGAAGCTCTATTATTGGAAACCTCTAACAAATACCTGACCCTCTAGCATGTTATCCCAAGACAGCCAAAGGGGAATGGCATTTGTTGCTACAGAAACTACACAGGCTGTTATGAAAGTTGGACATATACAGTTGAAGAAGCTGATGGTACCATAATGTTTGGCTGCAGGTGCCTTGTCCACGGGACAGATGTAGAGTGTGTGATCATAGGCTTTTTGGAGGAACGTGAATCCTCATCCTCTCTGAAATCAACTTGCCTAGAACACCATTCTCCCAGGAGAGCTGTCTGTGACTGAGGCCTTCCATTTAAATAATATGGTCAGAAATGCTGGAGTGTCCAGAAAAGGTCCTTTTGGAGCCATAGCACAAAGAATGACTGTAGATTAGAGGCAGAAAAAAGCCTGAAAGTCACTTCATTTCCAACAGCTGATACCTGGACTGTGCCTGGCTTATTGCTAAAGGTTGTGGTAGGAACTGCTCAAGCAGTTGCTGATGAAGAACATTCCTCTTCATTGTTCCTGTTGCTGGAGCACTGGAAACCCCTCCTCCATTTTTAATGGTAATCACTGGTGGTATTTATAGACCACATTCATACTTCAACCTGCAGACATGCATCTCACTGAGAACTGAAGATGTCAGCAGTGCTTTCACTGTTCCTCTTAGGATTTATTCTAAGTTATTTTTGGGTATCTTGTATAACTGATCTCTTAAGCCCTCTTAAGTTTAATTTTAGACTTGGCAGAGTTTATCCTGCTGTGCTGCCCTTTTCCAGATGCATCTTTTCCTCATAACCAGGCTCCTGGAGA
The DNA here is from genome assembly GCA_025345505.1 of Todiramphus chloris collaris. Classification (NCBI taxonomy): domain Eukaryota; kingdom Metazoa; phylum Chordata; class Aves; order Coraciiformes; family Alcedinidae; genus Todiramphus; species Todiramphus chloris. The sequence continues at coordinate 5,163,657 of JANVCC010000039.1, read as the reverse complement.
GTCTTTAGAGAATACAGAAAAGGCTGTTTACAGATGCAACAAGAACAGTGTCTAGGATTCATTCCCCTGACAGTCCAGCCTTCATCGAGTTGTGGCAGTGATTTTGACAGATGAGAAAGCCAAAGAGTGATCTCTCCTGAACATAACTCTCACAGAAAGAAGTGAAGTGTGACCTGGCTTGAATGCTTTCCACTTCCATGCAGGAGCAATGGCCATGTACAGTGCATGTGAAGCTCTCTGGGGCTCAGCAGTGTCAGGGAGCTGCTGGAGGCTGAGAGAGGACTGTCTGTCCGGTTGGTACTGGCTTTTCTATGGCTTCCCAAGAGTGAGGTAGAAACACCATCTATGCAAGCCCCTGCAAATGAATTCTCTTGTAACATGACTGTCCCTGCATGGTCTCAGTTGTGTCTCTGCTGGGCTTCTCAAGAGAGGGCATGGGTCTTTGGGACCTGTAGGACTGGGTACCAGAGACAGTCCAAAGTCTGTGTGTATTTTTCTCCAATTAATCCTAATTAATTAATCCAATTTGGCATATGTTAATGTCTATGTATTTTTAATTTGCTGGGGAACTTCAGACTGAACCAGAGTGGCAGGAGACATTTGGAAAGATGCAAGGTCTGAGTTGGTGGCTGGTAAGAATCTTGAGGTCCTGGTATAGGTAATAGACTTTAGAACCCACAGCAATATCTGAGGGACTGTTAGTGCATCTACAGAGCAAAGTGGTGTCTATGTTTCAGTAGTGATCTGCAAACCGGCTCAGCCAGAGAGGAGGAAGATGAATGAGCTTGCTGATGGGATTGGTGTTACTGTTTCCATGGGTGCTGCTCTGGGCTGTCTGTGTGACCAGCCACATTAGTGTCACGTGTGCTTGCACGCCTTGTCACGGGCATGGTTAACCTGCATTGCAAGAGATCAAATGTGCCTAGCTGCAATTTACATAATGGATGCTGGCTGACATTCTTCTATGGGGCTACAGAAGACACTGGGGAGCAATTATAGGACAGCTGGGAAGGCAGGTTGAGATGCATATAGATTGGGTCTAAACTATAGCACAGTTATACTTCCAAGCTCAATGTGCACACTGGAATGACTCCGACTTAAAGCCTTTGTGAGACCCATGTGTATTCTGCTGTTTGTTCCAACAGTCATCTAAAATGTAGGGTTTGTTTGCTCCTGCCTTCAGAAGCCCACACTGCACAACAGTGGGTGAATGTGTCCAGAGCATACCTCAGTAAATTGGTGATTTAAACTGCAAATCAGGAAGAGGGCAGAAAGCACACCAAAAAGGTAAAAGGCTTTAAGACAGTATTCTAAGTTTGTAACATGGCTGTTGCAATAGCAAGGACCAGAAGTTGGTCTTCTGGATCATGCCTATTGATCCTACATTCCCAAGTTCTTTCCTCTTTGATCCGTGATAAATGTCTCATTAATAACCAGGGTAGCAAAATAAAAACAACTCTGAAAAGTCCTGGTTTGTACATCCTCCAACTACATGGTTTCAGAATGTTCTAGGTAAATAATTTGTCTTAAAAGCAATCCGGTATTTCTGACTGAAAATAGCATCTCTATTATAACGCTGCATTTCCTCTCAAAAAAAAAAAAAAAAGAAAGCTGTCTGTATTCACTTATTCTGCATAAAATTTTGCAAGTTCAAAAGTACAGTTCTGGTGGATATTTAAATGATTAAATTTAATTTAAACAGCATTTCCTTTCAGTAACACTCTGGCTCCCAGCCTACGGAAGACAAGGTCCCCTTTTTTCCCAGTAGGGCCTAACAAATCTTTATCTTTCCAATTATATCTGGAGTCATGTGATTCTGATTAGATTCCACATCATCTACTGAGAGTAAAATCATTGTATTTATCTAAAAAAAGGTATGACTCTCAAGGGATCCCAGCCTAGACGACACTGAGGACTCTGACACAAGTTCAGTGACATAAAATATTACATTAGGGAAAATATAGGTTAATATGCTCACTTAAACTGAGTTGTATCAGGTTAATTAATGAGTAAAATATTCCACTTTTGTTTAAACCTATCCCAGACAGAGCATGTATTTTTTTTTTTTTTTTCCCAATGAAAACCTGAATATTCATTTGAAAAATCAACATTTTCTGGTTGCCCACGTTGATTTTTCTGGAACGATATTTTCTTCTGGAAAATAAACAAGTTCATACAGAATTACACTAAAATATGTCTTGAACTATAAAGACAATTGTTTTCTCTCCTTCTGACAGCTGTCATTTGTAGCTGCTGCCCAGAGACATTTCTCTTTCTTCCAAAGAACATGAGAACAATTTCTCAGACTCTTCTGAGATAACACACAATCTTTTTCCCTTATGGGGTTGTTTTTCAATCTGAATGCTGTACCACCATTCTCTTTCAGCAAATTCAAACTCTTAAAACTTTCTACTTTTGAAAGTGGAAAAGTTTAAAGCTTTCTACTTCCTCATTTCAAGCTGGTATTTTTCCTCGATTCACATCTTCACAAAAAAGTGGTAATATTTTATTGGAGAGGTATCATCCACACTGTGGAGCGTCCCTCTCGGTTCGTTGCAAGAGCAGATAGCTGTGCAGGGGCAGGAGGTGCGGACAGAGCAGGGAATGCCCAGCATGCTTGTGCTAACTGGGACTATGTGCCATGGCAACCGCATTTTCTGCACTGAAACTCTCCCTGCTGTGAAAAAAAACTTGCACAGTATCTGAAAGCAAACATCTCCGCAGGCTGCTCTGAAATCATGTCTAATTGAAACACATCTAAGTCACAGGACTTATCTGATTATCTTGGTTAGACCTGATGGATGTGTACACACATCTATCATTTGGAGAGCTGCAAAATATTGCGGATTTCTAAATGACTGGGAGAATCAAGGAAACGATGGTGCTGAGAGAGGCTTTCAATGGTTCTGGTGTCAAATTAGACTTGACTTTATAATCTGGAAAATGGTTAATCAGACAGAGTTCTGAGTTGCTGTAAGCATTTCAAGCCATGGAATGGGAAGAGGAGGTTTTTCACCTTTTCATCCCACAGGTGACAATCTGCCACACTTTCGTTACTCTGTGCTAATGTAAATATGCCAAAATAAACTAGTTATGGGCAGTCCTGTATCTGTGGGATCCGTAAGGTCTCCCCAGAACACAGTGAAAGGCTAGAAACAATGCTCTTCACAGCAGTTGTAGCTGATACATATACCTTACTGTATGAAGTATGACATACCTTCTACAGTACCCCATGTGACCACGTTAGCAGTTCCATTCAGGCTGGTGATTAACAAAGAGCAAAGGGGTAAGTAACCAATAAGCCCATAAAGCCCTGGTTGCAGAAGAAATGTAGTTCAATAGCTCCCATTTCTTTCAATTATTAGCTGTGAATCAATGTGGATTCTCTTTTAACCTGACAGTGCTTCTCTTCAGATAATGCCCAACTGGAGTATTTGTGTTGGATCTGTGCCTTAGCTCCAGAGATACATGAGCAGGGCAGGCAGAGATGAAAGTCATAGACAGCAAAAAAGGAAACATCAAAAGATGACGCATGCCAAAATGGAGGGGAAAATGGATTTGGGACGGAGCATCACTCTAATTGCATGTCATGTCACTGTGAATACATGCCTTAAGGTTGCAGCTTGAAACATGTGCCGGTGACTGTAGGTAAGAGGCAAAAGGATTGCTAGAGGAGAGAGGACCTTGAATGTTAGAGCCTCTACTGCACCAACCTGTGTTTTCTTCTCCATGGTTAACACCATAATAGTATTTCTTCACTGGTTTGTCCATCTATCTGCTCTCTGCTCTTCTTAGCCACTGCAATTTAGGCTGCCTGTTTCAAAGTGAACTCCAGTAACTTCTCCCCCCTTCCCTATCTGAAGATGCTCAGTTGATTTTTGGGTTGAGGTGTACTGTTTTTTCCAAGCAGGCACACCTGACTTGGAGCATGGAAACTGTAATAACCCTAACCTTTCAGCCATGGACTTCTAAAGGAAGTACCAGTACCCGCCATGTAAATACCCAGTTTTTAAAATCAAGTGAAAAAAACACTGAGCCTGCATTTCTTCTTGTGAACCTTATTTCCAACATACCTAATAACTTTGCAACATGTTCTCAGTGTTTTTTGTCTGGCCAGGTGATGCACAGTGAAATCAGGCTGGACAACAGTATGATGTATGTTTTGGTCTCTCCAAATGTAGTGAGGCTGGAATGGCTATGCTTCTCAATCCATTTCCCATATCACAAGTGAGGTTTGTGTTCTTTTCCCCAACAAATGAGAGGTGGAACACCTTAAAGTGAGTTTTGTTTGCCTGTGACTATTCTACAAACCATGTAATTCCATAGTAATAACATCTGCTTCGTCTTATTTACTGCCTTCTGTAGTTATTTATAAGCTAGATCAGCCAAGATGTATATTACTAATTTGTTTATCAACAAGAATACAGAACAACATTACACCCATTCATGATTAACAGAGGATCCTGCTTGAAGCACCCCTGTTCCCTGGTAAGTCCCCATTTTGAGATCTGTCAGTAAACCTCTTCTGTTAATTCTGTGCAAGGAGAGTTTTAAAAACAGAATTTGAGTCTGGTGTAATTTAAAAACCATAGGGATACCATGATGATTGACATTCCATTCCATATTTTTTCTGTAGCCCTGAAGTCATCTGTTCGTAGTTTGCAGTCACTGACACTGGAGTAAGCATCTCAGTTCTTCTTGAAATATGGGACCTATGTGTTAGTCTTCCAGCACTTTGAAGTTTATTCTGTTTACAAGGAACTACAAGAACCTCTCAGATGCCTCCTTTGAGGCTACTGGGTTAAATGGTTAAGGACAGAGAAAGCAACACAGTCTTTGCTTATAAGGAAGTGAGTAACTTATCAAAAAGGAGAGGTTCACTACCTAGTTCCTTATTTTACTCTGTTGTGAGCCTCAGCCTGAAGGGTCTTTATATCAATATTTTATGTATGATAGATGTTCCTGTACAGCTCGTCTGTTTAACAGGATATGGAGGATCTAAAATATAAAATTTCCAATGCAATGCAGACACAAAATATTCTCAACTTTCTATAAAATCTCAATGTGTATAGGAAAGCAATTGCCACCACAGAAACCACAGCTATGGTGTAGCACGGGAAGAAAGCAAGAATCATCATGAGGAATATGAACAGATCTGAAGGATCTAGTCATATAGCTGAAATTCCTACGGCCAGGCCTATCATGTAAGCAAAACACCGGGGATTTGTTAGGACTTCCCAAGTGCTTTTCTGAAATGCACCCTACCCGTTTTGCAAAGAAAGGCAAAAATTTGTTGATATCCCTGTTATCTAGCCCGAGGGAGTTTTCCCTTCTGATCCCAAATTAGATCCATCAGTATAATGTTTGGTGCATGAGCAGACATACCAATTAGACACTGAGAAGCTGTAATAGTGTCAATGTCAGCAAAGCAACCTCCTCACATACTGTGGCCACTGGTAGCCAGTTTCTGATGCTTTAGAGAAGGCATAAACTCTTCAGAAAACACTATATGCATCAAGTCAACAACTATTTTTTTGTTGGCTCCCACTGGTGACCAGCAGCAACCCTGGCAACCAACAGTGATGTCATTTAATAGAATACAGACACCGTGTGAGAAAGTTACTTAAGTCATATTATTTTGTTTAAATTTAGCCATGTATATAAGGTACCATCACATTTTCTCTAGATAGTCAATCTGTTATTCTAAAAACGAACAGTTTTTCTTTTTTTTGCTCGGAGATCCTCTTTTCTTTAACTACCTTGGAAATCCCACTCTGCATCTATTTCCTCTCCTGCTTTTTCTTACCATAACTACACACAGTGGCATTAGCAAAATGTACTGGTGTTATCTGACACCTTTCCTCTATAAATTTTGAGGGACAATGATTTTAAACTAGAGAAAGGGAGTTTTAGATGTTAGGAAGAAGCTCTGTACTGTGATGGTGGTGGAACACTGGAACAGGTTGCCCAGGGAGGTGGTAGAGGCCCCATCCCTGCAGACATTCAATGTCAGGCTGATGAGGCTCTGAGAAACCTGACCTAGTGGAGCATGTCCCTGCTTACTTCAGGGAGGGTGGACTAGATGACCTTTACAGGTCCCAACACAAGGTATTCTATGATTCTATATCGCAGTACTTTGCTGCTCACAGCCACCCCACAGTCAAATACTGTCCCACAGCTTGTTTCTTTTCTTTTGCCTGGAATTCATAACTACCTGTGGTCTCACAGAATTTTATGCCTTAGCATTTGGTGCTTTTAACCTTTCTTAAATTTTCTTGCTATTCTTACAGCTCTATCAGCCTAGCTCACGTTTTCAGTTATGCAGAGAAATCTCTCTGTAATGCCAATATTCCCAGACTGTGTCACACCACATGTAAGGAGCGCATTTAAAGTAGGATTATTCTCTTCAGAGTAAGATTTGTGTGTATAGAAATGGCAACTTCTTAGACAGATTCCTTTTTGGCCAATGAGGAAAACACATAATCCCAGGGCTCAGCTCATCCCAAATGAGGAGGAGCTTAATCTCCCCAGAAACTACTCACTGCTTTCTACTGACTGTAGTGATACTCTTGATCAGTTTAGGCACAGACATCTACATTTGCTGATGTTCACAGGTTTGCTGTAAGATTTACTTCACCTTTTTTTTTTTTTCTTTTTTTCTTTTACAGACTAGGTAACGTGAATTGTATCCCTAGTTCTTTTTCCTAGATCACTAATCTCAGCAACCACCAAATCAATCCCAAAGCCAAATTTGAGGACCACTAGGAATATCTGATCTCCATTGTGATAATTTCACTGAATCACAGAATTGTTGGAGTTGTAAGGGACCTCTGGAGATCATCTGGTCCAACCCCCTCACCAAAGCAGGCTTGCCTAGAGCATTTTACACAGGATTGTATTCAGCCAGTTTTCAATATCTCCAGAGAAGGAGAATCCACAACCTCCCTGGACAGCCTGGGCCAGTGCTTCATCACTCTCACAGTAAGGAAGTTTTTCCTCGTGTTTAGATGGAACCTTCTGTATTCCAGCTTGTACCCATTTACATGACTTGTCACAGCCTCCTTGTAAGACTGTTCTTTAGTCAGATTACAAACTCTCTACTTATCCCCATCATAATAAACAAAAGAATGTAAAATCTGCACCACAGATTCAAGCAGAAGCTCTACCTACTTTGCTATCTTGGTATCGTCATCCAAGGAGAGACATCTAAGGCAGGGCAAAGAGGTGGGCATACAGTGATTCTGCTCATGTACTCCCCTTGTGATATCAGTACTGGGGACTTCCTAGTCAGAGGTTGCTCTCAAATTATCATGTTGGTAACATGAATGAATATCTCCTCCCTGGATCCATGCAGTCTCAGTCTTGGTCTTCACAACATTCCCTGTCAGGGAGCTCTGTAGGAAAGAGTATTTCTTTTTTGTCTGTTATGCCTTATTGTTCGTAAATCACAGAAGCAGTTAATGATATTTCTTGTCAGATCTGTCATTCCCAGTTGATCCTCACCAATATTATAGCTCTCTGTGTGTTGTGCCTTCCAGTTTGAAGAGGCTCGGGCTGGTTAGCACTCCCCATTGTGGAAGTGTGCCTACATCTATCACTGCATTGTTGCCATTCTCTCTGCTCTCTGTACTTCTTCTGTAAAGAATTTTCTGTGGGACAGGCCATGAAACACTCTTTTGTAAATCCGCAGACACTGGGTCTAATGCATTACCTTTGTCTAAGAAGGGATTCATCTTGTTGAAAGATTTACCTTTAAAAAACCCTACCTTTGATAAAACCCATTTGTTGCCACGTAGGAAGTGCTTTCCCTGAAAACTTCCCTAAGGTTGCTGGTTCAAGTGGCCTGTACAATTTTTTTCCATCTTTCTTTGAATATAGCCATGTGCAGATTCTTGCTACTAAACCTGCATTTTTCATGTGCCAATTATTTCAACATCCTCAGATGGAGATTATCCAGGCCCCCTGGGTTCAGTTCTGATATCACTGGAAATTCTCTCTTTAATATACAGCTCTACCTCCTCAATTCCTTTTACCACTCTTTCCTTCCTGAACAATTTATAACCAGTAATTTTTACATTCCTGTCATGTGAATAAACCCACCAGGTTTCAGTCATGCCAATTATATTGTATTTCTCATAATCCAGCAAGAATTCCCAATTCCTCTTACTTTTAATTATATACTCACAAGGTGCTTCTCCCCGGTCCCTCTCTCTGGACAGCTGCCTATGGCGAATAACAAACGCTTATTATCCGATGGTGGGGGGGGAGAAGGGTGATTCAGTATCTCTCTGGATCTGTGAAAATCTATGGCAAGTTCTTGTCTTTGTGTGTTGCAGATTTATTCACTTCTGTAGGATACACCTCTCTCATTCTCTGGCTCCTTCTCAACTGTGCATTTAATGCCTATATTTATGACCCATTCTGATGCATCCTTACATACAGTGAAAGTTCCACTATACCATTTACTGCTTAAAGAGTGCCAAGGAATATGTGGTACAGAGCTTACAAAGAGCTACAGACCTTGCCTCAAAATACCAGTCCAAGATACAAAACAAGCCCATGAATACACATTTCCAATCTTCCCGACTTAGGTGGAGCGTGGTGAGCAACGTGGAAAGGCTTTTTGTGTATTTAAGGGAACAGTACTCTTAAAAGGCACCTAGACAGCTGCTTTCCCTCTGAATGTGGATGCTATTACTGAGACTGTCTGTTCATTAGCAACTAAAACATGATTGGAGTTGAGGGTTATTCTACTAAAATCAAAGCAAACACATTATTGAGCAAATTCAGCTCACTTGTTATTACTTCCCAGCTCTCCAACTCTTCTACCTGCTAGGATTAGGTATGCCACTTCATATGTTAATCTTTTCATGGCATGTATGTTTTTGAGTCAGAGTCTACCATCTAGTTTTCCACAGTTGCTATTCTTACATCACTTGTCTGGTATCTTGTGAGGTGTCCAGTATTGACACAAGCACAGACCTAGGCTGGCTCTGTGAAATAAGATGCGGACTCAAAGTCATACTTAAAATGAAATGATAGAGAGCTGGGCTCTGAGATACCTGGTGATAGCCAAGTAATTCACAGTTCAGGAGAAGGAACCAAGTGAGCTGTGCAGTGTCTGAGTGCAGAGAAGGACTCATGACCAGCGTGATTTTCAGAGCTTGTAGGGTATGCTTTAGCTTCCATGCCTTCTGGAGGTTAGGTGCATTGCTCTTACAGAAAGCACCTCCACCTGCGTGCAGCATTGAACCCACTCCAAAGGGAAGAGTCTTCTTCCTACTTACGGGAGACTGGGATTCAGCATACTCTGGAGATAGAAATTGTGCTAAATAGTTACCGGACTCTCCCTCCAATGAAATATATTTCCTCCAGTCCCTCTATTCCCAGAAGGCATTTGCAATTATATTTCCCAGGTGCTAAACACTTTTTGGATTCTTTAGCCATTCTAGACATGCTAGATAAAAATAAACTCTAGACTGGCAAACTATTTCAGAAATAATCGCAGCATTCAATCTCTGTTAGAGCTGTCAGTGAAAAGCAGAAACTTACAACAAGAGGAAAGCCCGGTTTGCTAGTCTCTGCACGGATGGTGGATCGCATGCTTTTTGCATCTCAGCCTCTGGAGTCTACATGGACATTTCAGATAAACAGTGGGAGGAGAAGACACTCAAAAATTGGTTTGATTGCAGCCTAAATGTCCTTTTAAGGTGTGACTGAGTCCCAGTGCCTACAGCCAACTGGAAGCCCTGCAATCCTGTCCCTTGCAGCATCAGCCCTCTGGGAACTGGTACTGTGGTGTCTGCACTACAACATCTGCTGGGTTTTGGGTGCACCAGTACAGAGAGCAGAAAGTTTTGCCAGTACTGTGACTGTAGGGAGAGAGAAATCAAAAGCTTGGTGGCTCGATGAAGAATGCAGCTCACAGATAGGAGTGCTAGGAATCTCTGGAGGCTTATGACAGCATCACAACCACAGACAGTGTTACTGGTATTCTATGTGTTTCTCGTGCACTTCATGTTGCTTAACTTCAGGCATCAGCAGTGAGGAATCAGGGATAGGTCAGGAGCTGTAGGAATGGTGCTGGCCATAGATTGGGGCCATATGTTCTGCTGACAGAGGTGTGAGTCTATGGAGTGACTGTTGAAAGGACTTCGCCTGGAGGAAGGCTGCGGTTGCAGTTATGTTCAGTACTGGGAAAGCTTCAAGAAAGACGTTATTAAAAGTATGGAGCGCATTCAAGCTGAGGAGTTTAACTCATTTAATACACTACCATCTGTGTGCTGAGTGGTATTTTCTGGATGTTTTCCCGGCAGCCAAGGGTGTTTATTAACAATGTGGTGACTATCTGACTTGATACCTACAGGACCATGGTCAGTAAGTGTGCTGTGAGCACTGTCATGAGCCCAGGGGATGGATTACTCACAGGTATATTGAGCTTTGGGGGTGTACGTGTAAGTGTGATCACAGTGCTGTTGGATTGTGGCTGGCTAGTGCCTCACTGCCCTGGAGCTCAGATAAAAGGATTACCAGTCAGGCTGCAAAAGGCCATGACAATGTAGTGAGAGTTTGATAATACAAACCCATAAGTCTGAATGAATGGGTTTTTTTACATTGACACACTTGGGGACAAATTTAGACCTGTGTCCATTACATTGTTCCTGCCCTTACCAGAAAACACTATGGTAAATCCTGAATGAGGCAGCTGGCTATCTAAGCCAGTATCCCTGTCCCTGGCTGGATGCTTTCCAAAGGTTGGTCCTTCCTGGTCTGCTAAGTGAAGAGTACTTTTCACCAAGTTAGTGTTTCAAATAAGAGGAAGCATACATGTGGCTGCTGTGGTGGTGTGGGGAAGTAGAAACAACTCCTTCCCTCCTGCTTTCACCATAACTTTCTAAAGCTGGCTTCCAGCTATCTCCTGAAATCACCCACGACAGCACAGCTTTGTTTACCCAGTACAGAATAGATCACTGTATTTCTCTTCTCCCACAGATAATTCAGTTTTCTGAGTGGGCTAGAGTCACACAGTTACAAATTATCGCACACATAAATCTTGGCTTGGAAAGCTTTTGATATCTGCCAGCAATCTGAGCATGCTTGACTGTCCTGATCCCAGCTAAGATGCTCAGAAAGTTGGAGAATCTTAAGCTTCTCACTCAGGCTGCTGTGGCCTAAGTTTATTTCCGAATCAGTAATAAAAAGCATCTTTTTTTCTAAATTTTCTTCTAACATCAAGAGCGTTACTTTGCTGCCCTCATTTCAGCATGGAGTTGTTTATTGGTAAGTGCCAAGGTTAGACTTAATGAACTTCCCTTTTCATACATTAAATTGAGTTTTAATGACCAATTAATTCTTGAAGCACTATACTCAAAAACAGCAGTGAGCATACATAGCACCTTGGGATGAAACGGACTGTGAGCTGCTCCCCAGGTTTGCCCTTTTATAGTACATCCTAACAGTTTTACCAGAGTGTCATAAACTTCCCATTTCAGGGAGGTTGTGTCCTCAGAGACAGAACGCGCGTAGGGTGATTAACTGTTCCTCTCTCTCAGAAGTGATGAAGGACCAACTCCTTGGGCAGTGGCAGGATAGAATGGAAACAGTCCAACAAGGTGGAACAGCATCCACTAGCTATCATCGTCTCATACCATTTCACATTTGTAAACTTTGTTTTCCAGTCACATAGTCTAGAAAAAAGCTCTTTCAAAAGTAGAGTTTGGATGTTAGCTCTACCAGACAGCTCTGGGAGTAGGGACCGTCAGTTTGTGTCTGCTGAGACTTAAATCAGTCCCATGGCTGCTACCCTCCATCCATCCCCCAGTGGTTTATTTCTTGGTAAGTGTCAGGGTACAGCAGAGGAAATGAATGCACTGATAAACTGGAGAGATATCTTCTTGAGTGGTTCTCAGCAAGTAAATGGCTGAGCAGGGAACAGAAATGAGCTTTCTTGTGCCCAGTTATGCCTTTTAACTGCCATTTCTCTACTTCAATAAACATACAAACCAGCCACCGGGAAGGGTTTGTGGGTGGTCGTTTACTTCAGGGATGCCAGAAAAGAAGAAATTTATGCTACAGCCTGATAAAAACTGCGTTTTCCCTGCTACTCAGACCACTGCCCTAGGGGTTATTTGAGGGGCAATCACAATTGTCAGAACCTCCTTAGCAACTACCAGCCACTGTCTTTTATGCACTCCATGGACCAGCTCCTGGAAGGGAAGCACTGACCCGTGCTTGGCAGCGGTGCCCATGAGGGTGGCACACACTGCTGGCTCAGAGCACAGACCCTACATCAGCCAGTAGGTAAACAAGCAAATCCTTGCTCTCGCTGGAAACAGGTTGCTTTTCAACAAAGAATTGTTAAAATCCTGACTCTCTCTGCAGGGCGAATCTGCTCTAAGATACAGCACAGAACAGCTTGCCTGTGTGTTTATCACACTGAGCCAAACACAAAGCAACACAAGCTGGAAGGAAGTTGTTTTATACTTACCAGCAGCATTGATATTTTCCTCACAGGAGTACCAGATCCCAGTGTGGAAATACCTGAAAAGGAAGCGGTCATCTCCCGTCTCCCAGCTGTAATGAACCACATTCTGGTTTGTCTCATTTGCAGTCTCATTCCCACTGTAGTTGAGGCAGTTTGTCTTCTTCTCTTTCCCACAGCTGGGCTTGGGGACCCTCTGTGTGCCCTCACACCAGTGGGTTGTGATAAAAGCTGTTGTAGAGAAGAGGAGAGCCATCAAATTCAGACTCACTGCTAGCAGGGCTCTGCATCTTCGATTTGTCTTCATGGTAAATCCGCCCTCCCTCCCCCTCCTGCTGAGAAAAGAAGTCAAAGGGGTTTGTTTTATTTGGGGGAGGGGGGGGGGGAGTTCAAAGCCTCTCACGATTTAGAATCCAGTTTTCCAGGGATCAAAACTCTCAGCTTCTCCCAATCTGTTGTTGTAGCAGTGAAGGAAACGCTGCAGCCAGACTCCCATTCTCCTCTTCACTTGAAATCCTGCCTTTGTACGTTAAAGGAGCAGCTGCAGGCGCGGGAGTGCGGCCGTCCTCTTGTAGTCGGTGTGCTTCAGTGCGCTGACAGGATCAGAGAGGGTCTGTCTCACAAAGAGCTCCAAGAGTGAGTGAACATCTGCTCGGGTACCACACATGATCCCAAGGGGCTCGGCAGCCTCCTCTGCTGAGAGACACCTGCAGGCTGCAGGACCCGCTGTCCTCTGCTCTGCTAGGATGGAGGCAGGAGAAACTCCACAGGAGGCCAGCAGCAGGGACAGCTGCTGCCTGCCACCACCCTCCTCGTCCTCACCAGACCTCAGGGACCTTTGCAGCACACTGACAGCTGAGTTGGGCTGGGAGGAGGCGTCACATCTTAGTCCCAAGAAGAATCCTTATCTGGAGCTGCGAAATCCATCTTTCCTACAGCAGAGGGTAGTGATTTGTCCAGGAGGAGGAGGGATGGAATGGTACTTCAGATTTTCTTCTCTGAGCTAGTGAGTAGTATATCGGGTATTTGATTCTGCTGTCAGCATATGGGTGTAAATCTTGGTCTTCAGGGTCTTGCTCCAGCAGCCAGCAAAGCCCCAGAGGAATTTAGGTTTGAAACTGAGTAATGAGTAAAACCAACATCTTTCACAATACCAGCTAGAGTTCCTTTTCCAGGCTTTCGTTTCCAGATGTAGCCCATGCAGATATTTGGTTTGAAGCAGTCTGTAGGACATTTTGTAGGTCCTGGGATGTGCAGACAGAGAGAACTAATTAGAGCAAATCCTGGTCTTTACTTTCCAGATGGCAATGCTGTGAAAACAGTGAACACTGCATAATATCCCATTTTCAAAGAGAAGTATATTGTTCTGTCCTGTTGGTTGGCTGACTGGTAGAGTTTATGACCTCTTTCCACATTGCTCAGAGCTATCTGGTGAATACTGAGCACTGTGAGGAGACCAGTACACCTGCTGTTGGGGGTACAATCTGTAAGACCTTGTATCCAAGCACTGAGATTGACCACAACTGTCACAAAACAGTTCTGTGTCCTTAGTAGACGAATGCAATTTTCTGTGGTGAAGAATTTACATGTGTTTTCTGGGCTTTGGACTGAGATTTCCTTCCAGCCTTGTGTGCACAACCTGCAAGGGAGATGCAGATGCCTGTTGGCCCCTCAGAGAGTCCAGCAGCAGGCTTCCAGCAAGCCCTGGAGATAACCACACAGCCCCATGGGCTCATACTATTAGACAGGACAGTGCTCTCACCTCGCATCCCAAACTCTGTTAAGTCAGCACAAGGACTCAATATGCAAAGCTCATCCTCTGCTTTACTGCCCACAAGCATGAACGCATGGTGGCAGTTTCTCCAGGTGCTTGAGGAAAGGCAGGAAGGACCAAGTGAAGGTTCTCCTTAGCCAGCCACCACACAAGACTTTGGGGACCTGTTTCTGCCTCCCTGACACCCCCCTCACATGAAGCGACATGACTCCGTGTTATGCCTCTTGTTGGGGCATGTTGTGTGTGTCAGGTCCCAACTGTTTATGGAATTTTCCACTGTTTATGCAGACTCACTTGGCTTTAGCCATTTTGGTTTATAAATGAACTAGAAAGTTACTACATAATGCTGCTCTGTGAGAACAATTGTGACAGCAACTCTGCAAGGTTAGTGAAGTAGCTTTGTGCTGCAGATACTTCCCTACTTAAGTGGCCTTCATTTTGCCTACTACTGCTGGTACTTGATGACACCTACCTCCTTGGTGCCAGGTTTTTCCAGTGGCCTGGGCTAGTGGAGTGCCTCTGTGCAGTCTTCCTCATCCTGTTCCAGTCCTTTTGGCATTACATCTTGCAGCCAAACCATAAGTATTATTTGCTTGGTTTTAATTGCATGTAAGAAATACAGATGATAGCTATTTAGAGAACCACAGGCTTATTACTTGGTTTTTTGCTGTAGGATGTTACGCTTAATAATGCATTTGCATGTCCCTGTGTTTCTCAGGCTTATCTACCTCCTTGGAGGAATAAACAGTGCACTTTAGCCTTTGACAGAATGCCTTCATAAGAAGGCTACTGTTCTTCTTCAGGATAATATTTCAAGTAGCTGTCAGTATCTGAACCATCACACTTTTCCAAGTGTGAAGACAGCTCTTTACAGGTCTTTTCTCACAGATTTTCTCTACCTGCTGCTCTGGGCTTGTGTTCTGGTCCCAGCACCAACTTCTGCACACACTGTTTCTCTCCATGCCCATCTTCCTGACAGTTGGGCCTCCAAGGGTTTGGTTACCCGTGATAATTTTGTCCTAAATACTTTTTAGATTTTGTTTGTACTCTTAATTCTGATAGATATTTCTCTGTTCCTCCTTGTCTTCTTTATTCTTTTTCAGGCTGACAGGGCTGTTGAGAACAGGGATGGTGGCGGTATATATTAAAAAAAAAAAAAAGAAAAGGCAAAATAAAGCAGACATTTGGGTTCTTTTATGATACAGATCTTAAACATTTAAAAATACTCAGCTCAAAGTAGAGTACGCTCAAAGTCAAGGAAGGCTTTTAACATGAGTTGTTTTCTTTTTCCTAACAGAAGTCAGGGTTTGGGTTTTTTTAATTATTATTTGACTCCTCTGGCTGTATATATTGCGATTACTTGAAAAGAAGGAAAGTAGTCTGCGTTATACTCATGCTGTAATACTCCAATGATTTCTCTTTACATAATCTGTGTTTATCAGATTTGTGTGTAAAAATGGAAAAATCATACATAAATTGCAGAAGGCAGTTCAGATGCCTGGATTAAGTTGTATTTGTGTGGTATTATCTTTAATAGGAAAGCAGAAGGGTTTAAATGCTATAGAGAAGTAGTTTTCATATTGTGGCTACAAGAATCTTTAAAATCCTTTTTGCATCAATAGCTTTTCTCTGATGCTGTGAGAAGAACTGCCTTCATGAGTTATCACTAAACCCCTTTTCATTTACTGTTTCTTACAGGATCAGTGTGAATTGTTATTACTTATTGTCTACTCAAGCACAAAAAGAATTTGACCCAGAGGATTTAAAATAATGATAGCATTTGCAAAGGAACCTTTTTAATCAGGCTGGGTTTTTCACTAATGGGAAACAGAAGCAACATTCACTAAAATAAGAAGATGCCCTACTTCTGGGTCCTCAGGTGATGGTGGGGGCATGGTGAGCTTAGTGTGGTTGTTTATTTGATCTCAGCAGTGTCAACTGCATGGGATTAAATGATGGCTTTATATTACCATTTAAAGAACCCTATAGCTTTCCTTGAAATACTCATTTCTTACAGTTCTGGTCTCCTGGGATTCCTCATGTGTTTGTATTGTTGTTTTCAGCTGTCACTGGCCTGGCTCCTCCTGCCACCTTGGGTTGGACACCTCTTGGTAGCTCATCTTTGCTTTTCCTCAGTACCGCAGAGACACAAAATCCACTCGTTCTATTCATTCATCTTGCAAATCTTCAAAATCTCCTTTTCTAGTAAGAACTTTGAGCCTTTGATGTAGAGATTTGCACAGCTCATCTTTTTCTTGTTGTCTTACTGTGGCAAATATGAATTGTTGGTGTCCCCCCAGTATACTTCCCCGTCCCCACTCTGTCCAGCAAAACGGCAAATTTGTCCTTGCCTCAGTCAGGTAGCAGGGTTGACTTACATTTGGAGAAGAGGGTTAGAATGGAAATGTTCTACATGCTTCCCCCAGACCACTATCATGTATGTTAGTCACTTATGCACAGTTTGTTCTCTTTCTGTTCCATGTGTAGCCTACCTTTTGCTGGTTTTAGCTCTTTTTGAATTTCTTTTTTTCTCAGAACTCTCACCAAAGTAGTCTGTGTTCAGCAGCGATGCTTAGCACTCCGAGCCCACAGGCTAAGCTGTACAATCCTGTTCATCTAAGAGATGCTGCTGAGATATATTACAGACTTTTTTTTTTTTAACAGAAATTAAGCCTTCAGGAGATAGACAGTCTTACTAGGGATTATTTGAAGGTGGGTTGAATATTGATACCATATGAAATCTTGATCTTCTGTTTAACTTTTGACTTGAAGTGTGTCCTTCGTGCACTTTGCTTGGGGGCATTGCGTCAAGCACAAGAAGGTTGCTCAGGAAATTCTTTCTGTTCCTAAACTAATCAGGCAAAAAATGGTTTCTGACAGTACTGTAGCGAAGACCTTTAGCAGTCTTGACAGAAAGGGAAGCAGTAAAACAAACTGTTGACTCTCCTATATATTTTCCCTATGACAATTTCCTTGGCCTAATGTCCCTGGTCAGTAGACAAGACATTCCTCACTTCCCTCTTCAGAGCACCTTGTTTGGATATTTTAATCAGCTGTTAGGGTTGCTCATCCTTTCTTGGACACCAGAACTGTGCTGTTCAAAGAGCAGAGGCACTCTTTCTGATAACACGGGGTCTCTGCAGCTCTCTGATTTATAGTCTGTTTCAAACAGAGTTAGACTAATCATACAGCACCACTCTCTGTGTAAAAACTGGGTGGTCCATATATTTGTAATAGGACTGGGATGTTAACAGATATGTACTTATCTGGTATCTGCTTTTAATTCTTTCAGCAGCTCGTGGAGAGGAAAGGAGATGAAAAGAAGTGACAGGCCTGAGTCATGTTGTAAATCATGTCAAGGAGAGCTGACTGGCTGAGTTGCAGGGAAAAGCAGTTCAAAAGGTCATGGTTGAGCAGGTAAGATATTGCCTGGACCATTCCCAACAGGCCATTTACATGTGTCCACCTATTCTGGAAGTGAATCATATGTAAAAGTATCCTAATTCTGACCCCTAATTAGAAATTTTTCTGTCTTGAAGTTACAAGAATTATTTCCTCACAATCAAGATATATACTGTTGGATTGGATTAAGATGAAAGTTTAATTAATATGTAGTCCTTTTGTTAAGGCTAGCTTTTCCAAGATATGTTTGAATTATTATGGGAAGTCACAGGCTCACTTAAGAAGAACTCTAGAAGCAGAACTGGTGTTCTTTATTGCTATGTTAAAGAAGCATTCTTGCACATCAAAGCCTTAATGGCAACTTGTGAGCCTTTCAATACTTGTAGATTCCTTGGCTTGGCAAAAATAGTAGCCCCAGAGCAAAAGTTGCCACAATAAATATGGCGATGTTGAGAAATGTGCAAGGGCCCATTACACAAACTTGCTCTTTTATAACCCAGGCATCTGATTTCCACATTCATATAGTGTTATATATTGTCGTGTCACACTGTGCCTTTGGAGGTGCCTAATCTGCTAACTACAGATTAATTTGTTTATATCACTGCCATTTTTTTTTTTTAATATTGCCAGCATTGCATTGACACTGACAGTTGATCAAAACCTTTTGAAATCATAGATCTCAGAAACACTGCATTCTATCCCTTTGTGGAAAGCCACTAAATCTGAGATGGATTCAAGAAAATTTGACTTCTTCCTCAGAGTACACTCAAGCTCTGAAATAGTATTTTAACTACTCTCAGATTTCACATTGCCTTTCCTTTGTGTTTTGCTTTGATTTGTTTTTTTGTGAGGACGTTTTATTCCTTTTATTATCGATATATTTTTAGGAATGGAAGCTTTTCCGTTTCTGCCTGGCAAAGGAGTAAACTGTGTGTATTTAGTGTCATTTAGATGAAGAAAAATGCTACTTATTTGTATGTCCATGTATTTTATTCTCCTCTTTAGGATTCCTCTATGTGCCCAGGCATTGTAAGTGGTAGAATATGATTTGGCGATGTGATTTTAGCTCAGAAAGGGGTGGCCAGGCAGACTTTTTTGAGCAAGGTCTGCACCCTGGGGTTCGTGTATCTGCATATTTTTGCAGAAATTGTACCCTGTACAAAATGCATTTGGGAAAATAGACTTGAGCAGAGCAGGAGAGGCTACTTATGCACAGGGATGGGGCCAGTATGACTTGCAGAGAATGAGAGCACATTCCGTTGCTGAAGGCATATTCCAGGCCCAGTGGATCAAGAGCCCCTGGGCTGTGCTCACAATCTCAAGTAGTGTTGCTGTCTCAGAGACAAATGGAAGCAGGGTAGTGACCCTGAAGGTGAGTGCAAAGCTTGGCAATGACAGGAAGGCAGGATAGTCATGTTGACTCTAGAAACTGAAGCTGAATTTTACAAAATACTTCATTCAGTCTACATTGAGACAGAAGCTACAGAGCACAGCAAATTTATACATGCAGCAGGCAGATTTTAAACATTTTGGTACCAAATCTTAATTTGAGCAAGTCTTTCCTTCTGGGAAGATGGTGGAAGACAAAGCACAAAAGTAACTATCAAGAGATCGATAGTAAAAGCAAAACAAAGAGGAAAAGCTCTCTCTCCATGGCAAAGCTACATAATTGCATAACTGTTCCAAGTGGAAGAGAAAAGGTCAACAGACAGATGACTGGCTGGTGCACAGAAAGCTTGTGCCTAGCAGGGGACAATATTTTACAGTGCATTGGGAGAAAAATGAATGGTTATGCAGAAGTGACTAAGAAAATGCTAACTGTATGGACAATATGAAAAGCTGAGAAGGCCTGGGTAAGACTGTCCCATAATGACACAGTGTCATGGTGAGAGACACCCTCTAAATTGTAGGACATTCAAGGTAGCACCAAACTCAGCAGAGTGATGGGAACGATGTCAAAATTAACAGTGAAGTTGTACCAGATGGCAGAAGAGGGAGGGAGTCAAGGTCAGGACTTGGCACAAAGAGGGAAAATGTTAGCCATCAGCCTGTCTGGAGAGCAGCAGGAGGGATGAGATAAATGAGCAACCTGGAGGACGAGCAGGACATTGCTTAACAGAACGAAAGCCCAGCAGTGAACAGATCGTGATTATGCAGTGGGAAGCTGGTCTGAAGACCACAACATGTTAAATATCTAGAGCTGCATCTGGTTCGTATCGATGACTGCTTTACACAGGACTAGGCGAATTCAGTGGCACCAGCAGGGGGGTGCAAAATGAAAGAACAATTGTTCAAAGGAAAAACGCAATTAATCTTCTGGGAACTTAAATAGCAATGAAGTTGCAGAAGGGAAAAAGTCCAGCAGTAGCATGAGGACCACCTGCTCAGCTCAGGAGCCTGGCATTGTATTTCCAGGCTCACAGCTGATCCTGAAGATATACTACTTCCAACTCCTTCTTGACTAAGTTTGGGATGGGGAAATGTCTATTTTCAATTTCCTGCAAGGTCTCATGTAGTGAACACTTCACCTCTCCACTTGGCCTCTAAGGTTGTCTGCATCTTTGAAGAGATCCTCCTTTTTTCCACCATGCGCTCTACTAGTAGTATCCAAATCATTCAGGTTTCACAGAAGTCTGTTATTCTGCATGTGGTAATATAATGCCCATAATACAAAACGGGCTGTGTAATTTGACACAGATATAGAGCACTCAAGTTGAAATAGTCCTATCAAATGTGAAATGTAGAATATTTGTGGTTGGAAGGGATGCCTGGAGTTCTTTTGATCCAATGCCCCAGTCCAGGACAATTTCAAATCTTGATCAGAACTACTAGGGGCCTTGACATTTCAGTATTATGCCTACTATAAAGCAGGAATGTTTCTGTCCAGACTTAAGGAGACGTTTTTTGACCATGAGGACAGCCAGGAAGGCAAACACATTGCTGAGAGAGGTTGTGAAGTTTCTGGTTTTGGAGATTTCCAAGCCCAGACTGGGTAAAGCCCTGAGCAGCCTGGTCACAAGAGCTTGCCCTGTTCTGAGCAGGAATTTGGACTCCTGAGGTCTCTTGCAGCCTGGATTATCCTGGAATCATATAAGGAGCTATGCACCACAGCAGTATTTGAATCTCCCCCCCACGTGCCAGAACTCCAGGCTCAATATTGGAGTAATTTATCCATTTTATTCCTAACGAACAGGCATTCCAAGCACATTTTCTTGTGAAAGATAATCTTGTATTTTCAGGCACAACGGTTCAACATGGGTACCTTCATAAACTCCATCACAGTAAGCAAAGTTGCTACAAATTTATTTTGGTTTTCTATTATTAGCTTAGATGTTTGTAGGAAGGTGAATCTCAAATTCTTTTTCTCTTGATTTATTGTGTGTTTGCGTTTAATGGGATAGAAACTGTGATCCCTTCTCTTTGCCCAGACCCTGCCCTGGGCAAAGTTGGCTGCTAACATCATCAAACACAGCCGCACCAGTAAAGATCAGGCTGGCAGTTTCCTCTTCTCTCTGTTTTATTCCAGCACTGAAGATCTGCAAAACAAGTGCCAAGCTCCTGTCAGACCTTGCTCAGGGACTGAAGGCTGCAGGGGATCAACAGTATGTCTTCAGGGTAGGATCACTGCCTGCTGGCCTGCACCGCTGCACCACCACAGCATGTCCCTGGCTCTTAACGAAGGAGTGAGCTTGATCCCAAGCAAATCATGAACATTAAACTCCTCAGAAGTAGTCATTTCTGTAGTAATAGCTAAATTTTAGCTCAAAGACCGAATGAAATCCAATTAGGGCTCCACGTGACATATTTTATTTGGGCAATTTAACTTAACCTTGCCATCTTTTAATTCTTTTTATACTTTGATTTAGTAATTCTGAAATTTTTTTATAGTTCCATTTATTGAGAGGAACACAAGAGGCCTGAACTGAGCAATTTTCTCTTTCTGCAGTTTGATACTTCAATAGCAACAGAATTGTCTGTACATAAACTCTTTTAAACAGTAAACATCTTAGATGTTTATTTTCTTTGTAGCACTTCATTTGCAGGACACAGTACCAGCTTCACAAGAAATTTAATTGATTTGTAGGCAAAGTAGTGATTTTGGTTACTTTCTGATTTAGGAGGAAAAATAGTAAATTTAAAGAGATGAAATTTACTGTAATAACTCACAAGACACTTAAAATTGTAACTTATCAAATTAAAGATCTGAGTTTGATTGGACAATGAAATGCTAGACTGTTCATTAATATTAGCCCTTAAAAATTG
Source organism: Todiramphus chloris collaris (assembly GCA_025345505.1). Lineage (NCBI taxonomy): Eukaryota > Metazoa > Chordata > Aves > Coraciiformes > Alcedinidae > Todiramphus > Todiramphus chloris. The sequence goes on along the minus strand of JANVCC010000039.1, from coordinate 5,141,737 downwards.
CCAATGTTAATATACTTCCATGGAAATATACTTCACAGGGAAAATGAGGCTGTATTGCAGCAGTTAATTTCATGGAACAAGTAACTGAATTTCTTGCTTCCTTGTCAATCCAGTAATGTTGTACAACTCTTTTTAAATGTTTGTGTAATCAACAGTCTTTACCTTGGTATGTATTTAACAGACTGAATCATTTTTTATTTTGAAAACCAGTCTCATCCATATTTCTGTTGTTCTTACAAAGTCTTCAGGAAAAATTTGGGTTTTTGGAATCACATCCCACAGGTTACTTGTAGCTTGGAAACAAAATTCACAAAAAAAAAGGTGAAGCAGCTTTGTGCTTTATTTTCATGCAACATTTTTTGAGGAAAGTAAAAAGCCTATTTTGACAGAAATGGAGCTACCATCTACCACATCAATGGAAAGAAACAGAGCAAAGTTCATCAGTATTTGTCACTCTTCACTGCAGTTACTTGTCTGGTCCTTCTTTGAAATGTAGTGTCATGGTGTGGGAACAAAATCAGTTATCAAAGGCAGCCGTTGCCATGACTGCTGAGGCACGATTAACTCTTGCAATGCACAGAAATGAACTAAAAAGAGTGATTGATGGCAGATGCCTATGCCAATGCCACCATGCTACTACATACATGGATGGCAAAGGAATTGCTTTAGTTCTCTATGATGATTTTCAGGCTTAACAAAATGCAGCAAATACTTCAAAGCGAGAAGCTTTCCAGGGACTTTCAATCAGCATCTCAAATTTGGCTTCAAGTCTCCACAGAGACATAGTGGAATATCCTGATGCAAATTTAATATGTTCTTGCTAAGATGTCAGCAGCACTTAAACAATTCCCTTCCATCTCCCAAATGTAAGAATTTGTTTCGGGTGTTTCTTTTGTTTAACATTGTCTGGGCAGTTTTGTACAACTGCTTAACCACTGTCTTGGCAATGAGAAAGGGCATAAAATATGTTATTGCATATGGAAAAGAAACATATGCTTAGTATGCAGCTGGAAAATAATAATGCCTTTCACATTCAGATCAACAAGCTTTCTCCCCCCCCCCCTCTGCTTCTGCTGTATCTCTAAACAATCACTGGTGCTGCCATAATGCAACAATGTCAGGGGAGAAGAGATTGGAGGAACTGCCAAGGCTTTCTAGACCTATACTCATGGAATGGACACAAGAAAACAAGACACTGAATTCGTCCACATCACTGGGGAATAAAACAAAGACAAATGGGAGGCACAAGAGCTCCATAAACCAGCTTTAGCACCAGGGTCTCTGTAAGGGGGAGCTATGCACAAGATCTACCGGGCCTCTGGAACTTGTGTATCGGCCCACACACTATGCCTTACCCCCCTTTGCCCCCAGACCGTCTCCTTGCCTGGGCCCACCATGGTATGCGTGTTTGCAACTGGGCATTTCTTAGTTAATTATCAACAGCCATGGCAATCAACCCTGCATCTTCAACGCTGAGGCTCACACAGATTTTCTCAGCATGTAGTTTGCTGCAGATTTAGCAGTTCCACTCGCAGTGTTCAACAGCAGAGCACCAGACCCTGATGCGGTCCGGACAGGAGCCAGCGAGGCGGGGCTGAACCCAGGAGCGGGGCTGCAGCCGCGGCCGGGGCCGTGAGCGAGGGGTGAATCCTCCTGAGTCACCTCCGCTTTTCACGGTGCTTTGTTGCCACCCGATGGTCTGATGGATGATTGCAAGAATGACACCCAAAAAGGCACATTCTTTAAGAAAACGTTGTCTTCTTAAATTTCATTACGTCTACTGATAACTTTTTTAAAAAAGCTTTTCAGCCCAAAGCCTTTTCATGCCCTGCTAACAAGGCTCTGCTCCACAGGTAATACATTACTTTTCTTTGCAGTGACAGCCATAATTGCAATAGGCACAGAACAACTGTATTTCATTTGTATTTAGCAGGAATTTCTCTTGTTTTTTTGCAATTTTGTTGCTTAAGTTGGTGACAAGATATCTGGAAGATAATGTCATCAGGCCTGGAATGACCACTAAGAGGTTAATACTGGTGTGCTTGATCCATCCGTCCAGATATATCCTTACTAGCCAAGCTGAGCACTCCAGTTGTCCCTCACTGTAGTCCTCGTGACCACAGAACAGATTTGCCTTATAGGATATAATCAGTGTCCCGCTTCAGGTGCAGTGTTGAACTACAGGAATGCCCAGCGGGCACCCTGGGCAATCCTGACCACATGATTTGCACATCTTCCTTTTCCCATTTCTTAACCCTATCTTTCTTTGCCCTTTCTGTACCTTTCTCTACTCCAATCTCCTCTCATTTAAACATTTCACTTCTAATTATCTTTTTCCTAAAGGTCCTAGTTCTCCTTTATGCACAGGCATCTTTGGTATTTTTGGCACCCTTGCCTAGGAAGGTGATCTTGGCCCTATAGAGTATTAGCGATGCTGTAGGTTTTGCAAAGCTCTGCTCCCCAAAAGGTTCTCAAATTTCCCTCCAGCCATCTCTGCAGGCTGGCTGTTTCTTACGTCACTCCCCACTAAGCACTGGTGAAACCCAGCCATCCCTCATGACGCAGGCTCTAAGTTTTGTTGGAGACCTGTGTTGTTATCTGTCACGTGCAGGAATACATTATGTTGTGTCCAGTCACTGTTAACATTCTTTGCAATGAACGTGACTTCAGATCAGGGCCTGCAGCCCTAAAAGCAATTTTTTTCCCTGTGCATTCCATCTGTTTTAGTTCTTACTGGCTGCTCAATTTCTTTTAAAAATAATGGGGCAAAAATACTGAGGCTGAAATGATTTGGAACTAAGGGACTGCATTCAACATTTATGGCTCTGGTGAAATCCCAGTGGCTGAAGGGTGGGCTCTGCCATGGGACCATCAGTGTGGCTGACAGAGGTAAAGAGAGCGTAAGTTAACTCATGTCTGGTTGTGGGTATGGACATGAAGGGAACCTATAGGAACAGGCAGTTGTCACCTCTGACTTGTACTTGCTTTTAATGTAAATGGATGAAGATGCTACAGAAAGGATGAGAGCAGGCCACATGCTTATCATACACACCACCTTTGGTCTACACCAACTTTTAGACACAAAACAAACCATGTTAATTATTGGCACTCTGAGGAAACGGGTTGGGGCACAATTTGGCAGCTCTGCTTCGATCTGTTTTCACTGACTGTTTTTTTTCTGGCGTGTTCTAAAGTGTTTCTTGAATCCACAGCTGGAGAACTTCTTCTGAGGGCATCACACACACCATTAGATCACATTGCTCAGTTTCTTCCCTGGAACACTGTATCAGCTGGGTGGGGCGCTCCGACACTTTCTGTAAAACAAATGCACTCACTGAAACCTCTCCAGGCTGATGAGATGGACTCTCTGTCTTCTGCTTATCCCCACAAACCATTCCTCTCGTCCTTCCTGCCACGACTGCCCAGAGCCCCACTGCTCAGGAACCCAGAGTCACAAGAGTTGCTGCCTCTATTCTCATTGAACTCGACAGCACATTTAAGCTGCCGACTTAAACATAGTCCTCCTCAGTGAGCACGAAAAGAGGCTGCTTCTGATGGTTCATTTCTCCTGATCAAGGAATTGAGAAGCTCTGTGCTGGTACGAGGGGACATAGATCAGTGTTGCCAAAGACACAGCTGTTTTGTTCAGGGAGCAGCTGGTCTGGCAGGATCAGTCCATGCCTCACAAGCTGGTTCCCCACAAGCACCGGGAGCATTGTCCCTCTTCAGAGTGCTAAGCCAAAGGCAGTGACAGCCATGCAACCGACTCGTACAAGCTGCTTGACCACTGCAGCTCAGCTCAGCTCAACACACTGGAGTGAGCAAGGCTTCCTGTGCAGTGTCTGCCTTTTCTGCCTGCCCCATGCTTCTGTGAACACCCAGCATCTGAAAAACCACTAAAGCACAGTGAAAAGTTACCAAAGTGTCTGGCAGGACAGCAACGGGGCAGCAGGAATACTGAAAGATTTTACTTGTTTTCCAGGTAAGGAAAGGCAGGGTCAAAGCAGCCACAGCAAAGCCAGCAGAGGAGATGAGGGCAGTAACCAGCCACATGGATGTGCCACCTGGAAATCACAGAAGTAGCAAAACTTCTCAGAGAGAGATTGTGAGGACAATGCAGTCAACCTGCACCCTCTGAGGCTTCTCTTCCCACCCACCCTGGTGAGATTGTTTGTCAGCACCTTCCAGGAAAGGATGACAGTGTAGGGGGCTGCACTCCTGAGTCTTCTTTTTTTACCCCCCCTAAGGAACACATAGGCAGCACATTTGAAAACAAGATGGGAGATGTTGGGTGTAAACAGAAGGAAGGGTTGCTGGGGTAGAATAGGAAGGAAGGCTGGTTCTTACCTTGTACCCTCACACACTGTGTCTGGCTGAAGATGCTGCTTCTGTTGATCACCTCAACGTAAGTCTGAGCTTTTACACAATAATCAGATCCTGCCTCGATGGTGTCCAGATGAACCACAGAGCTCACCTCTTTCACTACCTTCTGCTGAATCTGCCACAGGCCCAGGAGAGAGAGTATCAGAACACAGGGCAAGGACCTAATTGAGAAAAGGAGTGATAGGGGTGTGACAGCTGCGCCGTGACTCTAGAGCAAAGAGAGGAGAGAGACTGGGCTGCTGAGGAGCGATCACCCTTGGCTCCTGGCTTGCCTGCTCATAATGAGCAGCCCTGCCCCTGCTGCTGCTTCCTGATAGAAGAAAGACTTTTGTATGCTGAAATTGCTAATCCTTTCTCAAAGTGGAAGGAGTCATGGTGGAGATCCATGCAGATCTGTGGTCACCAGCATATTACTGGAGATGATCAGGAAGAAAAATGAAAACTGATACATGCTGATGATACTAAAAACCACTTCAGAATAATAAAGATGACAACCAGCTGTGAAGAACTACAGGAGGACCTTGTAATAGAATGATAAGTTAAATGGAACATATATAACTGTGTAATGATGCTGATGAGAATTTTTCCCCTTCAATTTTACAGTCAGTGACTGGACTTTAAGTCAAGCTTCCTCCATCAGAAAGAGGAATGTGGGGCTCTGATTTCATGGAATAGTCAGCTCTGTGGTAGTCACCTGTGTTAACAATTGCTGGGAAAAGAACAGAGTGTGAAGACTCCTTTTATTTTATGGTGCTGACCCACAGTGCTCCTGCACCTTGAACTGTGCAGATTTATTCCCTGCCCACCTTGGTAAAGGCAAAAATACTTGTTCCCTGTGGAAGCCCTTCCATCTAAGTAGTCCTTGGCCTGGAAAAAGATACACAATATAGAACTGTTAAAGTTGTGGGGAAAGTGAATAGGGAATAACAGTTCTCTCTCTCTTTCTCTCCACCCCTAAACCAAGATAGAGGTTGCATAACAATTAAGCTCCAGAATTCCTGATTACAGGAAGTTGTACTTGGTAAAAGTTACATAGCTTGAAAACCAGAACAGATAAATTGATGGAGCAAAAATTCACCAAAGGCTATTAATGATATCATTTCTGTCTCAGGAATTTCCTGGGGCTTTGTCTCTGAAATCTTGGAAAATATTCTAAGTGTAATTACACACAGACTTTCTCCTCATGGTCATGTCCATTGCCCACTGGCAGAGAGAGGATACTGGGTTTGATGGTCTGACTTTATATGTCTGTTTTCATGCTTTTATGTTCCTAGGCACTATGGAAGCACCAAGTTCCCAGAACAAAAAAAAAAAAAAAAAGTAGTGAAAACAGAATCATAGAATTATAGAATGGTTTGCATTGGAAGGGGCATTAAAGATCATACAGTTGCAACCCCCTGCCATGGGCAGGGACACCTCCAGGTTGCTCAAAGACCCATCCAACCTGGGCTTGAAGGACCTGAATGGAACATAAATTTTCACTGCTTCAGTATTACCCAGGTGTAAGCAATGCCCTCAGCTAAGCAAATCACAACTCACTGTCACAGGCAAGCTCTTTTACAAAAAAATCCTAAGAAAACTTTGTCAGCACTTTAATCTTGGTCTGAGTAAACCAAATGATGTTCAGAGAGGAAAGTCAGCACAAACACCTTCAGTTTGTAACTTATGGTTTCCTCCAATAATTGAGGTCCCTGGGTGCATTCCTCTTCCCAGGGAAGTGGAAATGTGGAAAGAATAGACAAGATTCTCCATGGGGAAAGAGCAACCTGCTGGTATGAGCAGAGCAATATGGCACACACTGACTCCAGGCAGGTCCTCCAGCCCCACAGCAGGAGCTTGGATGGGCAAACAGGCCCTGGACAGTGTTTGTATGCTGTCACTCTAAGTATGTGGGTAATCTGTTCTTGTACAAAACCTGAGGGTAAAACTCACCTTGCTCTCCTGGCCCTTCTTCCAATAGAGAACACAGAACTGAAAAGCAGGTCCCATGTCTTCCAGCTCTACTAGTAAATGATACCCATCTGCTATGACCTTCATCAGAGGTGGGGTCAAGGAAGCTGCCAACACAGAGAAAGCACCATTATCACACATCAGAGGCAACCCCTAAAAGCTTTCTTCTTTTTCCCAGTTACAAGAGTAAGAGAAGGTGCCAACATGAGCCCAGTAGCATTAATCTGGAATAACATCTAGTTGCTGCAATGGAGCAGAAACTTCTCTCTGCTCTACCTCCCAGTATGTCTACATACAGGAGCAGACTTTGAGCAGGAGCAGGATTATGACTGGCATTGCAAACAGGAGTGTGGCAATAGCTGAGTTGCACAGAACTTGAAAGGTTTTGAATTTTCTCCATTGGAGAAAATTGGCCTCAGGGTCTTGTGTAATCAATAGCAGCAGAACCAGCTGGGCAACCAGAAGCTGAGACACCAGATCAGGCCAGTTCTTCTGCTTCTGGGCATTAGCTTAGCACTAACATACAGAACAGGAGCTGTGAAAACAGTGCTTCTTCATGAGAATTTTGACAGTTATTCAAAGGTGAAGGAAAAAGCAGTTTGACCCTCAGGACAACTCTGGCAGTTCACATGAATCCTGATTTTCTTTTAGTATCTCCACGGTTTTAAATAGACTTGAGCTGATGACCTGCTGTGACTTAAGTTTTTGTAAATGTATGCATGTAAATCTGTAGGTGATTTGCTTCATGCTTGCTTTGATTTTCAAAGCTGGGCTCAGTCTGGGATTCTGCAGTGAGGAGCATTAATGAAACAATCAGAATCAAGTGCGGATGAAACTACACACTGTAAATTTGTGAACTGGGAATTAAGGTGGTACAGAGGTCATACCTACACTACTTATCTGTGTCATTTTTTACCACTCTGTTGTAGATTAAACTGGCTTCAGTCTCCTTGTTTTCAAGAAAGGAAGGTGAGCAATGTATAGCCACATACAGAAGAGATGTTTTTAACAGAATTTGCTCTTATATCCAGTGAATTGCCAATAATACTGAGCAATATGAAAACATATCATTCAATTATGTTTATGATGAGTGTGTCATAAATGCAAGGCCTGGAAAACTACGTCATACTTTTCAAGTAAAAGCTGAGAATCTGTTTAATCAATGTTGAAAAAATAAAAATTTAAAAAAAAAAAAAAGTTATAACTTCCTTTGAAGTTTAAAACCAAATACTGAGCTAATGTATTAACAAATGGACATTGCAAGATGCAGCTGCTAACCAAAGAGGAGCATTTATATTTATCTCTGTGCTGGCACACTGGATACCAACTAACTATTTGAATTTTGATGAAGAAGTAAGACTGATTAAATTGTTTGTTTCAGAAAGATCTTTTAAAAGTGTTTACCATGTGTTATAATTTATGTGTTTCTACACCTAAGGCTTTGACACTGTAGCTACTTAGTCTAGAAGTACTGTGGGCTGTGCTGATGCTCTGTCTGTGAACCTCACACAGAACCTGTGGGCTGTGCTTTGAATTCCTTAGCTCCTCTCAGATGCAATGCCAGGTTTCCTAAAAGATGCAAAAGCAGAGACAAGGGAAATGAGCAGTAAAATGTATAAGGACAAGAAGTTACAGTGACTTTTCTTTCTCCTTTAAACATTTGTCCATATATGCATAGTTGCATTGCTGCCCATTGCAAGCTCCATCCTCTGAACTTTCACAGCTCAGCCAGAGGATTGTGTTGAGGTCTCTCAGACACAGTATCAAGCAGTCAAATAGTTCACTGTACCATGAGAAAGTTGAAACGTATCTTCATGAAGAAAGTCAAGCTAAGAAGTACCATTCCCCTATCTCTGCCCAACAGTGAGGTTTGTGGCCCAACTTTGTGTGACCATAGCTGCTGGGAAAGGGAAGGATTTTTTCATTTAAAGCACTATCTAGAAAACACTTCCACACCAAGAGACACACTCACCAACTTAGGCAGCAGTTCTGGTGGTGCTGCTTTGACTAAATGCTCTGTATGCGTGGGGACTGCTCACTCACAAATAGATAACTTCCAATGACTGGTGAAGGTTTAAGATCTGGTCAGATCTGGTCCCTGGCTAACACTGATGTCTGATGCCCATCCCATACTGACAGTTGAACTCTACTAGTGACCTCAACAGAGGCTTTCCACCACAATTTTTATTGCTGAAAGCAATTGACTACGTGGCAGGGAACAGAGGTGGTGATTCCAGAGAAACACTGGAAATAGTATGCTAATGTTGGGCTACAAAACATGATCCTTGTGTTGAGATGGGTCTTGAGCTTTGCTGGAATTGAAAGGATATGTAGAAAATACCCTGCATTGCTAGGACTGCGGCAATGCTACAATTTCCATTTTTCTTTCCTCTTATGAGGGTACTTCATAGATCTGAGAACATGGGAGGAGGAAATCATGTCTGGGAGGGAGCAGGGTTTCAAGGACAGCATGAGGCAGAATAGTGTTTTCGTAGGAGCAGGTTCTGGACCCTCAGAAGTGATTAGATGGCATGGGTTAAATGGAGCATTGGCAGCAACCCTGATTGACTAGGACTCTTTGAAGTCAGGGGTTAAAGTGGCCAACTTGCCAAAAGAAATGCCTGGAGTATTCTTACCTATCTCTGAAGCCCTTGAAATTCAAGCCCTGGTAAATCTGGCCATGCCTCAGGGGAAGCTCATGTCCAAGAACACAGCAGAGCTAAAAGTGAAACATTCCAACCCAGCATGAGAGGAGCTGAGAAGCAGGATATGCTCTGTGTGTTTATGGGCATTGTGTGACACATAAGTACACATACACAGGAGCAATCCCTCAACACCCATCTCTGAGAAATTAAACATGACTGATGGAGCTTAAGACAAGTAGCAGGACTTACTCATGATGCGATTGAAGAAACCTTTCAGGGTGCCCCACTCTGATCTTCTAGCACCGACAGCTGCTCTTACACGCAGGTTATAGGCCACGGTGGCTGAGATATCTTCTGTGATGTTACACACTGTGACTGTAATGAGTGAGCATTCACAGATGGGAATCCAGGTCTCATTGGTGTACTCTCGTTCATACTCCCTGAGGAGAGGAAAAGAAAGCAGACAGGCAGCAGTCTGATAGAAGATGTATCTGTGACATTGGCTAAGGCTGCCTGCTAATTATTTCCAGGTAAAATCAGTACTAGGATACAGTGAGGCTGAAATAGCAGGAGCGTATGAAACCAGTATGGCTGTGTTTTAGATCTTATATAGAGAAAATCTCCCAGAGCCATCTTGTTCATGAGCCAAATACGGCATGATAATGTAGGAGGTGGGGATAAACCAATGCAGTGTTGATGTATCAAATTCTGTCCACTCACTTCACTTGATCATTTCTGGTGAACCAGAATTCCAAGGCCATACTGTGATACAAGTCATAGCTCAAGATGTATTGGAAACCTCCTGTAATGTGTGTTAAATTTAAAGTTTAAAAGGTTAATGCTAAACAAATCTCAAAGGTTTTCTCTTTGCCCTTCTAAATAAACTGTTGCTAATCTTCCTAACTTTTTAATTCTTTGGACAGAGGCAGTTTTCATATGTAGACTTAATGCATACCTTGGATTACTCAGGTATCTATTAACCCATAAACAGTCTCAGAAGTGGAGCAAATGTATTTCCCATCCTCCTTAGCCCCGCACCCCCTTGTGATTAACAGTGCTGGAGTGTTAAATCTCTCTTACATATGTGAACAGAATAGTCCTCAAGAAATCCAAACAGTGCAGGATTTTAAGTCTAAATAAACAGTGTCCAAAAAGCAAAGAAAAGGGGAAAAACCCAGAAGTTACCCCTGAAACTCAACAGAGTATCTCACAGTTTCTCCCTGGATGATCACAGGACTCCAAGTTAGGAAGTGTTTCATGTTGGTAGAAAGAATAGAGATATTCTGAGGTGCTGGCAACAAAGCATCTTCACCTAAATTCCCAGCAAAAATAAAAAAAGGAAAGAAAAGTTGTATGAATGTGCTAGTTAAAAGGCTTAAAAGAATAGTGCAAAACTGAAACACACACTCTTTGTTTAATAATGGCACTTCAGTGTCTGAAAGTCTTTTACAGGAAAGAAGAAATGACAAAGAGCAGATGACAGAGCAGTGAAGCTGGCACTGCCTCCAGAAAGGCAGAGAGTGCGTCTGCCTTAATTTAGAGTTTTTCACTGTATCAGTAAAACAGTGAGAAAAGGTCAAACTTTTATAAAGCCATCCAACTTCGTTTTATGAACTCAGTGAACAGATACCTTCTGCACTCTACAGATTGTTCCAGTGGATGTCATGGTTTGAAATGTTATGTTTCTTTCCACGCTTGACTGGACTGGGCAATGGAAGATCCTAGCTGTGGTACAGCTCTTTATGTGTTGCAAGATTCTAATAATGTAAGTTCTTGTAGGCTGAAATCAAAGTACCTCTTAATAGAATAAACTTAGATAGACTATAAATGAAATTACTACATTAATCTGACCTTGCCAAAACAGAAGTACTGGATAGTACCTATAGTGGAGTCAATTTTATTGTGTGGCATCTTAATGTTTGGACCTAAACATGAAAGGCAGGATTACCAATGGGCATATCCTGCACTACACTATGGGAACAGACTTATCCCTGTTCTCCTACTTTCCAGTCCTAAGAAAATTATATTCTCTCTCTTCAGAAGGGAATGACTCCCAAGGAACCACTGGAAGGAAGTAATAGATGGAGTAGTTGCAACCAGCCCACTGGTCATTTAAATGCTCTCCCAGAAACAAGTTAACTGTTATATCACAATATATCTATGTTACCTAAATATTATGAACTAATTGTTATTTTTAATTACATCTATTTCACTCTGCAAGATCTATGTTCCTTTAGTCTTTATCTGTCATTAAAATAGGGTGTCTTCTTTTAAACTGTGTTGAAAAAGTTAAGCAGTTGTTCTGCACAGGACCAAAACCAGTTTGACAAGTCCATAATGTTTTCATGATGATTGGAATAACATTGGTCCTCTTTCTGCCCTTAGAATATTCATATCTTTATAAAATTATTAATGATGTGGAGACCTTGATGGCAACTCTTCTATGATTCTTTGGCATAACTTATATGGATCTGTTGACACAATGCTTATCTGTTCTTTAAACTAGAAGTCTCTAGGATGAGAAGCTTTCTTCCTTGACATTTAGATAGTGGAAGAGTCACTGTCTGCTGTATCAGCAGTTCTATCACTCATGGCCATAGAAGTGTCAAGGCATTTTCTGGGTTTGGTTTGTTTTTTTTTGTTTGTTTGTTTTTTTTTTTTGTGCTCCCCCCCCCCCTTTTTTTTTGTTTTTTTTAATGTCTTAATTTTCCTTCACTCTGCAGCTTAACCACCCATTCATTCTCTTGTATCCTCCATGCTTCTCAGCACTTAGATTGTTTACTACTACTTTTCCTTGTACTCAGGATTCCTGTGTTGATTCTGGGAGTTGGCATCCCTCAGTATGTGCATTACGTAACACACTTGAGTTACATGATCAGGTGTTAGTTTTCTACGTGACTCATGCACACAGTGATGTTCCAGGTCTGAACAGAAGTGAACTGACTGGAGAGCTTCCCAGTTTTGTAAGTCCTTGACTCTAGGACTTTTGGGATATATTGTTTTTTGTATTGAACCCTTTCTTATTCAACTGTCTAGAAACCAATTTTAAAAGAAGGACATAGATCTGAACTGCATTATCTACCTTTTAAGTGCCCAAAGATTATTCTGCATCTGAGACCAGTCTTCATTTCCTGCCTATGCTTAGCTCATTGCACTGTTTTCCCAGTTTGCTAGTAAAACAAGTGGCTCTTTGTCCTGTTTTTTCTGGGACAAAAACCCAGTCCAGCCATGGTCTGGAGGCCATTAGCAGTTTGGAGTGAGCCAGGGCACCTGACATGAGTTGGCTACAGGTGTATCCCAGATCAGAAATGTCATGCTCAGTATAAAAGGGGAAGTTTGGGGAGGCTGGAGGCTCTTCTGTTTGGGCCCCTGCTCTTGCTCAGGTTTCTCCTGATCCCCCTTGTCTTCCATCTCCTGAGGACTGCCTTCCCATTTTTTGTGACTTCTGAACTTTTGCTGATCTGTGTATAACTTTGCTTACTTTTATACTGGCAATGGTAATGATTTTGCTATTTCATTTCAACTTAAACGTCTCTTCTCCTTTTCCCTATTCCCCTGCTTGGCTGGGGAGGGGTCATCAGGTGATACAGCAACTGCTATGGTTTAGTCCTGCATATTGGCATAGTGAGATCTGTCACCTCACTTCAGATAAACCACAAATGTTTGTGTATGGACATTATGGTTTCTCCCTTTCATTAGGCAAAACTCTTGGACTAATGACAGTCTGTGTGTCTCTATTTAAAAAGCTTGATGATTTAAGCTTCAGTTTGGTATTAATAGATTATGGATGGGTGCAAATTCTGCTACTCTTTTCCAAGAAAAGTAAGACATATAAGAACTTAATACTCATGAGTGTTACCCACAGAGCATATTTGCTGGTTTTTACCAGGGTCATGTACCTTCTATAGTAAAGCCATAGCACACAGCAGCTCTTTATTCAGTGCCATAGAGTATTGGCGCTTTAGCCTTGGAAAACTTGGTTCTCCAGCACTGCAGGTAGAGGGGGTGTACAGTGTTATGGACATACAGTTCACAGGAATGGTGCACTAGTTTGGACATCTGCCTTCAGATGAAGGGATCTGCATGCCTAGAGGAAGATATTCTTTACTTTTCATAGTCAAAGAATATAAAACCAGATATATCTGCGGACAAAAGTATACATGTATATGTGTGTAGCTGTTACGTGTAAAAAAAAATTAAAGATTTGTGCTTGTGAGGTTAAAAAAATCAATTTTGTATTGGTTATTTAATTAATGATTCAACTTTAGTATGTCTCCCTGCATTGTATGTACACAGAAGTTTGTAGCTGCATAGCCATGCCCTAGTGCAAACACAGTAGACAGCCCCAGGGATTGACATCCTGGACACAAACTAAATGGGGTCCCTGAGCAATAAAAGCAATGATGCACTTCCCTACTTTCTGACTGGGACCCAGAGCCATGCTGAAAGCAGTAGTTTGGGAGAGACATTTGTGCTGTTTCGAAATACTGTTGATGTCACATATTCTGTGTTATATCCAAACAAACTATATTCATGGCTTCTCCAGTCCATCTGTTGCAACAGCCCACAAAACAATTGTAAGCAAGCACATATTAAACTATGGGAGAAAAGACAGTTCAAGGTTATATGAGCAGGGAAATGACTGAGTATAAACAATGAAGTATATTGTTTTAGTGCTAAGATTCATTAGAATCTCCATTAACTCTGGTCTATGCATTCTGAAGGGAAAAGAAACAACAATCATACAAGGTGCAGGAGACAGCTGGACAGAGAGAGCAGGCACAATCCAGAAGGCTGTTAGCCCAGGGCTGTGTACCACTTCCATTTGATTTTGGATTCACAAGCAACATGTAAATAGCCTCACAGGAAAAGCTAAACTGCTGCCTTTCAAGCCAGGGTACTGACACCCTACCATCTCCAGTCATGCCAAAGAAAAGACATGTCCAGATTTTCTCTGTAAATACCAATTTTGCCTCCTACCCTATCAGCTGTATTTTCCATTTGCTACACAAAGAATGGATTTCCATTTAGAATGGTGATAATTTCTCTTGTCTAACATTTTTCTCCTTTTTCTGATAAACTTAAAGATCCTACAATAAAATACACAAAAAAACCCCACATGATCAAGTCTGTCTTATTCCGTTTAAACTGCCTTGCATAAGCCCTGACAATATTCCATTTCTCTGGGATAGATTTTGATACCCTTCTTTCTCTGTGAATATAGACCACAGTATTTCATCACTACTATTTCAGCATTACTTGCTGTTACTTCACTACTATCAAGACTACTTACTATTAAGTGGGAACATTGCAAAAAAAATGAATTAAATTGCCTCTATTCATAATAGGCTTTCCTTTCAGGGGCTCAACAAATGCAAGAAGATACAGTAACTCCAGAATCAACATTGCACAGTGTTCAGAAATGCTTTACTTCATATGTGATTTTTCTGGCATGCCCCTTAAAATGCTATATACAGGGCTGAGAAATCCTTCTTAACTGCTGCTTCTTCGAACTTGGAAGCACTGTACCATTTAACCTTGTTTTTCTCATCTGGAGAAAAAAAATGTCACCGACTTCTTGAATCTTCAAGCACAGTCTGTCCCTCTGCATTTGACAAAATTTCAGCAGAGGGGAATCTCGCAAGGGAATTCTGCATTCCAAGTATTAGTGACAAGAAAATAGAGTAATGGCTAACACCCCAAAAAGCTAAAGGAATTTCTTTGTAAGCTAAAAGGTGAAAAATGAAACCCATGCATTTCTTTACTCCGAGAGACATAGCATTTTAGACAATAATAATTAGTTCTAAACAATCAGTTTGGCTATAACCGTAACCTGAAGGCTCTGGGAACACCCCTTCCCTCATTTGCTGATTGCACAAACTGACTGCGAAAGACAAGACCCCAGTACATATCCCCTTGCCTGTTTTTCTCCCCAGCACCCACGATACAACGCCTGGAGTCCCAGATGGCAACACACTGTCTTCTAACCTGGTGTCTGTTCTGCACAACTGCAGGGGCAGATTTAGACATAATCATTCAATCAAAAAATGTTCTTTGCTCAAAAAGGAGACTAGGACACAATTTTTCATATCGTAGTTCAAGGCCAAGGGAAGGGGGCACAGTGTAAGTTAGCCCGCTTTCCTCTCCTACTGTCTGTCACAGTGTTAGAAGACAACGTTGGATGACTGTATGGCAGACCAAGGCTGGCAGTCACTACACACAGGCAATATGGCTCCTATGTGGAAACATCACACAACTAGCCAGGCCTGTAGCAAAAATACAGTAAAACAACTGCAAATTTCTTAAAAGAATAGTTGCCCATCTTTGCAAACCCTTAATAAAACATTTGTCAGAATCCTCCCTATTTCACAGAGTAAACTTTCAGAGCATATGCACCTTGATGTTGTCAGTGGTTTCTGTACCTAACAACTAAGAACTAAATACTGATCCAAAGTGTTTTGCTGGCCGAAGAAGCAATAAAATATTTTTTTCTGAGACAGAGAACAAAAGAGAGGAAGACACAACTGAATTCAGGAGCTAGGATGGCACATTTAGAAAGACAAAGCTGAGCAAAGTCTGAGCATATGGGCAAGCCATGTTTGCTTTCTACTGGACTGTCACAAAAACAGAAAAGTTTTTGTGACAGGGGGTCTGAGGCCAAACTCCTTCTAGGAGATGTGTTTGGAGCATAGTGTTTACTTAGAGAAGAAGATTAGAAATTGTCAACCTTCTTCCAGAGTAAGGGAAACCCTCAGTAAAAATTTTTGAGCTATTAATTAGCACTTAATACCCATCCTCTCTGACCCTGCAACCACTTCACAGGCAGGGCATCCCCTGTGCTGTCAGAGAGATCAGCATTAAAAGAGGACCTGAAAGTTCAGCTTCTCACAGACTGGGAAAAGAGCAAAGACAAATACAGGATTAGTAAATTAATATCCTTCAAACAGAAATTCCCTTTTGGATTTCAGAATTGACTTGCAAAACATAGAATTTATGGATTATCTTTTTTATTTGCTTCTTCTAGTACTCATATTGGACAAAGAATTAAAATTCAAGATCAACTGACCTCATACTATTTGGCTTCAGTTTTGCATGTTTAACAAAAGGACTTTTTGCTTCTCACAACACCTTTGTCTTCTTACGTAAGTCAACCGAGGATATTTTAGACATTTACCTGTGAGGTTTGGTGCAATCAAGGTGAAGAGGAAGACGCAGATGAGCCTTAGTGACATGTTGCTCACGCTTGTCACCTTTTCTGATATTCATATGCTGCTGCGCAGCTCGGAAATCTCCCTTCCTCGCCAGGGAGCCCTTCGTGAGGCAGCCATGGTGCAGGCGGAGCAGAGACTCCAGGGGAATATTGAGAACACTGATTCCCTGCCTGTCCACGCCAACGCCACAGACATACATGCATTGTTTGTCAGGGCGTAGTACCAGGGAGTGCCTGGGTGAGCCAATGCCAGTATTTCTTTACAGGTCTGTGCAACTGCTCAGCTAGATTGCATAACCCTGTTCCACTTAGCTAGCAATTATAAACAAAAACATCATAAGGAGGAAACAGGATTCATTTGGGTATTTCCATGTAGTTTATATCACTGTAAATACCCATTTTTCTATTCATCCACCAAACTAGATATATCCTGATGCTTCCAAGCACCAAGAATTATACCCCAGTATTATTAAGGCATGCTTGTAACCACAAACCTCACACAAAGGCCAGGTGAAGGACTGTATGCCTATGGGCTGACAGAAGGGAGCTGTTTATTCCAATTTAGCTTCAAATACTACTGCTATTGCAGATGTGTTGGGTGTGTACCGAGGAGGGCACTCTGTCTTCAGATCTGATTTGGTGCAGGCAAATGTATCCCAAGGTTTTCCATCTTCTAAGGTCTGTTGCTCTTTGTCTCACCTCAGGGACAAAGAACTCTTCAGCTGGATGCAGCTCCAAGACCTTTGTAGAAACCCAGACTGCTTGCTGGCTTCAGGCTCCAGCAGCCTTTGTGATTGTGACACTGGTTTCTTCAGAGGCCAAGGGAAAAACAAAGTTTAGGTGGAAGCATTTTATGTTCTGCAAAAAGTCATTTAACTTAAATTAAATTCTGACTACAGATAAATGGGGGAAAAAGGCATATCCTACCTAATGTTTTTGGCTCTGATGAAAGCAAGTATTAGAAAACTCTCCTCTAAAGTCTCTTCCTTCTCAGTTTGTCAGCTCAGAAAGGGCTTTTATTTCTTTTTAAAATTATTTCCTTTCTGATACCTTTTAATGGCAAATACAAATACATAAAGAGATCTGTCAAAACATATTTACTCCATCTTTTCTGAGAATTTTTTTTTTTTTTAATCAAAGAATAAAATTAATATTCGGTTAATCACATCTCTAGATTCTCAGGCATGCAGGAGAAGCACAAGCAGCTCCACCCCAAAGTTTGCTCTTTCCTTCCATCCTCTCCCATTCACGACTTTCTTCCTTCCTTCCTTTGCTTTCTCTGCCCTTTCTTTCCTTTCCTCATTTCTTCATTCTTTCTGTCCTCTTTCCTTCCATCCTTCTTTCAGTTCTCTTCTTCTTCCATTCCTTCTTCCATCCCCCCCTTCATCCCTTCCATCCTTCCTTTTTCTTCTTTCCTTCATCTTTTGGACACACTGAAAAGGCACTTGCTTCTGTATGCTTCCCAAACATGGGAATGCTTTCCTTCCAGGATATAAGGAGATTCTCTGAAAGTATTTCATAGCTTTCAGGTAATTTTTCATCTCCTTGTTCTTCGGTATCCTAATCTCCTACTATTTTTACCAAATGTCTGTACTGAGAACCTAAAAGTGGGTACTGTGGTGAGTGACTTCATTATTGCTGTGAAAGGCATGCGATGTCCGAGAGGAAAACACGGATGTATGCAATGGTATTAGCAATGAGATACTATACTTTTGCTGGAAAGCAAAATAACTGTTTGCAGAAGAAAGGCAGAATTTAATTTTCAGTTGGATAAAAAAAATCTATTCTCTTGTTGTATGAAGAAGGTGCAAATAAGGCAGTCCTGAGTTTTGAACTATCATACAGCTAGGTGTGGATAGCATATCTGATTCTTCATGGGTTTATATCTTGTGTTGCAATAAACAAGTGGATATATACACTCTGATTAAGCATTCAGAAATGAGTTTAGAAGTATCTCAAAAGCCATCTGATCTGCAATGTATTATCCCTTATGCCATTCACTTTATTACTGAAACAGATGCAAAGAAAACGGTTTGCATACAGTTTGCAGGAAATTTACTGGGACCAGCTACACTGACAGAAGTTTTCCTGTCCAAAGATGTCTCGCTGTCTGTGAGTCAGTCAGACTCCTGTTCAAAGGTGGGGAAAATTAATAAAATCCCATATCACCATTCTGGTAGAGCAGAGTCTGCCATAGTAATGACTGCAACTTCCCTGAGTTATCAGCAAGACTCTAAAATGAAAATTATTATAACATTATACTGTATTCCCTTGCTTGATTAGAGCCACCTAAGGCACATCATAAGCATAGAAATTGATTTGTAGGACATCTAAAGAAAACTTGAGGTGGAAGCTGAAGGTAGTGCATATATGGGGCTAAGATGTGCAAAATGGGAGGCTTGGGATAGAAGTGATTATTCAGGTTACAGCAACTCTAGAATAAAAATGACCAAAAAAAACCACTGAGAAAAAGATTAAACAGTCACAGATCAGTAGCAGTCAGTCAGAACTGGTATTGGATCAGTAAGAAACTGCAGTTAATTTACAACAGTTGCATACTTTGAACATATTCTGGATTATTTTTGCTCATACAAATCAATGCAAAATGTTGTGAAACTATCTGGTCATTTTAGCACAGTTTACCATCATCAGCATCACAAGAATTGGCTTGGGAGATGGACAAAAGTGGGATTCTATTACATCAAATTTAACTAATAGAATTTTGATGAAAATAAAAGAGACCATACAGCCTTTGATATGCTGTTTCAAGTCAGCCACGAGCTTAATCTTGACAGAAAATATTGCAGAGCTAGATAGAAAGGAAATTGGCAGAATATGTGATGTGAGTTGAGCTTTTGGTATGTTTGATAGAAATGAGGACCCCTAAAATTAATTGGCAGTAAATTGATTTATTAACACTTAGCTAGATTTGGCTTTGCAAGTGAAGATCAGTAAAGGAAGATAAAACATCCTGAGAAACTGTGGAATTTATCACAGAGTATTAACAGTTTTTGTAGTAGCTCATGAGGAAAAAAAGCTGCCACTAACAGGAAAAGAAAAAAATCAACTGCCCAAGGGCTTGTGAGTATAGTGCTATTTCTAGTATGTGTGATAGAATAGGGGAATTCTAAAATAGGTCATGACATCTTCCAAATATACTTGCAACAATGATCATTTAATGTGTAAACCTGAAGAAATAAGCAGTAATGCAAAAGGTAAGGAAAACAGTTCAATTATTTGTTACTGTTCTGAAAAAAACCCACATGTTGTGCAAACCCCACAAGGGCATTTAGAAACATAAGGCTTGTTGATAGATAAGTATCCTGGTTTTGCTGGGATAGAATCCCAGTCCAGCCACGGTCTGGAGGCTGTTAGCAGTTTGAAGTCAGCCAGGGCAGCTGACCTGAGTTAGCTACAAGTGTATCCCATACCAGAAATATCATGCTTAGTATAAAGGAGGAAGTTTGCTCTTGTTTCTCCTTTTCCTCCTGCTGTTCTACATCTCTGGAAGAGCTTGCTCATGATTCTGCTCCTGAGAGCAGCTATCTTGTTCATTGTGTCTGCTGTACATTTGCTGGGGTAACCATAATTTTGCATACTTTATGTTGACATTGGTGTGTTCTGCAGTTTCACTAAATCTATTTTAATTTCAAGCTGTGACTCTCCTCTTCTTTTACTGATTTCCCTTCTTGGCTGGAAAGCAGTTATTGCATGATAGAGCAACTGCTGTAGTTTGACCTGAGATGGGGGCTAAATGTAGAAAATATGTCAACAATTCCTAAAGTGATATCCAATTTAGAAGGATATAAAAGTAAAAATCTGTAAATTTGAATGGGTTTGTTACAGTCTTAGTAAATCACAGCAAGCTTAGCTGTGAGGCTAGCTAGTATGGGTAGCAGATTTGCTAGGTGAGTAGAAATCACAAAACTAAATAAGAAAGCTGAAGAAAAACCAAATGTGCTGGGGAAGAAGTAGTTACCAAGTTGAGCTATGGTATTAGATGCAGGAGGAAATAATATATATGAAATAGGTGCTTACATAGAAGTGGATTTGAAATGTGTGCTGCTAGAACTTAAGGGGTAATTTCTGATAGCCAAGGAGACAACTGCTAAGGATACTTGCTCGTGTGTTCTTATAACAAATATACATAAAGGCCCAGGTGGTATCTTATAAATTCTTTTCAAAGAAAAACCTTTTAAAGATGTGCATCAGGTGAAACAAGAAGTTGTCAGGCTCTTTTCAGTGGTGAATGGTCCTGCACCTGGGACAGACTTTTGGGACTATTGCTACTGTGGTAGCCAAGAATAGTGTGTCAGCAAAAGATACAGAATGATGCTTTGTATTTAACTTGGAGTCTCAGTCATATCTTTTCTGTATCTAAAATAAAGGTGACAGACACCTGTTCTCTTTGCTTGGCTTTTTCAGATAAGATGGAAACTATAAAAAGGCATAGTTTCAAAATATGAATTTGAAGGCTGTGTTAAAACTTGCCAAATAAAAAAAGTTTAAGGGAAAAAGGGATGCATGCGTGATTCCAGAGTGTCTGCTGGCTTTGTTGTGAAAGAGATATGCAAATTCAAGTTGTTGAACTGTAAGGAAGCACTGTGGTCTGGCTAGGAATCTGTTCAACTTGGAGAACAGGTTGCACTGACCTGGCAAAGTATATAATTGATGTTGTAGGAAACCAAATTAAGTAGCCTCCTTACCACCTAACAGTAGAAAAGATAATTATGAGAGGCAACAGAGAAAATGCATGAAGAACTGCCACCTCAGTGCTGGAACATAAATTTAATCAAAAAAAACTCCATAGTTACACTGGTTCTGATATGAATTATAGAAAATAATTTGTAATAAATAATTTTATATTAGTTTATGGCTCTTACCACTCACTGCAGATAAGCAATATCGTGGAAGCCATACCTAATTAAGTTTGGGGTTTTAATGTGTGATTATTTTCAAGGAAAATGCATTGAAGGAACAAAAAAAAGAGAAGACCCAGGTAACAGTTTGAAAAGAAAGCTTCAGATTTTAGTCACATGTGGAAAGAAAGTGGACAGGGTTTTATGTAACTACCTGTCACAATCTCTTTGTTATACTTTGATATCCTGGTGGATTCTAAAGCATATGAATAATTTATTTACATATGTTTTGTGATAAGCCTAAGATCACAACCTGTGGCAGAACCTAAATAAATGTCAATAGCTTACAAAAAGGTAATTTATCTGAACGTGATCACTGAGGAAGAAATTCCCTCCTATTAGAAGACCTGAAGCCTTGAAAAACTAACCCACATGTTTGTTGACTATCTTCTGTAGACTTCTGCAGGACTTTGTTGTAATTGCAGAACATGTGTTAAAGGATTTACAAACATTGCAAAACCATTACATAGGGAGAGAGAAAATCTGTATTTTTGGGAAGCAGCATGTGGCTATCATTTTCAGGTTTGGAAACAGTTCTAGCAACTGCTCTTATTTCAGTTTCCTCATAGTTCAAAACCTGTTTCTTATGGGAGATGTGACTGTGTGCAATGCTGTTGAAAAGTAGCCTAAGAGTTAACTGAGCTGGTTGTGAATACAGTAATCCTGATCCTGCAACTGTCTTGTTGGGCAACAAAAAGCTTAGTGTGGAATAGCAGAGATGAGCTTCGGCACAAATAAGCTCCTTTGATCTGGCTGGATCAGGTGTCTCTACACTGCGCTTCGGTGGAATACCAACTACTGCTGTTGTCTGAAAGTTGGGAACTAGGCTGGCAGCAGAAAACAAACAATTAGAAGGATTATATTGAAGCACAATTTTAAGTTATTCGAAGAGAAATTATAGTACTACCTGAAAGAAACTCCTGGCTGCAGTTAAATCACAGAAATAATGGAATTGTCATGGTTGGAAAAGACCTCTAGGATCACTGTGCCAAACCACCACCACCTCACCATCCCACTACAGCATGTCTTGAAGTGCTTCATCTACAAGTTTTTTTTTAATACCTCCGGGGTGATGACACAATCACCTTCCTGGGCAGCCCATTCCAGCACCTGACTACTTGTTCAGTAGAGAAATTTTTCCTAATATCCAGTCTGAACCTCCCCTGGTACAACTTCAGGCCATTCCCTCTTGTCCTGTTGTTATTTACTTGAGAGAAGAGGCTGCATCTACCTCACTGCAACCTCCTTTCAGGTAGCTGTAGAGAGAGATAAGGTCTCTTCTCAGCCTCCTCTTCTCCAAACTAAACAATCCAAATCTATCAAATATTTTTCAAGGCTCTTTATAGGGAAGAAGTTTGTTCGGGACAGACAATACATCCCAAAATATCACTTTAAATCTGGGAGTCTTAAAGAATAACTTAAGCACATGGCTGGAAAAACTACAGTGCTGTGCTTTCACAGATGCTTATGGGCTCGAGCATATAGGTAACACAAAGCTTTCTCCCAACTGGGACATGAATCACAAATATTGCCTCAAGTGCGAAAACAAAGAATTAAGTGCTCAAATGAAATGGACTCTGGCAGAGATAGTCATGTCCTGTTTTCCCATAATTAGGTAGTGAAACTGTCTCTCTTCTCCATCCAACTCTCCCAAGACTCTTATCTTCACTCTTTCAGTGTTTCCAATTATGTAGGTAAATTAATTACTCCTTCTATAGAATGGCAGTGTGTAATACAGACAAGTATAAGAGCTGCTGTGGTACTCAAAATTACATTAGCTGAATGTCTGATTTTTCCTTTGGTCTTTCAATGAGCATTTTCTGACTCTCAGAGACAATATGGGACTGTCAGTTTACACATTTGTATATATGTGGATCCCATCTGAATAACCTAAATAATTCTGTTTAAAAACAGGACCAAAAGCTCTAGGTGTATGTTTTTATGTTCATATAATCATTATCAACCTCCTTTGTTAAGATACAAGGAATCCCTGAAATCAGAGTGGAGCAAAAGAGAACAATCACTTTTATTTAACGCCTTAATTTCACAAGCAATATTCTATTAATCCTTTGATGAAGCTGTTTTAATATATGTAATGAAGTCTTATTAGTATCTAACAATAAATAGCAATGTACACACAAGTATATATGAGGGACTTACACTTTAGGCGGATATTGAATTAGGAAAGCCTGTAACTTACATAAAATGCGAGTAGAAATATGTAGGTTTGAGAATACTTTGGTGTTCTGGTATTGAAACATTAGACTGCATGTGTTCAGTGTTGATCATTTCTTCTCTCAGTGCTCTGTTTTCCTAAAACCTCCAGCAGAAGAAGCCTATGTCTATTTTAAACCAGAGTAACTTTGATCTATTGTTCAACCAGGCTCTTAGACCTGGTTGTTCACACTGCTGAGAGACAGACCATGGTTTGGATTGTGCTGCAGAGTAAGTGAATGATGCCTTGTGTTCCTGAGCCTGTGGTCAGGAAGAGAGATGCTTGTGGTGTTCCAGAACACCAGACAGGAGAGCTTTAGCTCTGTTCCTCTTCCAGCTTAGTTTTCAGAGTTCTGCAGATGTCATTTAGAACTGTATCAATAGGGGTACAGAGATCTGGGAAAAAGGACTTCCTATGAGGTGAAGTAGGAAATGGACACTTTGAAGGAGTAAGTACCTCTTGTTCAGGATTCAAATCAAAACCACAGATGAACAATCTGAGCTTAATACCAGGATACTGAGATAACAGAGTGAAAAATTAACAGAAGTAATGGTTCTATCTAGTCCTTGCAATTTGTTTTGTACAATGCACTGTTTTGGTCTGATTGTCAAACAAGCTGGAATTAATTTATGTGTCTTATGATATGCAAAAGAGGTGACTTTCAAGGAAGACCCTAAAATAATTTTTTTTTTCTTAAAATGCTTGTGGTAATCTATTATAGAAAATAGTTTTTTACATCTTTACAAATATTACAGAAGGAAGGGGAAATGAACTGTGAATTATGGAGAGGGTGACTGTATTCTAAATGCCCTTGGGGTCAACAAAACAATAAAGTGTCAACAGAATTTAGGAATTGCTTTAGTGGCCACTAAATGTCACTGTTGCTCCACAAAATGGCTGTAGGTGCCTTATTTTGTCAAAGATGATTTTGAAGATAAAAACCTTTGGAAGTTATAACACATTCATGAATGTATTTCTGTTAGTTCTGGATGAGAACTAAGACAGCTAAAAATAATATTAATTTTAGAAAAGTAAGCACTTTGTTAATCATGACCACAAAATAAAATAAAAATTAAAAAAAAACCCTAGCTTTTTACCTTAAAACCCCTTGATTTCTGGTATAGAACAAATATAGTGTATTAATTTCTTTTTTTTCCAAAATTCCATAGAATTAAAAGAAGCCAGTAAGGCACCTTTATATAACAAGAAAATGGTAGTACATATTCTGGAAGTCTTGAAAAGATACATCCAGCAATTCAGTGTCAAAAGATAATCTGTGAGTGCTGATTTTTGGGAACAAGTGTAATGTATAATCTAGTGAGGAATTATATTTTTGTTTGAAAAAAGTGTCTCTGGGTTGGATGGATGTTTAAATAACTCAAACATCTCAAGCACAGTGACCAAGTCTTGCAAAAGACACAACAGAGTGACAATTAACAAAGATACCTTTGTTCTATAGGGTGAGATGGGTTAGAGAGTTTTGCTGTGTATATAGCAGTTGCTCTCCATGAATGGCATCTTAGATTTTCCAGAAGTAACGGAATAAAGAAAGTGTAGGTTAGAAGAAATGTAATCTAGAAGGATTTGAAGAAAAACAGAACTAACAGTAAATTAGGCATGCTTTGAAATATTTATTATATGGTGTAGGAGCTAAATTGAAGTGTTAAAAGAAAAAAAAATTATATATATGTAAGCATCTGGCTAAGGGACTATTTTTATTATAAATAATGTTTCTTTTCTTATGCATCTCTTCTTTTGAATATGGTTATTTCTCAGGGCACTAACATGGGAATGGCTATCATGTGAAGTTCACCTCCTCCAATTGCTGTAATTTTCTAAAGCATGACTTTACATTCTCTTCCTTCACAAACTAAGCCAAATTCAGTGCAGTTGCAGTAGACAGTCTGGGGAGAGCTTCCATATATGACCTTATAGCTTGTGTCTGAAGAAATCTTTGAGATCACCAATACTAATTTTTGATTTTCAAGTCTCTCACTCTATGCAGCACTATGGCACTTAAATGCCTTCAGTAAATGCAAATGTGCTCATAAGGATAGGCTTACTTCTCTGATTGTCAGAAGCTAAAAATGGTATGCATTTTAAGATATACATACAATATATGATATTGTATTGCTGTAAATGGTTAAGATTGCTATTTTTGGAGTCTTTCTTTTTAAGTTACTCTAAACCATCACCATATAGTCCCAGTAACTGCCTGTAGAAGACTGTAAGATCATTCATACTGAATAACCTGGGCAGATGCAGGGGCATGTGTATAGATGTCTAACTCTTTAATGTTTGTAGGTTCATGAGAGACAACATCCATTACATCAAAATTCTTTGTTTGGTCTGCTAGTCAGATGTTGGCAGATGAATGTTGGCAGTGGGATGACCATGAGCCAACAATGTGCCCCTGTGGCCAAGAAGGCCAATGGCACCCTGGGGTCTATTAGAAGGAGTGTGGTTAGTAGGTTGAGAGAGTTTCTCCTCCCCTTCTACTCTGCCCTGGTGAGGCTGCATCTGGAATATTGTGTCCAGCTCTGGGCCCCTCAGTTCAAGAAGGACAGGGAACTGCTGGAGAGAATTCAGCACAGGGCCACAAAGATGATTAAGGGAGTGGATTATCTCCCTTATGAGGGAAGGCTGAGGGAGTTAGGTCTCTTTAGCTTGGAGAAGAGAAGAGTGAGGAGTGATCTCATTAATGTTTATAAATATGTAAAGGGTGAGTGTCAGGAGGCTTTTCTCAGTCTCAATCAATGATAGGACAAGGGGCAACAGGTGCAAGCGGGAACATAGAAGGTTACACATAAATATGAGAAAAACCTTCTTCACAGTGAGGGTAACAGAGCACCAGAACAGGCTGCCCAGAGAGGTCATGGGATAACCTTCTCTGGAGACATTCAAAACCTGCCTGGACGTATTCCTGTATGACCTGATCTAGGTGATCTGCTTTGGCAGGGGGATTGGACTAGATGATCTTTTGAGGTCCCTTCCAATCCCTGTAATTCTGTCATATGGAAGTAAACTCAGAAAACACCTCTGTTAGCCTGCCATTGGGACTAAGGATAAGAATATAAGATATCTTTAAGAGAATCCTGTTTGTGGTGAAGATGTCTTTGGGTATAAAAAGGAAGCAGGGGGTGGGGCAGAGAAATATGTCAGATGGCATAGCTGTGACTAGGAACAATAATCTATCTGGTATTCAAAACTGTATTCTAGACAGTTTAAGAGATGTCTTTAAAAGCCTAGTAATTCTACCAAATCATCTTAGACTTACTTTTTCTGTTTTAGCTGTTACATAGGTTCCTACAATTCTCTTCTGATCATGGCAGGATGTTTAACTTATGAAGTGCTTCCTTTAGAGGAGTTTCTATTTCATAACACAGTGTTACTGATACTGAGTCAGTAGTCTCCTAGTTCCCCTAGTCTCTAGTACTTGTTTCTCAAAAAAATATTGGCTTGTCTTCTTTGGTGTCACTAGTCTTTACTGACCAGCTACCAATGTTGCACAACTGCTGGAGTGCTCTTTGCTATACACCATATGAAGACTGAGAAGATCAGAAGAATTCTGACCTCTGACTGACATTAAGAGCTGATACGTCTTATTCTTGCCTATATACAGTAGGTGAGCTGCTGATCCAGTTACGCAAGTTCACAACCACTTCGCTGACATGTTTCTGCAGTCTTGACTTAAGGTGAGACACCACACATTAAATAAATGCTTAGAGAAGTGGAAGAGGAAAGATAAGAGATATCAGGTGCCTATTGGAAAAAGGCACCTTACCCTCTGTTCAAACCTTCTGCTACAAGCCCATACTTTGGAAACAACTAATATGCCATTAGTGTAAACTTCATGATTTCTTATTACTACATGTGAGCGAGAAAAAGTGAGTGTGCATAGCCAATATACAGTTACCTATTATCTTCATGTTAGCAGAACTGACCTTAAATAAAATTTAAAATATAGTTCTGTCTCATCCTTCTATTCAAGGAGCCTGCTAATTTTCTTAATGTTTGCATGGAAGTAAAGTTAAGGCAACCTTAATTTAACTTTGAGCAAAGCCTGAACTTGTAGGGGCCAAAGTGTTGGTTTTCACAGATCATTGATCTATTTCAAAATAGCCTTAGCCACTTTGAATCATTAATGAAAGAGTCACTTTTTCTTCTCTGAAAGTACAGGGAACAGTGCTGGCACAGACTAATGTTCTGATGTCCTCTCAATACATTTAGCCTAGACTGTGTTATGATTTCTCTGACCATCTTATGCTTAACATCTCAGAAGTTCTGAGCTACTGCCTTTGGTTGTGCCACACCTATTTTGTGTGGTTCAAAATGGAAAGAACCAGAAATGGGACTTGAAACCTCCCTCCAGGACAGCTTCAGCTTTTGTCCTAACAGAAGATACTTATATGCAGCCAGAATAATTCCATTTCATTAAATGGTTCAAAAGTGAATTCCCTTCTCATTTTTACTATTCTGAGTAACAGCAGCAGTTGGTTTTGTGAAACTGCAGTGTGGAGATGCAGAACAGAAACCACCATAGTGCTTTCTTTCCCTTTTAACATTAGACTAATAATATGAATTAAAAAAATAAGTAATCCTGCTTATTATGAATGATCATCTATTTATCTATAGATTATACTTATTTGCAAACAGAATTTATATCTTTTTGATGAAAGGCCTCAGGCAATATCCAAGTGAACTTGCTAAGACAGTATATAAATTCAGTGATTTTTCTTTATCAGAAATATCATTGTTTCAAGGACTTTGAGAAACTATAAACCTTCAAAATGCTTTTTACTGGGAAAATTTTGTTTTGCAGTTTAAGATGTCTACAGTGCCTAAACATCTAGAAAAGCATTAAAAAAACCCAACCAAACCAACACAAAGAACAGACCAAAATGTATCCTTCCAATGTCTTCCTCTGTAACCTATTATCCGAGGCCTTCATGCATACTACATCACCAGCGCAATGCTCTTTGATGACTACTGAGTTCTTTTATAAATTATTCATACATCTTTTTATATCACCTACTGTGGCATCAGCCAGGGACAAACAAATATTACAAACATGGCACCAATAAAAAAGAATGCATAATCAGTCTCTAAAAATTCTTTATATTCTGCCAAGTCCTGCACATCTCTGTAGAATACTAACAGCTACTGGGTCCCCCGACTTTGAAAGTCCTTTTTTGCAAAAAGCATGTTGTTAAATATTATTTGACAAACTGCAGCTCATTTTCTAGTTTCATAGATGTGTTTGATTCTTTTTGAATATGAGGTTTCTTTTTTGTTTTTTTTTTTGTATTTTAGTCTAGATTTTTTAATCTTATAAACAGTTTAATTCTTTTGTTATTGATGAATAGAGACTTAAACACAGGTGGAACAGCAAAGCACACAATAGCTTGAATAGAAGACATATTTGCATACTGATGCTATTAGTACTGCATTTTCAGCAGGGTGAACAAGCGAAAAGAAAGATAGAAATGTGTATTTGTGGATGTAAAAATGTACTCCAGTTGACATTACTTAGTTAATACTGATTCCATTCTGTATTATTTAATCAGAAAGATGGACACTCAGAGCCTTGGTTCTGTACTGTGTTTCCATTACTGGTCTACATGTTGGAACCTAGATATCAAAAGAATTGTTCAGTAAAGCTGCAAAGATTTTGGACAGTGCTTTAGAACTCTCTTGAATATTGGAGAAAGGGTCTAAAAAATGGTGAAGTGCAGCAGGGGTGTGTACAAGATAAAGGGCAGTATTAAATTAGTCAGTTGCACAGACAAAAGACAGGAAAAATTGATTAATCTGCAAGTCTCTGATAAATCTACACCGTCAGTCGAAGTGAAAGCAATAATCCTTGACTTGGAGCTATCACAATAAAGCAAGGTCAGGAGTGACACAATTACAAGGGTC
This sequence comes from Todiramphus chloris collaris, assembly GCA_025345505.1. Classification (NCBI taxonomy): domain Eukaryota; kingdom Metazoa; phylum Chordata; class Aves; order Coraciiformes; family Alcedinidae; genus Todiramphus; species Todiramphus chloris. The sequence goes on along the minus strand of JANVCC010000039.1, from coordinate 5,112,496 downwards.
TCACACAAAAAATCCGGGATTGCATGAATGTCCTGTCCTGCAGCTACTGAGCCATCTTCATGTCCCAACACAATTTCTGAACACAACTGTAGCCATTGTGTGTAACAAGCACAGATTCACTGTTCTGGATGACAACACAAGAAGGATTTTCCAGAACAGATCAGTGAGAAATGAAGTGTCAGGGAATGAAAATGGTACAGGGCAGGAAACAGGGCAGCGTTTCCAATGTTTTGTTTAAATGGGTTTAATGCCCAGATCTCATCCTTGATTTCACAGTTGCTGAAGTTTCTTGCCTGCTACCATCTGAGGTAATGAGTACAGCAGATCTGACAACATAGACAGCAGTTTAGAGTTAACCTTCCTAAGGTAAACATACCTAATTGAAAATGGCTCCTTTCTTTGCCTTTTGGAAATGAAGTATTTTCCTGACTTGAGCTACGAATGGACTCTTCCTATGCAACTCTGCAGTCTAGCATAATCTGTTGCTCATTAAAGACTGAACAGTAAGGTACAGGAGAATGCAGACTAATTCATTAATTCCTATACTGACGTAACATGTATGCTATCATTTGTAGTTCCTACAACCTTCACTTAGTAGTGCCAATAATTTCTTGTGCCTTACCTTCATTCTTTTAATTAGCACAACCTAAGAATTCATGAAGATAAGAACAAACAAAGCTGCAAGGACAACTTCGATCAGCTCTAAAGTTCCTCTGTAGTAGCTGCTTCCCTAGAGTCTGTGCACAAGAGAGTGGGATTAGGTTTGAATGTATTTGGCTGCCATACTGCAGCAATGGCAAAAACATGGGCTATGTCACCAGTGAAACCAAATTCACCAGCCTTCCCACAAAGGTGAATATATGTTCAGCTCTAATGCAGACAGACACCCCTGGGGTACCCTCTAACTTCCAAACAGAACTGTCAGTATCCTGTAAGATCCTAGGGCTTTTAATGTCTGCCAAAGGCACAGTAATTTTGCACATCTAAATTCAAACAAAAAAAGTTGTCTGCATTTTTTTTTCTATAATGCTTTCTTTTATGTCTTGTTGCTGGTTTGTCTTTATGAAACATTTCATTCTTGTTCACTGCTTTGATTCATGTATGTAATGATATATAGGTTTGCTGTTCTTAGCTGTTCTTCATTCAATGAAGATTAAATAAAATTGTGCCAAACTATTAAAACAATTTAAATTTACAAGGTGAGGCACCCCTATAAATGATGAATGGCAGATTTTGATTTATTACCTTTCTTTTCCATATACAATGATGACTTCATGAATAAATTAAAGGAGTTTCCTGAAAGCTGAAATGCTACCAGTATATTACAATCATAGAATCCAGGGAGCTTTCTCTATCAAAGGGTTTTGTCACCAAAGTAGATGGTTTTTTCTACTGTAAAATCTATAAAAGCCCAAGATAGAAATAGCTGAAAGCTAGTGCAGATACAAGTGTTAGGAGTCACCTCTCCATTTGCAAACATCAGATTGCAGGTATTTTGGTATGTCTTAAAAGAAAATCCTGATAGCTATGCTGTAGTCAATTGAAGTTATAAGTTACCCGTGTGTGGAAATCAGAAGAGGTCTGGTGGAAGCTAAAATGAATAAATAGCACTGCTAGTTTTTCTTTTCTTTAATATTAATTTTATATCTTTCCTTTGTTTCTGGTAAAGATGAATATTCTTGCAGTCACAGAAGCCTTGCTTGTATATAATTCAGGTTTGAGTATCTGCAAGAGGAGGGAAGAAACCATAACTCTAAACTTCAAGCCTCATTAAGTGTCATGTGTAATCCTTACTCTGGATGTGATGGGCTCATGGCCTTGTTGCATTCTGTGTAGTTATCTGTAAAGAGGAGGAGGATGTCAGAACATAGAATGAAGAAAAACTGTACAGAGTATAACTGAGATTTTTATTTTCGTTTAATTGCATAAATTTGTAGATATTCCCTCTCTAAAGGCAGCAAATATCACCAAGTGATCTAGAGTGATCTATGACTTGTTATCAGGCATAAATGAGCAAAAAAAAATGTAGTGTGTAATCTCATTAGTGCTGCTGTGTAGCTGACATAAATTAATTCCTTGAACACTTTATTCAACTGTGAAATACAGCTGTGGGGAATAGATTGAAACTGAAATAAAGCATATACTAGAAAAGGTTTCTGTTTGCGGCATTGTCTCTGACTAATGAGTCTAAGAAAAGAAGAGTCTAGAAAAGAGGAAAGGAAAGGCAGCTCTCCAGCTATTATCTTCTCTACAGAGTTGACATACACAGGCTCATTATTGCATTATGTTTTATTCAACAAAATCACTTTAATGTTGCAGCTTAAATTGAATTCACTAAAGCATCTTCATCTCTTGCCTAATGTGTCTCAAGTGTCTGCTTGCTGTTTGCATTTTCTTCAGAATTATGGCAGGGAATCTTTGGAAACAGCAAAATTATATGCAATCCACAAAACAATGTGGCTGTAATGGGGTAATCGGCCTTCAGCGTAATTAAAGAAACATTCCCTCATCAAAGTAATTCTGCAAGAGACCTAGGGGCTGTATTGTACAAATCATCCACTTAGTAAAATTCTTTATCTGATTTGCATTTAAAACCTAGTTATGCAAATAGGTTTGCTCAGTGGATCACAAGAAATGCAGTGACTTAAAAAAAAACCCACAACAACCTACAGTGATCAAACAAACCTGCTTCTTCTCCATAAATCATGGTGTGTAATTCCCTTTTATTCACCTAGAAATATGTGAACTTAGTTTGATAAGATAAGGTCTTCTGCACGAGAGAAATTTGTTTGATACTTATACAGGACATTCACTCTGGACATGACAATTCTACTTGTCTGAAGTAAAATCACCCCAAAATATGGGAAAGTCAAATGTGTTTTCCTTATCTAATGATTTGTATCAGAGCAGAGGAATTGCATTTGCCATTTTGATATAAAAACTTGATTCCCAGTTTGAACTAAAGCAAATGGCAGTGAAAGGTGATGTGTCAGTGAGACACATGGTAGTGCACCATGGAAAAGGCTCATTTTAACAAGGTTTGAGTGCATTTGTAGCAGATGATGAAGTCCTCTTTCTTAGATCAGCCTTGAGAACAAATGCTGATGCAAGTCTCTAAAACTGGGACATAAGGTTTGCAAGTTCTGTTTGTGTTTTGCTGCTGTTCTGTAGTTACTAATGCTTCAGTTCACATGACCTTTTGTCAAAATATGGATTTTTCTTTCATTGCTCATAGTATCTATACAAACACAGTACTCCTATAGTACATTTTTAATAACAAGGGTATCTCACTAAGCCATATTAATCTTTCTCTTGAACACTATTTCAGTACCTAAACTAATGCATTTTAGACAAAATTGCATGAGCATGAGCAAGTGACTATATTAATGGCTTCTTCAGTCAAACTGTTTAATATATACTAATAAATAGTCTGTTTCTTACTACTCCTGGACATGCCATGTTTAAGTCAGAGTATCTCATGGCTAACAAATGGGGGGACTGAAATTTGTGGATTTGCAGCCATTTAAGGCAGTTCTTTAGTCACTTGTTTCAGTTGCCTTGAAACACAGCCGGAACAGTTCAGTCTCTTCCTTAGGATTATTCAGGTGCTAGCTGTTAAGGTGACCTTGGGTCTGGGCTTAAACTGGGACCTTGTGTCTCAAGCATTGGGAGATCTAATTTTCTTTAAATGGGTCATTACAGACACTGCTTCTGCTGTTGTTGGGCTCTACTCCTTTTATTCCTTCCCTATTCCAGGCTTCCATTGCCATTTCCTGACATCAGTTTCAGTCTTTAATAGTCCCAACACTAAAGGCATTTACCCAGGAAACGATGGAGGGAAAAGCAGGATTTTTGTGTTGCGTCTGATGAGTTTACATGCAGTCAGAAAAGATCAGATGTGAGAGCAGTCTGGGGAGTGAGGACTTCAGTTTCATTGGAGCTAGATGATGTTACAAATTGATTGTTAAAAACTTTTGAGACTGCTATTTTGTAGTGATTGAGTGTTCCATTGGTTTGCTTTATTTTGATGCTACTGGGGGAAAAAAGAATGCTTTTACCTTGAGAGAATTTCTAAGTTTCTCTGATAGTTGTACGTTCCCTTTTCTGCTCCAGGGTATATACACTTTATGGTAGTTAGTCTGTAAAGCTGAGGTGAAATACTGTTATCTACAAGTTTTACTGGATTTGCATTATCTGAGCTTTAATGTCAAGGGAAAACGGAGTAATAAAAAATAAGCACCAGAACTTATGATAAAATATATGTCAAGCATTAAATTCTTCAACTTGTGGAAGACTACAGCCCCATAATTCCCATCAGTGTTAATTTGCATCACATAACTGTCCCCCAGGCACTATAATTTAGCAGCATATAAAGAACAAAAGTAGAATTCTCTTTTCTTTTCTCCCTCCACATTTTCAGTCTCTTCGGAGAATGAGTGCTTTCCAAGAAAGCCCCAAAAGTGTATGAGGGTCTCTGACAGTGCTGGAGGGTGGAGGAGGAAGCAAGAAAGAAGCAATAAAAATATGAGTGACTCAAGATATTAAATCTTGACTTTGGAAACAGGCAAAGAATTTTTATATCTAATAACTCTAAAATATTAAAGTTAGCTTCAGGAGACAGGTCTCTTCCTGTCCTTATGGTGAACTTCTGTCACACTGTGCCTCTATTTGCCTCTGGTGGGGGAAGGGGAGGGTGCTGTATAGATTTTTAAATGCACTGCCCAGTTCTGCCAGTTGCCTGGTCTGCCCACACCTGCCTGGTGCCCTGAGGTGAGTAGTATAAGAAGTGGAGTTAGGAGCTTTCTGAGGGATGAAAGGTTACTCAGCTTCTAGTGGTACTTCAGAGGGAAGCTCACAAAATAAAACACCAGAGAAATCTTAGTACAATGTGGAATGAAAACTGTGTGTTGAACATATGGAAACACAATTTTTGTTCACCCTAAGAGCAGCAATCGATTTCTGGATGTTTTCTGAAATGTCTCTTAATCTTCCATTTCATCTTCCATATGTGTGAAAAGAAAAATTATAAGCATTTCAGCAGAGCAGAGTGTCCTGCTTTGCTCTTGTTCCTGTTGCCTGAGGTGGAAAAACAGGCCCAAAAAACCTGGTGTCTTCAAAGAAGGTGTTTGAAACACATGTATATAAACAGCCAAACACTAAACAGCAAGAGAGAAATAGAATACATAGTATCTGCAAGTTAGCAGGACACTCTTTATTCCAGGTATTGAATGAGCAAGGAGTCTTGAATGAAAATGGATGAGAAGTCACTGTCAGGAAGGGCTGTGTCGTGAGCCAAGGTCACGGGGACTTGAGTATAATGTGATTATTTTTCTAGGTCAAGTATTAAACAAAAAATGAGGGTGAAAGCTTCTTTCTTTTTAAATTTTGAAACATTTCAGTATCTTAGAAGCTTTATCCCTTCTTGTTGAAGCTATTTACCCAAGCTTGGTCACAGTTTCAATCCCCCTGAAATCTAAATATTTTGACAATTGTGCTAATTTATGAAAGCTATGGGAATGGAAATAGCTATGGGAATAGACTATGGGAATAGCTGTGAGAATAGACTCTTGTAAAGGATGTACCTTTGCAAAAGAAAACTAGGCATCAGAGAAAATGATTTCCAAAACCTCATTTATTCTGTTTCAAACCTTAGTGCTGAGTAAAGAGGTAGTAAAGAGTAAAGGGATCATTCATAGTACAGAGCTTGTATACCTTTAGATTCAGAGTTTATTTTAATAAACCCTTAGTGACTGGTGGCCTTTGGTGTGTTCCCCACAAAACATGAGGTGGATGCATCTAACAGTACTAGCAATGGTTTAATCGTAATTTGCTCTAAACTGTTTTTTAAACTTACCTTATATGTGGAAAATTACAAATTGCACTCTCTTAAATTATTTCTTTTACGCAAACCAAACTTAAAGGAGTGATGCCACTGTCACTTTCTCCAACCAGTAACCATGGAGATCTTAAACCCATTTGTGCCAGGATTACCAGGATGGGTGAAATCTGGTTTATACAAAGATGTTCCTGAGAGGAAAATAAGAAATCCTATCAGGCACTGTTTAACTACAGTTCAGGATAGTCATGGGTTTATTTGTTTTGGGATCAGTGTTTTTCAAGATCTCATCCTAATTCCAAATTCCAAATGAGTGAATCCCATGTATTCTATTTTCTGAATGCAGTTATTGAGTGACAAGTGGGTAAATTAACATAATTGGCCTGTAGAGTTGATCCACATTGCAGGTATTGATCTGTCTGGAACTGCAGTTTGCCATTTCCTGTTACCACAATTCCTCTGGAACAGTCCTGTGGAAAATACTGTCCTGGTTTGAGTGAGAACAGAACTAATTCTGTTCAGTGATTTTACTTTTCAGATCGGTTCTTCTAACTAACTGTACTTTCTGAAGTTATCAGCCTGTTCTCACAGACAGTGTCTGCTTCTAGCAGTGATAACACCCCGTGTTTAAGAGTTACTACCAAGGACTGGTGTGCAGACCAAGGCCACTGCTGGATTTTGTGCACCACCTTGGGGGGTGCAGAAAGGGAAAGGCTGCACCTGCAGGGAGGAGCGGCCAGGACAGGTGGCCCTAAACTGACCAACGAGGTATTACATCCCATAGATGGCATATTCAGCATAGAGCTGAGGGATCCAAAGGGTCTTTGGGCTATTCTCCCCTCTTGACCTGCCTTGCCAGCTTTGCTTGGCTTGGCTAGGGTCCTCTTTTGCTTCCTTCCTCAGAGAACCCAAGGAGGACTCTGTCCATTCTGCCTTCAATCCCGGTCTGTGTGTACCTGAATCCAGCTCCTGAACACAGCTCCCGTCTGCTGCGGGGCCCAGTCTGGGACTCCCCTGGTGCCTGCTCCACAGCATCAGTGGTGACGGTGATGTAATTACCATCAGGGGGGTTGGGTTCAATACTGGGTTTGTATATATTTGTATATATTCCATTCTTCTTATTATTATTTTTGTTTTCATTAAAGCTGTTCTAGTTTCCTTTTATAATTGCTAAGTCTCTCTCCCTTATTCCCTTTCTCTTCCCCCTTTGGAGAGGGAGGGGGGTTAACAGAGCATCTGTTATAGGTCTAAGTGGCTGCCCTGACCCTAAACCGTGACAAATACTTTTCTTAAATTTCACGCCATAAAGAAAATAAAACAAATCTCTTCTTTCTAAACTGATTTTTCTAGAGTGTATCTTTTTGCAGTTCTGTTATTCTGCCTTTTCAGACAGATGTATTCATCAGGGATGTGATACATGGTATTCTCTGCACAACATGAAACTGTGTTTCTGGATCTGTCCACTGATTTAATATATTTAGCATTCTTTCAGTGGATTAGTGAGAGCTGGCCACTTGTGTCTGCAAAGACATCATTTGAGAACACCGGAAAAACTACAGTGATATTCTTTTCAGAAATTTTTCCCTCTTGTCCAAATTGTGTGTGAATTCATTTGGGGTAACTAATAACTCCTTAAAGTAAATGTAAAATAAGTGAGAAATAACTATTGAAAAACTATTTTTAGTAGTAATTCTTCAGGCCATATCAGTGATGTGGGAAAATATATATCTTAAGAGTATCACAGTTGTATTCAGACTGGAACATGTTGATCAGCTGTTGCGGCCCTCCAGCACACCACTACCTGCTGTCGCACTGCACTGGAGCACAGTTACCTGCTTCCTATGTCTGGAATGTGCAGGTGCACAGGGGAATCAGGCAGCCAGTCTTAGCCAGCTCCTTGTGGTCCGTTGAGTGATATCAGGAACCAAACAACAAAAGGTCACCTCAAAGACAGGAGAAGGAATCTGAAGGTTGATGAACTAATGACCACCAGAGGTGCCCCAAGACCCCCATGTGTCCGCAATGGGGGAATGACCACTGTTAGCCACTGTAGGTGAGTAATACTGTTCAGCCTCTGCACACACACTGGCCACTCATGTACCGATGCCAGAGATTCCACACCCCTCCCTGGAAGAGCTATAAGTAGCCTGCTGCGGTGGGGAGATGAGAAGGTTGGCCTGATGCACATCTTGATCCAGGGGACACCCTGCGGAAGGCATTAGGACCTACCAACTCCTCTCCCCAAGCACCATGCTACACGCCCTCCTTCTGCTCCTCGGTTTGTCTACCACCTTGGGGTCAAGATGCATATGGGAAAGTTAGGTAACTAGTAGGGTTTGCTTGAAGAAAATTGCTTTTGCTTATTGCCTGTGCATGGGAGTGCTGTTCTTTGTGAAATGGGAATCCTTCATGAACCTGAGACACACAGTATAATAGCTGCTGGTTTTATGTGTTGTTTTATAGAATCCAACTTTAATTTCTAGAAGTACATTTACCTCAGAGCAATTAAATCCATCTAAATTCAGAGTTGAAATGCCTATGTTTCTACAAACACAGGACCAGTGACATTTTTTTTCTTAAAAAAAAAAATGAAAACACACAAATAGAATACATTGTGAAGTGTGTTCATGAAAGAGGGTTTCATATTTTCCAAGAAACTCCAGGAACTCAAACTATTAAACCATTTTCATAGACAAACCAGCCTGCCACTTTCTCCCTGTCCTTACCATGTAAGATCAATTCAAAGAACAAACAAAGGGATTTCTCATGTTTGTTTCCTATTCTTTGCTGTGAAATTTGTTCTGTTACCTTGAAAGCATTTCTTGAATGTATTGGAGAAACACATAATTGAAAGGTGAACAAACGATAGTGGGGTGGGGCATTGGGGTAAATAGCACCATGTTATAACATCTCATATGGACTGACCGGTAGCACTACTAGCATAAGCAAAAGGAATAACAGTCATACTGTTACAACCCCCTGATGTTCCTTCCCTTTCTTATGTTAAGATTGCAAGAGATCGTGGCAGAGATTTAGGCAAGTCTGCTTCCACAGTAAGAAATAGTCTATAGTCCGCGGGGAAGATACTACGCAGGAAGCTGTGTTTTGCAAGTACATGGAATAGAACTGGAAAAGGTCCTCTGAAAAAGATGTTTCTTTGAAGGAGCAGCAAATCTGGGGGAAGAACATCTGTTGGGAATTAGTCCCAGTACTATGAGAGAAATGAAGTCAGACATGGCTTGAGATATTGTCAATAGTTAAGAACAGGTTGAAAGAGCTGTATGCTACATATAATTGTTATCCTACACACAGTTTAAAAAACCGAAACAAGAAAACCTCTACTTTCCCACCCCCAAAAAAGAAAACAAAAACAACAACCAGAAAAACGCATAACTTTTTGTCAGTAATACTGGTGGGTTATTGCTGGGCTATAAAGAGGACATACTTCAGATTTGCCTTTACACGTACTATAACCTAAGTGTTTCTTTACAGTGAAGAATGATCTGGGCTGTCCGAAAACCTGACAGATCTCACATGTGAACTGAGCAGGCTGCACAGGCAAGGAGAAAGGCCAGAAACACATAGCCAGGCCAGAGCTATGCCATCAGGTCTTCAGGCTTCCAGTGAAAACTTGCACAAGTTTTTGTGCAATACATATATTTCACTGGTTTGATACTTTCTTACGAGGAACTATACTGTTGAAGGTAATGCGGACAGTCCTAGCTTTTGCTTTTATTCCTTTACTGTTTTACTCAAATGTTGCCTTTCTTGAGATTGCATTATACACTTTAGGGAGCGGAGGACATTTGTGTTTGAATTGCAGACATTCTTGGAGCTTAGTTGGGCATGAGACACCCAATGGGGTAGGTGGCATATGCAAGCCTAACATACTTCCCAGACTTGCAATTAATTGTATATTTTCAACTGGCTTACATTAGCATAATGCAAATAACAAGTTCTATCCCCACATCTGTTAGCTCCAGATTGGTGTACATAATCATGATTTTTTTTTTTTTTTAGTTTAAAAAAATTAAAGATACATAAAACAAGTTGCAAAAACATTCTAATAAGATGAAGACATTCTGCTGCTGGCACGTTTACCTAACTGGCTGTATTGCACTTGGATGACAAATGCAGTTAAAATTAGTAAAGTCAAACTTTTTTGTCTGTTACACCTGAAGAGATCATGAGTCACTCTAGCAACTTGTCAGTTTTGCGGTGTGCTTCATGTGAAGGAAACCCATAGAGTACAGGAGAGCAACTGAGGACTGATTAGTTTCATGTGAAATAGACTAGTGGCGCCCTAGAGCCCTAAGAACAAAATGAGGTACCACATTCAGCAATGGTCTGTAGAACTCCTGCAGAGGTGAGCCATGCCTGATTCTGTTTGCCTTGACCTGGGTGTAGGAAGGAAGAGAAAAGAGAAGTGAAAGGCTCCGGTTACAAGTTTACTAAGATACTACTACAAGAAGAAAGGGGAACTTTTCTTAGCTGTACAACACCAAAGTGTTACTTTGGTTCACTAAGTCCAATCCCTACCCACGTGGCATACTGTAGGAAATCTAGGAATAGAATGGGTTGAGTTGGATACAGGTTTACACATTGGCAAGGGTTTTTGTCCGTTTGGTTTGGGTTTTTTGTGTTGTTGCTGTGGGATTTTTTTACAGTTGGGTACCTACTCCGTGTAGGCTTGCCAAGCCTTGTGCAACTTTGCAGTGCCCTCCTATGGTGAGTCTTGATGTACCCAGCAATGATCTGTTTTTCAAAATTCAGAATTAATAAGAAGTTTTCTGTAGGGGTGTTTTTGGTTAGGTGGGTTTTTTTGTGCTTCTTTGATTGGTTGGTTTTGGATTTTTTGGGGGGATATGTTGTTGTGGGGTTTTTTGTCTTGTTTCAGATTTTTTTTCTGTCCTTGAAACAAAAGGCAGACTCCTAAAATGTAATAGATAACTTGCTTCAAATTGAGCTATTTTTTTTTTTCTTCTAGCATACACATACCTGGCACAGGGAATGCAGAATAAGAGATACGTGTTTATTTAGTATTTAGAAATTGCTACCCCTTTTTAATTAACTATTGATTTGGGGAATTTGTGTGCTGAGTTTATTCAAGTGTGATGAGAATGGGTAACTTTACTTAGTTTGTTTGAATTTAAGGTATATAAATCTGATGCAGGGCATCTATATATTTAGGAGTGGAACTTCCTTCTAGGAGAAAACACCTTCCCTGGAACTTGGAATTCAAACTTCAACTCCGTTTTAGTGGAGTCTCTCAGTTATAAATTTATATGGCAACAAAGATTTTGATCTTTAAAGGAAATCAGATTAGCATTACCATCACAGTATGTAACTGGATATGTTCTGGAAATGATGCAGACATTACTTTTAATTGAGAAATGAAAGATGATACTACCTATATTAGCTGAAATCTGAAGTTTAGCTACTGAGTGGGGCAAAGTACAGCTGCCTTCAAAGGTGGGAGCTACCTACAGGGAGACTGGGAGAAAAGTCGTACTTTCATTTGAAAATCTAACCAATTACTTAAAATTAATTATTCTAAAATATTTTAAAGAGTAATTGACTCATAAGTCAGTTATAATAAGGAGGTTATCTCTAGGCACACGGAAGATAAGAAGGTTATCAGGAGTAGTCAACATGGATTTACCAAGGGGAAGTCATGCTTGACTAATCTAACAGCCTTCTATGATATTGTAACTGGATGGCTAGATGCAGGGAGACCAGTGGATATAGTCTATCTTGACCTTAGCAAGGCTTTTGACACAGTCTCCCATAACATCCTTGTGGAGAAGCTCGGGAAGTATGGGATAGAAGAGCAGGTAGTAAGATGGATTAGTAACTGGTTGGACAATAGAGTCCAGAGAGCGGTGGCCAACGGTGCCAAGTCCAGCTGGAGAGCTGTAACCAGTGGAGTCCCCCAGGGATCAGTGCTGGGTCTGGTCCTGTTCAACATCTTTATCAATGACATTGATGACAGGACAGAGTGTCTGTTCAGCAAGTTTGCTGATGACACAAAACTGGGAGGATCGGCAGATACACCTGAAAGCTGTGCAGCCATCCAGCGAGACTTAGACAGGTTGGAGAACTGGGCAGGGCAGAACCAAATGAGGTTTAACAAGGATAAATGTAGAGTCCTGCATCTATGTAAGAATAATAAATTACACCAGTACAGACTGGGGGGTGATCTGCTGGAGAGCAGTCTTGTGGAGAAAGACTTTGGAGTCCTGGTGGACAACAAGTTCTCCATGGAGCAGCAGTCTGCCCTTGTGGCCAGGAAGGCCAATGGTATCCTGGGGTGTATCAAGAGGAGTGTGTCCAGCAGATCAAGGGAGGTTCTCCTCCCCCTCCACTCTGCACTGGTGAGACCTCACCTGGAGTATTGTGTCCAGTTCTGGGCTCCCCAGTTCAAGAGAGACAGGAATCTGCTTGAGAGAGTCCAACGGAGGGCTACAAGGATGATTAAGGGACAGGAGCACATGTCTTAGGAGGAGAGGCTGAGACACCTGGGGCTCTTTAGTTTGGAAAAGAGAAGACTGAGAGGGGATTTGATAAATGTTTATAAATATATGAGGGCTAAGTGTCAAGAGGAAAGGGACAGCCTCTTCTCACTCATGCCTTGTGATAGGACTAGGGGAATGGATATAAGCTGGAGCCAAGAGGTTCCACCTTAACATGAGGAGGAACTTCTTTACAGTAAGGGTCACAGAGCATTGGAACAGGGTGCCCAGAGAGGTTGTGGAGTCTCCTCATCTGGAGATTTTCAAAACTTGCCTGGATGCATTCCTGAGTGACCTGTGTTAGGTTAGACTAGGTTGTAGGGTAGATTAGGTTGTAGGGTAGCTTATATGATCCTGCCCTAGCAGGGGGGTTGAACTCGAAGATCTCCAAGGTCCCTTTCAACCCCTAACACTCTGTGATTCTGTGAAGTCTATAGAAAAATGATGCCACCAAAAACCTTTAAGGTCTTACTGTTTTACTCCACAGTCTCACTATGAGTACTTTGTCTATATAATATTAATAGTGTCTCTTCACTCTGGTGATACCAATTATTCCACAGCCTAATAGGTTACACTATTAAAGTTTCTGATATTCTAAATTTTAATCCTATTAGCTTAGTCCCCAAAGAGTCATCTCCTTCCTTGGTGTGTTCATCCTCCATGTATTTCAAGAAGGTTATTGTTCCCCTCTGTGATTATTTAGTCAAGGTATTACACATTAAGTCTTTAATTGTTTCCTCTGAAGAAATCCCTTTAGCCCAATTTGTGGCTTAAGTATTTGTGCTTATTGACCAAAGTGCATCTCCAGTACAAATGGATGCTGTTACTGCTAGGTAAACAAGCTTTATATCAACAGGCTGTCTTTCAACTGCTTGTGCTAAGCTTTTTCATAGCCCTAATGTTGGCCTATGTTCTGCAATTGCCTGATGGTCTTTCACATTTTTTTGCTTGTTTTTATCAAGGTAAATATCTCAGCTGTTGGCACTGTGCTCAGTGAGTGGTACCACTGACTACTTTTTTTGTTCTTGTATTGTGAAAAGATAAGCCCTTGGAAAAGGACTGCAAGACGATGATTTAATGCCACTAGCTAAAAGAAAGATATGCTACTTTTTTTTCATGGTGGGAAGGGTTTGGACTGTTGGGTAGCCATTCTGCAGTATAGTTCTCTTTCTTTATTCCACAAAAAAACCCCTACTATCAAATGTAGTTGGCAGTCTGGCCCTCAGCTACTCCTCAGAGTAATAAACAAGTCAATGATATATAATTGAGGTTAATTGTTAACAAGTAGCTTTTCTGCTTCAGATTTTGAGGCACAAGATGTGTTTTGCACTGACTAGTATAGCTATCAGGACTGCTTAGCCTGGCGTGGATTGTGGCACTGGTAAAATGCTTGTAGACTAAGATCATCTGATGTGTCTGGTAGCAAGCTATGACTATTAAAGTCTCTGCTGGCTTAATCCTGAGTAATGGGTGAAAGGGAGAAACAGACAAGTTTTTGACTGGTGTGTAGAGGGATTAGGAATGTCACAGTTAGGATCTGTTGGTAGCTTAGACTTTAAATAAAGAGCCATAGCTTAACATATTGTCACAAATGACACCAGAACACATTAAGGGGCAAATTAAATTGTTACATGAATGAGAATTAGGCAAATATCTCTTGAAAGCTGAGGCATCATTTCTGCCTCTTACTCAGTCTATCAGAAATAGATCAGTTTCCAGAGATGTTCTATGCAGAGCTTGCAGCTGTGAATCTGCTGTTATGACAGAAACAAAATTGAAGGACCTCAACTCCCATTAAAAAAATGCTTTTTCCTTACATTAATATAATTGAATTTGTATAATGTATAAAACCAAATAGAAATAGATTGTTTGGGCTGAAAAGCAGCAACAGCTTGAGCGACAGTTGGGAGCTAGCTCTGAACTACAATGGCAGTTATCTGTGCTATGTTACATAGCTAGTATTTGAAATGGTTTACATCTCTTACTGGTCAGGATGCCTCATGGCCAGGGACAGATTTTCAACAAGAGAAGGAACAACCAGTCGTATTACAAAAATTTGGGCTTTAGAAATCTCTCTTTATGACGGGGTGATATGATATACTGCATGAAATAGCTCAAGTGAGAGATGGGTAGGGTGACCCCAAAGGCTTCCTTTCAACAATCTTTTCCATGGTTTTTTTTTTAGATCAAAAACTGATATAATTCAAGAGTGTAATAGTTTTGCATATCTATATAATAAAATACTGTTAAAAATCGGGGAAAAGTAGCAGACTTACCAACATTTGGTGGTGAGATTAAATTTATTATTTATTTAATATAACCTCATATAGCACTTTGTTGCCTATGCAGAAAAATGTTTTCTGAGACTTGGATTCTGTTCTTTGTTTTGGTATTTGTCTGGAGTAACTAACAGGTCAATTCCTTAACTTATGCCTTAGTTTCTCTATATTATTGATATACATTGATATACAAAAACAGGCATTGAATATGTTAGAAGCAAAGAACGCTATGTAAGAATGTAAGAGAATCATAGATAAAACATAAAAAGAAATTCACAAAAATTATCCAGAGGTGAATGTATTGTAGTATAATTTGGAAGACTGTGTTTGTACACAATTGTATACAACGAGATGGATTGCTATGAATTGAATCACCAGCACAAGGTGTTTAAATCTTTTCATCTGGTCTTGGCAGACCTGCTGGGCCATATACTCAACAGCACTGAAGTGAGTGAAGTTGTAGTGGCTATATACATCTATATTCTCTAAGAACAGATGATCTTTGGTGGAAATCATGCAAGGAGGTGCTATATGGTGAGAGCAAGTATGGTGAGATCTGTCTCTAAGCATGTATATGTTATAGATGTATTAAATACTTCAGTGAAAAAAAAAATTAAAAGATGAAATGTGGATCATTCTTCATTAAAAGATTTTGAGTAACAGCTTTCAACTTCATACACAAACTTAATGGTTTGTCTAGGTGGTACAGAAAGGATCAATCAGAACATAGCAGCTAATGCTGTGCATGTGCTATGCTAGCTGCTGCTGAAGGCAGCATTATTATTAAATTTAATGGCTTCTCTCCAGGACTTCAAATTCCATGGCATTTAATTACTTCCTTGTGTGGTTTGCACCACAAAGGTATAGATGTTTAAAACACTGTTGATAAATAAAGTGGAGACTTTTAAAACTGAGATGAAGAGGCTATATCTCCATATTAAACAGATCATTCAGGTCTGATTAAAACAGAGTAAATAAAGCTGCCCTTCTTGTAGAGCATGCTGCAGATACCAGCCATGCAGCCATGTCCTGAAACCTGGACACTGGTGCTGGTGCTCGGGGCAAGCTATGGCTTTCCAGGGCCAGACAGGATTAGGGGAGGGTTTTCTTGGAGTCTTGGTGGGCATAGGTCACTGGTAGGTGTGTTCATCTACCCTGTTGCCTGTGAGTACACAAGTGTCACAGCTTTGGACCCCACCATCCAAATTTTTTAGTTTAAAGCACTATTTGCCAAGTCAGACACTCTGACAGCAAAGATCCTCCTTTGTCTACCAGAGAAGTGGGTCCCATCTCTCCCTGGTTATCTATATGCATTGAAGAAGGTCCTGTCGCCACAGAATCCAAAGTCCTGGCCATGCCACGAAACGGGGTTTTGATCTGCGTAATGCCTAGACCTGTAGCCCTACTTCTGACTGGCAGGACAGGGGTAACCACTCGGCCGCACACCCTCCAGCTGGGCTCCCAGGGCTGCGAAGCCCTGATGCCCTTGCCCATCTGATGCTTTATGGAGCCCTTCCCGTTCTCGCTGCTGCTCTCCCGGGGGCCATTCATAGGCGGCGGCTAGAGGAGCTCAGGGGAGAAGGGGGTTGTGCTGGTGGCCTCGCCCTCCCGCCGGCGGGGCCGGCCCTCCCTCCGCAGCGCTGCCCCAAGGCGCCGGGGGTGTGGGAACCTCCTCAGCCCACTCCCGGTTTTCTTGGAGGCCTCAGGCACTTGCTGGTCACGGCACGCGGTGGCGGTGCCCAGGTAGTCAGCTTCCCACCGTTTGAAGAACCGAGGTCAGTGGTACAGGTTAGGTGTTCAGGGAGTTTCTGTCAGTTATAAGGGCAATCAGCGGCTCTTTGATTTAATGTTACCCCTTCCTTTGAACTGTACTGTGTTCTTGCTCTGCTGCCCTCGGGACAGCTTGCTTACTTAGGTTCATCCGTGTCCTGGAACGTTCTGGAAGCTTAAGGCATTACCTAAGTGAAGGTTACCAATTACACTGTGTCAGGACTCAAATGAGAGAGGGAAAAGGAGTGTAAAATGTGAAATGTCTTTGCAGGTTTGGTTTCTTTCCCCTGACCTTCCCACCTTCCACTTCATTGTATCTTTAAAAGTATTTATTTCCTCACAGCTGCATTCTGAGCATAAAACGCCAATGAAATACTTGATGCTAAGAATGAACAATGGGCACTTAAGGGGTTAGGAGTCTTTTACCTGAAATACTAGGTTCATTTTGAGGGGGATATGAGTAGATCTGCATTAATCTCTTCTGTTGCTCTCGGGCAGAATTAAAGCTATCTAAAGCAGTGTGTGGGTTAGTAACAGCAGATAGTCAGATGTTAGTTGTGGCTCCAAACCTTGTATTGGATTAGAGGCTGCCTGTAGTACTTTCTTGAAATTTCTGCTCTAACGTAAACTGCTTATATAGCACTTAAGCACCTGATATAATGCACGTATAAATAAAGCCAGATAACAGCCTTGCCTTTGCCATTTGATAAAAGGAACAGGAGGAGGCAGATAACCTGGCTATGTTTGTTGGACCCTGAGTGGGTTTCTATAATTGTGTCATAAAAGGCTTTGATGGATCAGGACATACTTTTCAATCCCATGTAAAGCTGAACACTCATCAATCATGAGACACTCACAAAAGACAGAGACAGCTTTTTTTTTCTGCTTCATGGCTGAAGGAAATGGCATCTCCTCCTTAAGGGCTGATGCTTGGAGGAAAGTGAACTTGCTGAAAACTGGTTTGGATCATATGCTTTATTTCCACTGTGTACCTGTGATAATAACTTAGTTGCATTTAAGGCAGTAAAGTTCCTGCTTTGGATCTTGGTCTTTTTTGTGGCTCAGATGGTAACAAAATCCCAGAATTATACTTTTATTTTCTTCCTTTGGCTATGATGAGAATATTGTTATTTTATGGAGGAAGGCTGTAGCTCAGTTATTTCTACTTCTGTTGCTTTCAGGTAGACCTAAACTGATAACATTTCCTTCACATTCTACCAAATATTCACTTGGTTATACTGGCTATGTTGACATTGTTTAACACGTGGGTTTGACCTGAATTCTTTACTCCTGCAATATACACAAAGAGTATTGCTTTTGACTAATAAGAGTCTATCATATATGTAGATTATAGTGGTATCTATTGGCCCTAGTTATTATGCATTAAGCTTTTTAAAATAGGAAGCATGGCACCATTCCACCAGAAAGATCCAAAGCAGATAAAAAAAAAACCAAACAAACCAAAACAAATTAAGGGCTACAAAGGGTAAGGGGAAAAAAAAAGCTTTTTAAAGGAGAATTTGAATGCTGAAAGGAGAGAGGTAAGGAGGAGGCAGTGAAGACTGCAGAGGTTGTAAGATGACGGTGCTAAGTGGACTTGGAGGAATATTCAGATGATAGCCACTGTACTTGAATGGTGGCTGAAAGTTACAGCAGTTCCACTGTCTCTTCCAGACGCCTAATTTGTGCCATTGTGTCTTCTCCTGCTCCTTTAGTAAGTAGTATTTCCAGTATTATGATGATAATGTCAGCTTTTGAGCTGACTATCTCTGAAATCGCTGATAACGTTTATCTTGACTTCACTGATCAAGATCTTATTGTAAACTGAAATAGTTCTGTAATGAGGAACACAAAAAAAACCCCCAACTGCTGCATTTTTTTCAAGCTGCTTGTTTTGATTTGTCAGTTAGTTCCTTGCAGTCCTGTGCTTTATCATTGTTCACAGATGTGCCAGTGAATTTGGGAGATATGTAAAAGTTGCAAAGTGAATTTTTGTTCAGAGACTGAGGAGAAGAGAGCAAAGGGCAGCTTTTATGAGTCTGAGCTCCCTCAGACACATGCCTTGGCAATACAAATAAGTTTGATTTCAATGCATGACAGCTGTTGCTGCCAAAATTCTGAAGTCTGTTCCTAGTATTAAATCTAATGATGAAAGAAATTAAGGCTTTGGAACTGCCAGTACATTATTAGGCCTGAGACACAGATGGAGGGACAGGAAATGCTACGAAGTGGAAAACTTTAAGAAAAAAAAAAAAAGACATTGTGGAAAATATTTTTTAGTGGTACTGTGTAGGAAAACCTGACCTTTAAACCTGGAGAAGGCAGGCGATTTCTGTATCCTTACAGAGTAATAATTTTTTCTGTGTAATGGTGTGGGTTTTTTGTGGTTTGTTTGTTGTTGTTTTTTGTTTGGTTGGGTTTTTTTGTTTTGGTTTTTGTTTGGTGTTTTGTTTGTTTGTTTTGTGGGGTTTTTATGCTTCTGCTTCTTGCTTGCAGAAGTTTACAAGATGCTCTAGTGGAAGGAAAACTACCTTTCAGTATTTTCTTTCCTCTTTCCGGGTTTATACTTGTCTGGGGTGAGAGACAATTAGTTGGAAGCCAATTTGAATCAAGTGAGGGAAGCTGTTATGGTGAAGAAAGCACATGTTACTTGTGTGGAAATGGCACCTATATTAAAACACAGCAAGGGAGGAGAAAAGGGTGAAGAAAGCAAAACCTAGCTGTCCTCTTGCCTGAGGCTTAGTCCTGTGGTAAGACAAGCAGATATGTAATACTAAGTACACCAACTACTAGGAGCTTGAGCGGAAGGCACTTATTCATTTTATGGCCCAGGATGCTGAAGGAAGAACCTAATAACTTCCTGTAATGGTTATATTTTTAAAAACCCAAATCTATAAACTAGATGTAATACATCTTTGTCCCTCTTTCTCCCATCCTTATATAGCAATCTGCTTTGTCTCCAGCATGGAATCATCAGGGTCCTGAGAGCAGTAATGGACCTTTATGGCACAGAGCAGCCTCAGCTAGCCTCCTTCACCTACTGGGCAGTGTGCAAGGGATTCTGACACTATCATCCTGATAAATTGAGACTGAGATGCCAGAAACTTTCCAGTCACAAAAGCTTGCTAGTTCCCTATAATGTTTAGAAAAGACTTAACATAATACTTCGTTTTTGAGAGAGTATTTGAAAATAGCAAGCATCTCCTATTACTTAGCATTCTTAGGCAGAAGTACCTTTTGTTTGGTTTCTGTAGTCCTAAATGTATTCTGGTTCATTGCTCTAGGGATGTGTAACTTTGAGGGTGCTATTCTCTAAGACTTGGATTGCAAACACTGTTGTTTGTTAGCTGTCATTGGAGCAGTGAGAAACCTGCTGTAAAAATGTTGTGTCAAGCAGCTTTATGGCATAACAGTCAGTGCCTGAACTTTATCTGTGTTACACTTAGGAAAAAGGTCTGCTTTCTCTGAATTGGGTTTGAGTGTGTTACGAATGCAAAGGTCCTAAGAAAGGACATTCAGTAGACATACTAGTGAAGCAGAGATTTATTATACATTCTTGCAAGAGCAGGTGTCCTAACAAAGTAGGCACACTTCTGGTCAGAGTTTTCAGCATTTTATACTCTATTCCCATCCACAGAAGTCCCTCCCTTGTTTCCCTATGAATTCAGTACTTACAAGGTGTACAGGCTTAACCGAGGCACCTTTTTCATAACAGTACAGAATAGTTTGTAATTGCACGACTGGCAGGTTCCTGCTTCCCCTTGGAGAAAATAATATTCCTGAGCTTACTGAGCAAAATGCAGTATCTTTCTGAAGTTACTATTGTCCATCTTAAACAGCCCTTAACTGTTGTCCCTTTATCTATTAACATATCTTGATTGGCAGTTGTGCACTTCTGTCCTTTATCCTCCTGTTACTGTAAAACTTAGCTTTAGGCCTCAGTTTCCCATAAGACCACTTAAGGCTTCTAGTCTTTTGTAAATGATTCCTGATGAGGCAGCTGAAGTCTTCTATTCCTCAAGCTAATATTAAAGAAAGATTACACTTTTTCTACAGTTTGCAAAAGCAACATTCCTCATTTCTTCAGTGTGTGTTGTAGTAACTTGATTTTTCCTAGAAACAACAATTTGCTGAAGAAGTGTGAATCTGCCTCAAGTTTTTAATTGGAATTCAAAATGCAAGCTATATGGGTCTTGAAAGTTTGTGAGCCAGCCTGAGATCTGCTGAAAATGCTTTCTCTAACAAAAGTTCCTACTCTAAATAGTCAATTTTGAAGTGTTAACCCTTTTAAGAGGGCTTAATGTCTTGGAAAATATAAATAAATGCACTTCTAAGTCTCTGAGCATATCAAGAGTTGTAAAATACTTCGACTTTTTATCACTTTCATATATAATGAGGTAACATACTGGTTTGTGTTTTGAAATAATCATGTATTATGTATTTTAATGCTGTGAAGTATGCTTGTGCAACAGTGAAGATAGTATTTTACACTAATCTGCTTGAGTAGTTATGTCATCAACATTCTGAGTTCTCCATCTGGTTGTGTTTAACTTACACACTTGTCTTGACAATGGCCAGCAGTTGACCTTTAACCTGAGCACCCTGCAGAATGGCTATAGCACATGGCCTGTGCTCCCTTCAGGGTGTAAAACAGGGTGAAAATATTTTGAATACATTTGGCTGATTGCAGAAAAATGAAGTGGTCCCTCAGTAAACAGGTTGTTACAGCTGCAATATAAAGGTTACTTTGAAACTTGTATTTAAACTGCTATCATTCTGATATATCCAAGTCCAAACTCCTTTCAAATTAGGAAGTCTTTGCCAAACCACAAATGGCATATTTTGCATCCTTGTTCATCCTTCATTATACAGGACTAGCCAACACAAATGCACTAGAAACACAAGGGCACTGAGATGCTTCTCAGGTTCTTGTACATTTTTTCTATCTTTGTTTTCAAATAAGTAGTCCAAATACTTCAAAATACTGCTGTGAGGGAGATACTATAGTATAAGGGCAAGCAAACTGTGAATTAACTTTGTGCTTAAATATGTTTAATGTGACCATATAAGCAATATTGCATCACAGCCAGAGTCCTTTCAGTAAGCTGACATCAAAGCGCTTAGGCTGGTGCACATGAGTGAGAAAAGCTTTCCTCCAGAGGATTTAAAACAGTATGAGAGAGAACATAAGCTGTTTATTATCTACTCAGGAGTTTTCTATTTGTGTATGTGTTCAAAGTTGGAGGCAATGTTTTCAGGTGATGTCTGTAGCCCTATCCTGGATTGGGTAGGCCTGACTTTTATGATCCTGAACTTTTGAAATAATAAGTGAGTATAACCAGTTTTTAAAAACCTTCCTGCTATAGAATATTTTTTTCAGAAGGAAAGATCTTTATCAGAAAAAATATTATTTTTGTTCTTCCCCTGTAGTGCTTGCAGTCTTTTGGTAGCTGTTTCTTGCTCTCTGGCAATTTAAGATTCTCTTTAAAGAAAAGATAGGAAAGACCTGGAATTTTGATGCTTTCTATATGATTTTCAATGTGATAGGCTCTGTTTATAAAACCTACAGTTATAGGCTCCCTTTAAATAAACTCACTCCGATTTGTAAGGGTTACACAGATGGAAAGTGATGACAGGGAGGGTAATGCTGATAATTGCGTCATCTACTTTGTACTTGCGTACAAATCCACAGTAGCTCTCCTGATGGAACTAGATATTTTGAGATGGCTTCTTGTAAAAAGTGAAACATTATTTTTTGTATTTGTTTTAATTTGAGACACTTCAATGATAATACTCTACTCTCTCTCCAAAAAGTGACTGGTTTTTTGCAGCAGCTTGAGAACTAGATGTTTAAATTCCTCAGAATATTTTAGGTGTTTTTAACCATTAATGGAAGACTGAAATTTGATGTGTAGCACTTGGGCAAGTGAGTAGGAGGTATGTACGGTTCCTACCAGTAGCTGCCTGCATGAATGGATGTTTGACAAGCTTATTCAAAGGACAAATAGGTTTGGGTGTGCTGAGGCTAATGTGAAGGATGGAGACGGATCATACAATACATCTCATATGCTTAATGTAGGTCACAGAGAAAACAGCAATTGCTTTGATTAAATATTAATCCCATTGTTCAATTAACTACGATATTCTGTCCTATAGGCATATTGGTGGCATTAAAACAAACCAGCTCATCCAGTTATATGCTTACTTTCTCTACTCTGGTTGAGCATTATTAATGTTCAAGATGATCAATAATGGGATGCTCAGGATTTGGATATTAAACATTGTTTAATCAGAAGTCCATAGTGCTAACTGATGATAGGCAAGATTTTTAGTTAAGAAGGATTTTGAAGTGTTACAGAAAATTATGTGTGAATAATCTCCTTTCTTGTGAGGGATTTCATGCCTACAGTCTACATTTGGAGTTCATGTCATGGTAAGGGTAATGGATAAAAACTCCCACCCATACAATGGCTTTGTAGCAAGTACTGGGTCAACAAAGGGAAGAATTGACTTTCTAAATGTATTTAATGATTATTTTGTTTTGACTTAATCTTGTTGAATTGTAGATTTGAAAGTATCTTTTTTTCTAATCCTTTCTGATTTAAGAAAGGAGATTTGGAAAGTGGATTAAACCACACGTACATCAGCCACAGTTGTGCATGTCTTGCATAGTGATCCTGAAGGCAGGACATTGACCTTTCATCAACCAGGTATGATGAAATGTAAATTGATATGTTATCCTGTACAGAATACAACTTGTAACTTTGGAGAGAAACCTGAGGGCTTAAATGTTGGTCTGTTTCTGATTGACTAGGGCGGGTGGTAGATACAAACCATACACCATTTGATCCCAGCTTGGAGAAACAAGCCTGTCCGTTTTCTGTGGGTGGCCATGAATCTTTAATATTTACTGAAGTCCTGGCATATTTCTGGTAGAGTTTCGTGGGGATATTTTGATGTCTGGTTGGTTCTGGAGGGTTCAATAGTCAGCATCATAGCCTATTTTGGTTTTCTGTAAGGCCATCATGGCTGATGTAACTGTTGCATCCAGGTGTGTTTCCTAAGCTACAGTCTTCCCTTTGGGCACACATAGCATGTGGGGAAGATGCATCTCAACACTCTTTGCAGGAAGGAGAATTTCTTAGTTCTATCTTTTGACAAGTCCTATTTATCACATGTCATCTGCAAGAGGCTCTTTGAAGCTGCCATATTATGGCATTAATCTAGTTCCAAAGTACTCGGGAAAGCTACAGAAGCCTTTGCAAATACCTCCAGCCTCTTCCAGTACCTTTTGAAGAACTTTGTGAAGGTTTAGGATCATACCACTAGAAACCTAAATGCCTCAACAGTTCTAGACAAAGGTATCACTTTGGTTTATATGATGTGGCTTGCAATTATGTTTTGAAATACAGGCAATACAGAAACCACCATGGAAAAAGATTATTTCTCTCTGCTCTTAGTACAGAGCAGAGTAAGTTTATAGGGAAACCTAAAGCTGTAAACAATGGAGTCAATGTCTGCAATGTTTGTCAGTGGATGGAAAACAATAATGAAATATTTATAAGCTTTTAGAAGTAATTACAGTGATGAGATGCAGATTTTAATTTGGAAGCAATAGCAAAATAAATGAAAAATTTATTTTCCATACTTGCTGGTTCACTTTCAGAATTACTAAAAAATAACTTGCCCTCCTTGTAGCAATGACATGTGCCAAATTACCTGATTAACTTACAGTTCTGTTCTCCTCCCATTAAAGTAATTTTACAAGTGGGTAAGTTGTCTGTCGTTCGTTTTCTTATCATAGCACTATGAAAAGAGATCTGAGCTTTTATTACTGATTATATTGCCTTTCATTGGCAGGACTGGCATTTTGTTCTCTTGCAACATGAACAGACTTAGAGTCTGTGTTTTCTTTGAGAAGAAGGCATACATTAGAGGGCTTTAAATCGAAAGGTTAGTCTTATAAGGTGAGCTAAGACAATGCAAACAAGTATTCCATTAAATTAAACATTGTGGTGCTCTGATATAAATGGCATTCTGAGATAATTCCAATTGTTTTACTTAAGACACTAAAATCTATGAATATAGCAAACTTCTATCTTAGGGTGGTCATGAACTGGTTGAGCTGAATTGCAAGATCACTGGGCAATAGTCTTAACTCCGCTTCCTGTGGACATGCCTGCTTGCAGTGGGAGCACAGTTAAGTAACAGCATCATCTCTTGGCCAATCTGTCCTTGAAACTTGAAATTCACCGTGTTTTCCTAGAAGAGCCAAACAAAGGGATCACTGCCAAGTTTAAACTCTGAGAGATTAAGTAGGATGCACATAATGCATAGGTATCATCATGGCATTCTACAGGAGATGAAGTTCACCCCCTGAACTGAAACAACTGTCCGTGATATTTCAATTGCTTATTTGTAAAGGGATTGCAATAAAATAAACCCTTTCTATATGTGAGAGTTATGATACTCAGCAGGGCTTTTTACTTTTCCGCCCCTGCTCAATCTCCTGTCTACTCCCTGATGCCTTGCATCCAAATCCCATGGCTTTCTGGCAGCACCTGAGGGAGGCCAAACTTCCCAGCAGAATACAGCACAGTTCTCATCGTGGTTTCAACTGCCTCACAGTAAAATGCATTTTGCTGTTGCACAAAAGGTGGAAACGGAGAAGTGCAAGTTTCTTTGCCAAGACTGTAAGTCACAAAAATGTGCGGTTGTATCTCTCACTTGGTTTGAGCATTGGTGTCTCAATACAATGCTCTAGGATGCTCAACGTGCCTATTTTCTTATATCTTACAGTCCAAGAAGACACACTGGTTAGAGCTGGACTGAATCCTGGGAATGCTACTGTTTATGATGCTTGTGGAAGTCCAGCTATTCTGCTTTGTTGGTGGTATTACTGCATTTTTTAGCAGTGATTCAAACGGAAATTTCTTGAAAGTAGGTTGTATGAGAATTCCTGAGGGCTCAAAGCACTTTCTTATTCAGTTTGGCATACCTTCCTGGGTGATGGCATCTTAGATTTCTATGACTTGTGCTAATTGCTCTATTTGACTCATGATCAGTTTTGTGAAAAATTCTGTGAGAAACCAACAAGAGATTTGAAATCTGAAACTGCTCATTAGGTATAAAATGACTCATGTTAAAAGAAGGGGAGGGAGTGAATATGACCAAGACACTAGTTGTTGAGCTAACTGTGTAGTCAAGTCAGAAGGTGAAACAGTAAATCAGGCTGACATTAAGCAAGGGCTGTAGTGATACCAAATAATGAAGGCAGCTAGATTTGTCTTCAGCACTGGCTGTTCTGCCAGGTTGATCACTTTGTCCTCATCTGAAATCTTTAAGGATCTGAAGGATTTGGACCCTGTTCCTGAAGTGAGCTCTATGCTTAGAGCCTGGTGCATCAACTTACAGTGTAGGCTAATGTACTGGAGAACTGCCTGATGTCAGGGCTCCTTTAAGTGCGAGATCCTGTAAAAACAAAATGTAATGACTCTTCTTGCCATATGTATTTGCATGCTAAGTAACAGGAAGCAAAGGCCTGACCATCCTTCTCCCCCCAAGTATTAACAGCGAATTTATTTGTTGTCTTGCTATTTCTCCTTTTCTTGCATGAAAATGTTTAATTTTAATTAGAAGCAAATCTACAGTATCTGTCTCTGTACATTTCCTTTCTTCAAGAACAGAAGCTATGCTTCAAAAAGAAGGAAGTGGGTGTTTTATTTTTGAATTGGGAAGAAGCAGGCTCTGCCTATGATCAAGACAGCCTGGAGACAGAGACACAAGTGTGCAAGGAGCCAGGCAGCTGCTTGGCAAGCACACTGACAGGTCTGGTCACTGGTTCCACTTCAAACAGAAAATACTGGTAAACTGTCAGGTTCATGCAAAACTCTTGGATTCTATGAAATGAAAGCTTTTGGATGCAGAATGTTCAAACTGAAATGCAGTTTACTGTACAAATAATCTATCTGCCTGAACACGGATAGTTAAACCAACATTTTATTTTCAGGGTTATTTTTGTCTTCTAGTATTTTTAGGTAAGGTGGGGGAGTATATAGAAAGAATAATCAGAAATAGAAAATGGGATTAAAGGACATGGTTGGGCAAGTGTCAT
Organism: Todiramphus chloris collaris; assembly: GCA_025345505.1. Taxonomy (NCBI): domain Eukaryota; kingdom Metazoa; phylum Chordata; class Aves; order Coraciiformes; family Alcedinidae; genus Todiramphus; species Todiramphus chloris. Next base: position 5,085,985 of record JANVCC010000039.1, on the reverse strand, counting down.
GGAAAAAGCAGGTAAGAGTGGTGGATGAGCACTTGAAAGAAGGAAGCTTCAGGCTTTTGCAGTCTGACTGCTCTTGCTGTTTAGAGCTGCAACTTCCAGTATGGGGGAGATGATCTGAACAGTTGGAGAAATCTTTCAAGAGGTCCAAGACAGAGGGAGATGTTGAAAAAGAGGAGAGAAAGGCTTGGGGAAATGTTGGATTGTGTTGTTACTAAGTGGGGAAAGAGGGTCAAGTCAGCAGTTATGCATAGGGGATGTACCTTCTGTACAAAATCCCAGTTGTTGCTCACTGCTGCTGTTGATGAGGATACAGAGTAGTGCTTTAAAGCTTTCTTTTTCTTCTGAACTATATGTGTGCAGGATCTCATGGATCTGAAATGTGGAGCATGAGCTGTATTAATCTGTGCTCCTGTGCTCTTCTAGAGCAAAACTTTACCTGCAGTAGCTGCCTGGCTGTGTTCTTGCTGACAGTCTCTTTTTTATTGAAGAGGATCAAAATGATCAGCCAAGCAGGTTACTTCTCTAGATGGTAAATCACAAGTGGACATGATTCAAAAGAGAAGGCCAATCTGTGGAGCTAGACCACTGTAGATTACAAGGCATGTGTTTATTTAACCCCTTTTAAAAAGCCTAGCAGTTTAACTTTTCCTCTGCTGAGTGCACTACACTTGTGTTCATCCAGCTCTGAAAGTATTTACAGCTGCAAGGTAGGCTGAGGCAAATGCCCATACCTTTATGACATGAAATTTTATTAGATGTTTAATGTCTCTTGTTCTGGGTGCGCAGACTTGAACATCTTGTGTCTAGCTATCAGAACTGTTCCCTGTGCACCTCTGCAAGCATGGATGGGATGTCTCAAATGACTGATGCCTGTTAAGATTCCTCCCCTCTGTGTTCATTCTTGATTAATTAATTAACTTAATGTTACTTGCTCAAAATAAAGCATGCTCCATAATGTCAGTGAAATCAGTGTGGGGACAGAGATTAACTCTGGCTGCCTCTGTGTGTTGGAAATACTGGACAGTTTGATTAGATGCATTCATCCACAACTGACTGGTCACCACTTCTGAAGCTTAGTCCCTAAGCCACTGACTAGAATATATCTAGATATTTGCAGAGGACTTCTTAGGGATTTACTTCACTCTGCAAGATATAAAGAACTTCACTGAAATCTACAAGCACTTAATCAGGAGAAAACAGAACTCAAATTATTTTTTATTCATTTAAATTCTACTTAACATTGCCTTCTGTATTGGAAGAATGAGGTAAAGTACCATGTTGCAGTCTGTATGAAAACACTAGGCTACTGGAGTCTAGATTGAAGTCCAGATACCACACCAATTGTTTGATAATATGTGTTGGTGTTTTTCATAAACTGACTTGAGAAAAAAAGATCTCCAGACTGTCGTGTTGGGTCATTCTAATATCAATTTAATCTCATTCCTACAGCTGTAGGACCAGAACAGATTGCAACAATTTGGAATATGGGTTTGGAAGATACAGGGGTAATTTGAAAAGTAAGGATATGCTTTAAAAAAAACAACCCAAAACTATAATAAAATAATTTTGAAAGAAGCTGTTTGGAATTAAAGCGATATTTATATATTAATGGGTAATCATTCTTGACATTGATAACAGGATATAACCAAAAAACATTGTGGCTCTTGGGGACAGAGATAAATTTGGATTTAAAGAAGGTCCAGCAAATATTTTGTACTTTAAGCAAAAGCAATTACTCTGGATCAGGTAGAACAGAAGTACAAGGGTTTTGGCAACGTAAGCAGCAGAATTGTGCATCCAATCAATAGAGGAAAGGCTATTACTTGTTATTAGGTGCGGGAGGTGGAATACAGCGAGCAGGTTGTGAGCAGCACGCCCCGGGAAGCTCCTGGGCACAGTGCTCGGCAGTGCTCGGGAGAGGGCGGCAGAGAAGCGGGAGTGCTCTGTGCGCTGCCTGCAAAGGCTTCCAACACCACGGAAATTTTGAAGAGGAGCGAGAGCACATCCGAGCTCTCAGAAGCCAAATCCCCTTCCAAAAGGCAGCTTCATCAGTCTTTAAAAAAAAAAAAAAAAAAAAAGAAAAGAAAAGGTCCGTAACTCTTTAAAATGTCAAATCCCTGTGGCAGCCCAGAAGACGTGGTGAAGCAGCAAGGCAGAGATGGCAAGATGAGAAGGGAGGACATGGATGATTCTCAGCCTGAGGGGAAGAGATTGAAGCTGGGGAATGAAGGAGGAAACACTGGGAAGGACAGAGAAGCAGCAGCAGCAAAAATAATGCCTTGTTTAGGCAGAGAAGAGCCCGTGCCCGAAGGAGGTGGTGAAGGTGAAAGTGTAAGTGAGGATCTTTAGTGGCTCTGAGCTGGGAAGGGGTGTGAGGTTATCATTGAAATTATTTGTCATCCTGAAGTTGGTAATTGGGCATCAAGTAGCGTGGGACAAATGAGATCAAGTGTCCTATCTCACTGACATTACAAGAATGTTACTCTTTAGCTTCTATCTTGGCTACATGCTTTTTAGTGCAGGAGTATGTATCACTCTTAGCTGCTTGCAAAATGTGTTGTGTCAGAAGTGATTTTTTTGAGGGGAGAAGGAACATGAACTGCTAAAGCTTGTTTTTCAGCTCCCCGTATCTATTTAGAAATTGGGTGATGGTACGTTGAAGTGGACATTTTGGGGTTTTTATCAGCCTGTCCATTCAGACTGTGAGCTGCATCTGTTGTGGAATACTATTGCAAAGCTGGGGTGAGGGGAGAGCAGAGCCTCCAGGGCAGGGGGAGAGCTGCTGCTTGGAGAGCTCATTTGTTCAGAGAGCAAATGTCATCTGTCGAGATTCTGGATGGGGGGGAAGCTGCAAAACATTTGTCTGTTACCAGATCTTTATACAAGGCTAACTTCGTCAGTGTTTTCTGACTGGTTATTCAGTTCAGCTGATGTGCCTGTCAGCAGGTTTATGAGGCATAGCAGTAAACTGAGGAGGGGGGTGGGAAGGGGACAAACATGTGGATTCCCAGTCAACTGAAGCTTCTCATCTCCTGGTGCAGTTTGGGCCAGGTACTTTTTCTGGACAAATACTAGCTGCTTCCCTCAACAGAAGAGAGGGAGGGTAGGGAACAATGTCTTGGGTGTAGATGTTTGCTGTTTCAGTCCTCCTACAGTGAGAGTATAGCTTCTAGAAGTCACTTAACAGCTGCTGAAATTTTAGTGCACGGATTTCATCTAGAAGTTTTCTGAAATGTTTTTTTTTCTCCCGGGATTGAATTCTTGAATGAAAATATTCCTCCTCAAATTAGGAGTCAAGCAGATGCTCCACATTTTGGTGGGATTTACATTTTAAATAACTAGAAAGGTAGTTTACTCAGTTCATTCTCACAGGAGGTAATTTCTAAATGCAACAGTTTTCTGACTCACAGAAGTATTTAAAGTATGTTTAGTGTGCCAGCTTATACAAGCAAAAGTCTCTTTTATCAGTCCATGGAAGTACGTGGAATTGCATGTTGGTATAAGCCTATGTATTGGGTTTCCAGTGGTTATGAAGGCATGCTCTTTTTAACTCTCAGTTACTAAGGTAGCACTCTTGTTCTGAGACCAATTTGGTAGAAAGAAATTACTTCCTTCCCCCCCCCGCCCCCAACATATGCAATATATGGCCAAGGTAATTGGTCAAATCCTAAAATCCTAACCCTTGCACTTCCCCCCCCCCCCCCTTTTTTTTTTCTTTTCTGAAAATAAAGTCTCTAAATCCATTCCAGTTCATGATAAATATCTGAATACCACTGTGGGTTGGGGTAGAAGTCAACAGACTTTTGATAGTATTCCCTAACTGTAATATTTAATCAGGAAGTTATTTAGCAATATGCCTTAATTGAATAAGTTTATTTTGTCTTCTGTGAGATCAAGTTTATAGAATGATGCATAACTAAATCACTGGGCTATGCCCCATTTGTGATGTTTGGCTTACTCTCTTATTAATTATTAATAAGCTACAGGAGAGTTATATGACTATGGGTACCTGTTGGTTTTGGTTTTTCCTTTGTTTGTGGGGTTTTTTTTTGGTTTTTTTTGTTTGTTTTTGTCTTTCTTTTTGTCCTTTCAAGGACCTGTGTGTGTCTGCTTCAATAGTTTATTCTGACTTTCCATCAGGGAGTTGCTGAAAATATTAAAAAGGCAAATGTGATAATGAGCAACTACTTCACTGTTTCTCTCCTGAAAAACTATTCTTAAATAGCTGTGATAATAAAATAGTTCTTATAACATTTCTTACATTAAACTGACTTTTATTCAAAACTCATCAAAGTTCAATGAGGCTGTTCTTTCCACTCACTCCAATGGACTCTTGCTTGGGATGTTATACACTGTTTTGTATTAAGTTCTATTTATTTTTTTTCTTCTCCCTATTTAAAACAATGTGTCTGAATTGGAGACATTATTAGAAATAAATGAGGTGACATTTGAAATTCTGTTAACATAAAACTCTTTCTAAAAACAATAAAAACTTGTTCAACAATTGCTGTAAGTGTCTGTCACCTTGTAGAGAGCAAGCTGCTGGAAAAGATGGACTCTGTGCCCTTAGGAGAATGACTTCATTTCTGTGCTTAGAAGAATCTTTATTTTAATAGGCATAGTGGTATGGGTAATCAATGCATGTATTGGCAGAACATTTCCTAATAGTCCATTATGACTTCTTTTTTAAAGAAGCACATTAAAATAAAAATTATAGGTTTGATTCAGCTTTGGACTAGTAATAAAAGAAAAAACCAAACAGTGCAGTAATTATGCTCTTTCTGTATTCCACTGCAATTAGCCTGACTCAACATGAATTCTTAGGTTGAATCTAGGAAATCAGTCTACCTGGGTGCTCTGCTCGAACTCATTACTTTACTTATTATGAAATTGTGTATTTTGAGAGAATGCAGACACCATCTATATTATATGCTCATGAAATGATGCATAATACTGCTGGGCATTTACTAGGCATTGTGCATTTGTAAGGGTAGCTACTGCTGTGCGGAAGTTGTTTGCAGAAGGATGTTTCTGCCAGTAGCTTTACTGGATGGAGCTGTTTGTTTCCCATGGGAATGAAAGGCTGCATGTCCCAACAACTAGTTTGCAATGGTATCTGGAATGATTCCTTCACTTAGTACTAGTAGCTAGTTAATGAAGTAACCTGGGGTAAAACTGTAATTGTTAATTTAGACATCTGTTAAAATAATTTGCTTCTTGCTTTCTCTTTTCATTACTTTCATTTATAATGAGGAAACTACTCCCAGAAGGTGTGAATCACACAATCTAAGGCCATGTAATTTTTTTTTCCTCTAATGTCTCTTTTTGGCATAGCATCAGAATGAAGTATTTGGTTCAAATGAAATGGAATGCAGTCTTTGGAGTTAGGTGCAACTTAAAAATGTCTCATTTGGTACAGATGGTAGGGAATTAGTATTTGGAAGAGCTCATGAGTCACCCCTTTTCATCAAAAGTTTGGGTAGAAGTATTTAACCAGGGTCTCTGTAGAATTCAGTCTACCTCTTCTGTGCCTAGAGGATAACACAGCTGTCAGCTACATGGTGCCCTGTGGTTGATTGTCACCCCACCCATACTCCAGCACATACTGGAATTTATTAATCTAGTATAAAATAGTATTTACTAAATCAGAAAGCACATGAAGAAGTAAGCATGCAAGTAATACACATGTTCTTCCCTTGACTAGCTTATAGCAGTTATCTGAGTAGTTAGTGTGTATCCTTGTAAGCCATGCATCCTTGCACTTAAAGGATACAGTCCTGTTTGGTCTCTCTTAAACCTATTGTTAGTCTGTGTGGCCTGGTAAAGTTTATTTTGATTTTGGTGCAAAGATATTTCTGTATTTATAATGCCTGCTTTGTTAAAAACCAAACCTGTTGTCCCCCAAATATTTGTGCAAATTTGGTAGAACAAGGCCAAATTCTGGAGTTTAGTTTGACTTATCTAGTGTTCACATAGCATCCAACAATCTTAACTGTGTATTCCTCTGTGTTGTCACCTGTGCAGGAATCTGTAGGAAAGAGCTTGATGTTTTTAATCTCTTTTAAACAACTTTCAGAAAGACTTAAGGAGTTTAGGAATTAAAGCACTGTTTCAAATTTTTACAAAAATTGCCTTTGTGAAGACTTGGGAAAAAAAGAGGAAAGTGTAGAAGTATAGTGAAGAAAAGTTGCAACTTCTCAATGTTAACATGAAAAGTCATGTCTTTATTGCAGTTTTAGGACTGTCACGGTGTAAAAGGAAATCTGAGAAAAGTATATGAAAACTTGTTCTTTAGTACTTTTGTAGATGGAGAAAACTGCTTGTGCTGATCAACTCTGAAGAACTGACTACACTGAACTCGTAGCATGTGACAAATCCAGACTTCTAAGTCTCAGATGTTAATGGATATTTTCAATACAGTTTAGATGGGCAGGTGTGGAATGCTGTGTGATGTCCTCGTCTTTATTTACAGAACAAATTGAACCCTGTTGTTACTTCCTTGAAAAGTGCTGTGAGATCCAGTCCATAAAAATACTTACTCTTTAAAAGTGTTCCCTCTTTCGTTGTTCCCTCACACCTGACTGATGCTTCACAATAAACTTGTACTGAACCCATTTGATAGAAGCACCTTGTTTCATCTTTTTGCTGACGTACCAGTACTCCCAAGCTGTGGAAGAACATGCCTTGGAAAGCTGATCATTTAAAACATTATTTTTCAGGAGGAGAGGAAGGATTTTCTAGGAATTAATACACAAACTTGAAATTTAAGACCTAATATTCAGTTCAAGATAAAACTCTCTCATGTGAGGAACAGGTCTGGATTCACAGTATCAAATTAAAAGCTCTGTAAAGACCAGGTGAGGATATAGAAACTGAAACATGTTTCTGGATTCACTGCAGAAAGTTCAGTATGTGCCTTTAGCAGCATGAGCTGGTGTTGTGCAGATGCTTGAGGTAAATAGAAAAGATGTAAGGAGGCATTTGAATATGAGAATGGTCTTAATCTAGACAAAAGAAACGCACATTGTTTATCTTTTATGTTTAACTCAGGTTATATGAAAAGTAGTTTTTGTCTCAATAACTCAAGTCTTTTTCATGAAATATATGCATCAGCAAAGAACTAAGTGTAAGAAGTGGATCTGAAATCTGACAGTTTTGACTTTTTTGTGCATGGCCGTGCAACTTTACACTGTGTTAATTCAGTTCCTCATACAGATTTCTTTTGGATTTAGAAAACTTACTTGCTCCTTAGAGTTGGTTTATTAAGGAAACTTGTTTGTCTGTACATAGTGTTATGTTCATGATCATATTTATGAATATTACTTTGAAAGGAAATCATGTTTAGAGTGGGAGAACCTGGGATGGTGGGTCCATACTACATTGAGAGACCAATTTAGAGTGACAGTTTTTGACTTTCAAGGTCAAAAGTCAGAGTGAAACATTTTACTGTCAAGGCTGTGGTTTAGTTGCGGGGTGTGTGTGTGTGGTGGTGTTTTTTTGGTTGGTTTGTTTGTTTGTTTTTGTTTTTTCCCTTTCTCCTTATACTGCTGTTTAAATCTATTGAGATCCTTTTGTCCTCAGAAGTTACAGAAGGGAATGGACCACATCTAGGAGCACACCATAGATTTGGAACATTTTGAATAGTATGTCATTTGAAACATGTTGTGTAAAGCAGTTTACATTGGCCCTTCCACTCTTGCCTCTTCTTGGGACTGGTTACCTAATTTAGAGAATAATTTAAGGATTTAGTCTAACTGTGATATATGCTGAAATTAATGTTTTTCTTGTTTTGATTTGGAAAACAAATTCTGTCATCCAAGACAGAGGCTTAGTTATTTGTCTTTAAAAATGGAAAGGCAGGAGATAATTCTTTAGAAGTGAGTGGAGGTCTTGATATATACTGCTGGAATGACTTCCATGGCAATACTTGCTAAATGCTAGTAAGGGAGCCTTTGGTAGAAAGGTGTGGATAAATGATCTTCAAAAATTGGTTTGTATTTGATTCCACATCCAAGGACAAGTCAATGGAAAATGTTCTTCCTGAAACTGATTCATCCTCCTGTTAACCTTCTGTTGGTTAACGCCCATGTCAGTTGGTAAACAGTGTTGCTTTGACTGGAGCAGGAATAACTGCAGTAAGGAATTGGCTAGGGCAGCTAGAGGCAGCACAAATAGACCCTTACGGATGACCTCATTTTAACATTTTTACTGTAGTTAGGAGGACAGATCACTAGATGGCAGGGGGTAAGTGTACAAAACTTGAGTCTTCATATGGACTGCATGATTGTTTTGAAACATGGGGGAAATATAATTTTATTCAGTGAATGACTGCCTATTTTTAACATGTAATTGCAACCAAGAGTGGCATAAGCCCTTTGTATTTACCTCTTGGAAACTTAATTTCACTGATAAGAGGCATTCACAGAGTATTTCTGTCTCAATTAGAATAATCAATTACCTAATACTGTAATTCTTGTAAAGTAGGTGGAATACTACTTTTGATTGAAATTACAACCAAAATGTGTTAAAATGTTCTGATGTGCAAAAGATGACATCTCTGGTCTACAGGGTTGAATTAGTGTAGATAGGAAATCAAGATATTGGTTAATTGCTCTTATTTGCTACTGTTCTTCTCATTCTGTGTGTATCAAATAATCACACAGTCATTAAAAACATTTTTTTTTAATTTCAAGTCTTTATGATTCAGAAATTAATACAAATATTTACTTTCTGGATGTCTTTTTTTTTTTTTAAAACACATTTACAGTCTTAATCTCTAGCCTGAATTTAAACAATGGGGAGTATGCCATGGAAGCTATGCAAAAATTGAAAATGGAAGCAGGCTAGTGCTTCACTAGTTTCCCCTTTCCTGTGGAGTACTCAGTGTTCAGACTCCTTTGTGAGTGCATTTTTACTAAAGAGTTAGCTGTTTTGTTCCATTAAATTAGACTGTAGTGTGTGATGTGCTACCACCCATGTATTTTCTCTCTGGAGAATGCACTTAAGGTGCTGAACATCTGCTTTGTCCACTGCAGTTCTTAAATAGCCCAAAGAGTTACACATAGTCCTGTCGACAGTAGAAAGGAACTTATCCTTTAAATTAAGAATACAGAACATTGAGTTCGTATAGTTGTCTTGTGTCCTGGACTCTTTCCTTCTGGCATCTTAATCTATTATTAAAATGGACTTAACTTTTTCAACAGTTGTGAAGCAAGATGGTTAACTAACAGGAATCTTCTAATAGCTTGGTGCAGGAGAAATACAACAGTTGAGTAACTTAATGTAATGTTATCGACTGTAAGTGGTAGATAATGAAGTAATTCTCAATTAATTGGACTGAAATTTAATTAATAACAGTGCATCTAAGGCTCAAAAATCAATGAGGAGTGGCGGCAAAGGGCGTGTTGGTAGCTACAGTCCTTGGAAAGGATACTTTAATTCTAGTCCTAAAAGCAAAACTTGTTTAAAGTGTGAAAGATTTCTGAGGCACAATCATTCTAGAAATCTGTATTTCTTTTACCTGATATTTTCTTTCTGCATGCTTACAATATAATGCATTCCAGCCATACTCCAGTAACCATTACGTGGAGTTGTCTGGCTATGATGCTACAGAACGCTAATGTTTCTATTCGGCTGTCTGGGGTACTTGCAAGGAAACGCGGACCATGTTCTGGATAATTGTGCTTCAAATGCTACTGTGTATTACAGATCATGTGGGATCGCTAGGAAGTAACACTGCTCTGGTCGTTTACTTCATTTTAAAGAATGACTCTTAACTGCTGGGTAACTGGACAGATATCCAAAAGGTGAAGGGAAAGAGAAGCATGTACTTGTCCAAGTCTATCCAGCAAGTCATTGTGTGAAATGCTCTAGCTGCTCATGTTCCAGGCCTTGGCTCTTAAGACCAGTGATCCCCAACATGTGACTTGGAGATAAACTCTGGAACCTTTAGTTAGTCTTCATTGCTATAAGAAAGTAAAGGCTGCTAAAAGCACGCAAAGTTGAGTATCTGTGGTGTATTACCTGCTCAGTGTTGTTGCCTGAAGGCTAGCAATGGCCACTGCAGAATCAGACATCAGAGGTAAACTTAAAGGGTTTGGTGTTTTCCCAGTGTCACAATGACCTTGAATAGTTGATCAAAGATAGCATAGGATCAGTCATTAATGGCATACACACAAAGGGCTGTAAGTTTCTGCAGATGCTCTAATTACTTTGATGGTATTGGTTACCTTTGATAATAAAGAGAAGATGGAAAAATCTGTATAGTTTCTAAAAAGTTTGTGTTATTGTTATGTCAGTGAATAGTGTGGTTAATTCCTGGTTTAGAGAAGCATTGTTATCTATTCAGTCTCCTTACTATGAACGTAACAATTAGGGATTTTAGTAAGATGGTATCTTAAGATGAGAATTTCAAATAACATGTGTAAGCTCATACAGAAAATGCAGAAGAATGTCAAATGACTAAGTCAAAATGACTGCAGATGTTGGAAGTCTGCATAACATGGACCGTTTCTGCAAGATCTGAAGGCAAAAAATGTGATGTATTGTCAAATACTACCCTGGTAATGATCTGTGGTTTTTTTAAATGCTGGTTGCATCTTCCTTATTAATATTCTTATCATTACTTGAATCTGATTTAGTGCTTTCTATTGAACGTTTGTTTCTTTTAACTGGGTCTTAGCCTTAAGTGGCAGAGTAAAACTTGCACAAACAGCAAGGATTTAATTTCATCTAGTAAATTTGTACTAATCTGTAGCATAGTGGATCAGAGGTGCTTTCCTCTTCCATCCAAATTTAGTGAACACTAATTACATGCTTTGTGCATATGAAAAAAATCCAATTACTTTATGTTCATTATGCTAGTTCCCACGTTTCAATATCCAAAGTCACTACTCTATGACTGAGATAGGCCAGTCCTGGTAAGAGTTCCAGCAAGGTTAAGAGTTGTTCGACAGCTCCTGGTAAAGTACAGTAACTGTATTTTGTGGTTGATCAGGACACAGTTGTGCTGGGGCTGAGTAAGGAATGTACTTGCAGGAAGAACAGCTGCACCTATACAGTGACCAGCTCTTTGTTAGCACGGGATTAGAATGATGGGGGAGAAATAGTTCCTTACTGAAGTATACTGGAACAAGGGTGGGAGAGAGACAGCAAGAATGGCTGCAGAGCCTTATCTTGCATTTAAATTTGACAGTCTCGCTGAAGTGTACATCCCAGTTCCGCTTATACCATGCAGGCCTCAGCAACATTTTTATTTAATTACACATGTACATTAAAAAGGTTGTTGTTGTTTTTTTGGTTTTTAATTGAATTGATAAAGTTCATATAAATTCCTGTACAAATAGTATGAATATTTGTTTTACATATTGAGATGTACTGTGGATTCAACAAATAATATTTTCAGTGAATATTATTTTCCAGAAACTTGAAGGCTAATCACAAAAAATATAAATGGATTTAGAATGTAAAATTCCAAACTGTCACCACACTGAGATTGTTAGTTCCTTGAGCTGGGCCGTAACTAAAGGGCAAGTAAGCATTCTGATCAATAACACACTGGTGAAGTGTTCTGAGATGCTGATAGGTTTTTCTTTTTTCTGGTTTTTTTTTTTTTTTTTTTTTCCCTTTAACTAAAATATATATTCCAACTAAAAAACCTAATCTCTTACACTGTCTCCAGAGGGCAAAATCATTGACTGTTATGTTTAGAAGCTGTCTGTGAATTAAAAGTCTATATAGAATGGAAAGAATGCTACTTGATCAATTAATCACTTCTTACTTAATGTAAAATAAATAACAACACCATAGAAAGCTGTTGCATTAGATTTTTAAAAAGACTGGTTCTTAGAAAAGCAGCAGGACAAAATTCTTTCCTCTCACTGGAAGTTGACTTCCAAATCATACAGTCACAATAGTTCTTTGGTTGTGTAGCAGTATTTTCTTCCAGTGTGTCTTAGCAAGTACGTGTTATGCTCTTGGCCACTACTATGTAGACCCTTCTTAGATTTCAAGGCTAGAATTGGCTGTTAGACCCTGGTTTCTTTTAAAAGTTAGTACTAACTCCATCACTTCTCTTTGAGATGGAACACCTAATTTTTAAAAAACAACCATAGTTGACTAAAGGTTTCAGGTCAACCAATCTTCCCTGTAGCTGAAATTTGCCCAGGTGCGCATAGCGCAGTGTGTGTATATATATATATATATAAAACAAGTATATATATTTTATATATATATATATAAAAAACAAGTATATATATATATACCTGTTCCACTAGACCTCATTGACTCCTGTGATGGGAATAAAATCATCACCTTCTCTTGGATAAACCAAGTAACTGTATCCATGTACTTTGTTTTCCATCTTGAAGGTCTGGTTTCTATTTTGTAATAATTACTGTTCACCCTCTCTGTCTCTTTGCAAGTTTTTTGCAACATTTTTAAAGAAAGCTGACTCTGCTGGATTGTCCCCTCTTAATCTTTCAATGGTTTAGGTACAGCTTAGATTTCAGGTTAATTTACCAACAACTGTGAATTAGGTAGTAGTCATGTTGGTACATTGTTGCCTAGCAAAACTATACCCTCATCCTGCTTTTGTCACAAACAATTCTGTTTGTTGATATGGAAACACATTTCTGTCAGACAAGCCCAGAATTTATCACTGATGTTTTTAAGTTGTCTGAAAATTGCCGGTGACTTTATTTATATGTACCCACTTTCCTCAATTAATGGGGCGGAGGGGGAAGGAATAATATTCATGGAAGGACAGATCCTTGTGGACATAATTGTAGAGGCATCTTAATTGGAATGACCTTGTTCCTTTTTTTTTTCATATGTGATTGCTTTTAGTTCATTTTAAAGTGCACTGTGTAGCTGTGCAGTTAAACCAATCTGCATATAGATGTTAGTACTTCAGAGTAGTTCATATATATATATAAATATAACAGTTATTTTTATAAGTGGAACTCCCAAACTTCAATCAAAAATCACTTCAAGTTGGACTGTGCTTGTTTTCCGTAAGACACCACCAGTTGTCCATAGTCATTCTGCTACATAGTCCTGATCTGTATTCTGATTGCCTTGGTTGTCCTAGATCAGTGCAGCATTGGGCAGCTGCTTCCTACAATTAAAATACGCTGAACAGTCTTTTTTTTTCTTTTTTTTTTTTTTTTTAAGAAAGTATTTCATTGTATAATAGAAAGCAATGGATTCCTATCTTGTTGTTATTACCTGTTGACAGATGAATTTTTCCCCATATATTGTTTTCCAAGATCCTTAATCTTCCTAGCTGATGGGTCAGTTTGGATAAAAGACCAGATATTTTTGTGACACAAACTACTGTTTGGTGCCTCAGGACTTAAAGCCTATAACATGTGTATAAGGTAGCTGTTAAAGCTGTTCCCTTGGGGATATGCACAGTGTGGATTGTTCTTAGCAGGGAAGCATTTAACAAAAACAAAACCCAGAAGAAAACACAACTGTGTGGCTGAAATAAATTGTGAGCTAATGTGGTCTTGTATTTCATAGAAAAACCGGAGTCACCTTGTACTGAAGACAGAGAAGTGATGTCTAAATCCCAGAAAAAAAAAAAAAAATCTCACCTCCAGAGTTGGTTGGATTAATCACTGGATGCTCTGAACCACACAAAGCAGTGAATGACCATCAGCAAATAGAAGTGTGTTGAATGGGAGCTGTATATACAAGTTTGACTATTGATACCTTTTAAGAGGATGAAGTATGGTGTTACTGCAGAGCATTGTCAGTTTGGCTCTGAGGCCTTGGAGCTTCTTGGTTTTCTCCTGTGTCCTAATAATGTTTTCTTACTACACGTTGCAGAAACACTCCTATCACCTCTCCTGAAATGGACTGAGCTGTACTATAACATTAAAGGCTCACATGCACTGGGAAGCACATTTTGTGGAACAGCTATTGCACAAGGTTAGGCAAGTGGGATGCCTGGTAATGCTGAGAAGACAGATGCTTAGTTTTGTTTAGGTTTTTTCACTATGGAAAAACTATGTTTCTACAGAGCAATATGTTATCTCAAACCACCTAGTAAAAAAAGAAATAAAAATATACAGCAATTAATGGTATTTTATGCCGATTGTTCTGTTTTCTCAGTACACAGCAGTTTTCATGGGATTCCAAAGGATAGCATCTTATTATCTCTTTGCTTTCTTAAAGCTTGTTTTTGTAAAATAAGCATTTGCCTAAATTGCTAAAGTAGATTTTAAAACTTTTTGTAATACCAGCTGTGTAATTGCTAAACATGTTAATTTAAATGTTTGTTAAAGGAAGGGGGCTTTTTCACTTGCTAATCTTCAGCCCTTCTTCACAGAAGACAGTCCTTTTGCAGAAACAAGCAATCTAAACATCAAACATGAGTTTACACTTAACACTGGTTGGTGGGGGAATACAGATAAAGAATACGGGAATAAACAGTAGAAACAATTTTCTTTCCTCAAAGTTGTCAAGAAGAGAGGGAACTAATGCAAGGAACTGTTGTGAAGCTCCTAAGGTACTTTGCTGTTCTTAAGGCTTCTTCCTCAAAATCTAAAGGTACTGTTTGTGCTCCCTTTGAAAACCAAAGAAATTGGTCGCTAAAGTCATAGCCACAGAGAATGAGACCTGTTAAGAGTGTGTCTTGCTGGAGCTGGATGTCAGGTTCTATTTAAACATATTTGCTTTGTCTTTGACAATGTTCAGATTATTTAGTATTCACCAAAGTGTTTAACCTTTGTCTTGTTGAGAGCTTCATGGTTTTGCTCTGTTGGCACTGGATACTAGTCTGTAGATGGATGACACAAGCCAATGCTTTAGTGTCTAGTATCCCAAGATCCTTTTTTCCTTAGGAAACTAAGAAAAATAATGCAGCTGTGAATCTGACTAATATTTTGTTTTCTCACTTTGCATGGTAATTTTTCTTCTTCATCTTTAACTTAGAAAGAAGTTAAAATTTCTGTGCTTTTAGCTTCTATTAGTTCAATCAAGGGTCCCCAGACTCCTGAAGTGGCTTTCCTGCACAATTTAACAAGAATTGATTCTCTCATATGAAGCAAGTAGTTGAAATTCTCATATTCTAGTATTACTCATTTTATAAATGGCAAAACTAACACTTCAACATACACATCTCCATTAGGTTCAACTAAAACTGAATTAAAGTTTGAAAAGCATCATGAGTTTCTCTGATGAAAGGCCTTATGCAAATTTGGGAAGTGTGTTTATTATTGCTGATAATAAAAAATGTGTTTCTTCTGAAGGGCTTATGTTAAGCTACAGCTTGAAGGTGACTTGGGGTCATACTGAATAGAATCTTTGTCTGCATTCAGTGCCAGGAAGCCCTTGCAAGACAAGGCAGATTCCTTCACCTTCAAAATTAATGTTTCAATATTACTGCAACTGAGTTCGATTTGCAAACACAGTAACTAATTTCCTTCGGTTAAGGCCTAAGGGAGATGGTTACTTTCTGTACAACACTTATTAGACATACTCTTAAACTGAAGGAAATGGCAAAAACTCCATAGTTGACATTGGGATCCTCCTAAATCTCCCAAGACCTGAGCCAGAATCTGTGTTTTATGTATGGTTCAAGCTTTAAGCCCAGTAAGACTACAGTAAAGTGCACTTGTATTAGAAGAGCCTTGATACCTCCTGCAGAACTGACACAAACATGTCATTAAACAAATTGTGGTGTTTGTTTTCTTGTGTTTAAATTTTTTTTTTTGTTGTTGTTCTTCATTGTATGGGGCATTTGCATGAAAATGGGATCTTGAAGAGTTCATCTGTTTCTGCTGCTCATTCCTCACCTGGAGGTGCAATCTTTACTCTGATTTGCAATTAGTTACTGTGTAATTGATTGCAGCATCAGAGTTGGTATTATGCTTTTGAGCAGAGAGGGAGCAGCAGGAGCTGATGAATACTTAAAACCACTCAAGTTTCGTGCAAAGATCTTCACAAAATTACACACACTGGGGGAAAGATGAAATTGAGAAGTCTCACAGACTGAGTGGAATGGTCCTTAAGCTACTATTTTAAATGACCTGTCTCTCATCAAGCCAATGTCAAATTAGGAACCAATTCTAGCTGTGCTGGAGCAGGAGCAAAGATTGATAGAACCTACAGGGAGACGTCAACAGCTCTTCTCAGACATTTTATATGATTAGGGTACCTGTGGCTGGGGCAAGATTTCTGTTATCTGGAGGAGGAAATCATCACTTCGAGGTATGAATCAGGTGCTCATTCCATCATAGGACTGGTGGCTTGAGCCAAGAATTGAACCCACTGCTTGACCAGGGAGAAACACAGATCTGCATTAACATTGTTTTAAATCCTAGAAACCTATTATTCCAGCGAGAATGCAAAACAGATCTGAATTGAGGCAACTGCATCTTCTGGGAAGCAGATGTTTTGTAATATATGTAGCAGTGCCAGGGATGGCAGCTGCCCCTTGGTTCTAGCTCTGTCCTTCTGGAAGGATGTAGCCAATAGTTCTGATAGTGTGGACCTGAGTTCCTCTTCTGAGACTGAAAGAGCTCAACTGCCTTTGAAGTATCCTAAGTAAAGCTCCTTTATTATACCTAGTTTTCTTAATAATACGCTTGTTTTTTATACTTCCTAGCTGTTGCAAGATCAGGGACATTTGAGTTACA
This sequence comes from Todiramphus chloris collaris, assembly GCA_025345505.1. Taxonomy (NCBI): domain Eukaryota; kingdom Metazoa; phylum Chordata; class Aves; order Coraciiformes; family Alcedinidae; genus Todiramphus; species Todiramphus chloris. Next base: position 5,069,339 of record JANVCC010000039.1, on the reverse strand, counting down.
TAGATGTTCTAAGAGTGTCTTTGGGACAGTTGCCAGTGGGCTGTCTTGCATGTTACATTTGGTAACAAATACAGGCACAAGATTTTAAGTGTGAGTGTAAGGAAGTGTTAAAGAGAGAATGTAACATTCTGATAAAAGTATTTGTTTAACTTTGTTGCGCCTCATTCCCAGATTAATTTTGAGGTTTTTTTTCCTGTGGATTCTTTCAGTTTATAGATTGGGAGCAGGGCTGGGGGGAGATTCCTTTTCAGTTTTCATGGATATGAAACGGCCAATATAAAGGAAAGCCACGTCCTTTCCTCATTTAGCTTGTCAGGCACCTTGCTGCATATGGTCAGGAGCTATACAGCATAAGAAGTGCCCTGAAGCAGGATATGATGAGATGTTTCTAAATAAACATTTCCCAACAAGTGCAAAAGATAAAGGTGAGAAACACATTGTTCCCTGGAAAATGTATCTAGTTATAATGACAACATGGAGTGCTGGAGATGACTGAATTGTTACTGCTGACTTTGATATACAGCTGTGTGTAAGCTCTGCTTACATGGCGGGCTTTTGTTGCAAATGAACTTTATTGGCTTTTTTTTTCGGAATATAGGTACTTCAGAAGGTCTCCTTGTTTAATTCAGATTAAATACTGGATGCTGTTGGGGAGTATTGAGAGCTAGTGAAAGATGTCTTACTGTGCATGTGCATAGGTAGGTCATATCCCAAAATAACATGAGGAACTTTGAAACCCAAACAAAATGCTGAGGCCGTTATCACATTGCCTTCAATTAAGGGACAAATCAATGTTTCAGCCTGTCTGTCCTTTCTGAAGTTGTTTTTAGAATCTTGGTATTTAGGAATCCCCTATGACTAGGGTTTATATCCTGCTTGCCTGTTTTCAGCATTCTCTCTGCCCTTTTGTCTCCCCCTTAGCAGGGTGTGTATGGTTTACAGCAGCCAGCACAGTTCTCCAGGGTTTTGACTTTCACCTGAGACTTTAGTAACTGGAAGAAAAACTTCTGATTAGAGAACAAACTTGCTTACCTTCATGGCCTGTTCGGCTGCAAGATGCATATGCTTTCATCTCCTCGAGTGATTAAGGAGGCTGAATTTAGAGCTTGCTTTCATTGTTAGTGCAAGTGTCAGCTTGCTTTCTTCTGCTTTGGTTTTTTTTCATAAGTACCAGATAGCCGTTTTACTTTTCTATTGTAAATGCTGAAAAGCTGCAGTGGGAAAGGAAAGTGTCCAGCACTACACACTTTGAGGAATAAAGAAACGAAATAATCCTGAAGCTGTTATTCCTCACTTACCATCTTTGGGCTACAGATTTGGAGTGAACTGCCATAGGTCACTTTAAGCATTATAAAAAATTCCAACAGCTTAACATCAAGAAATGCAAGAAATTATACAGTTAGTATGAGCAAAAATGTGAGTGTACATATATATATATATAAACTCTTAAATCTAACAAATACATAGGATTTATCATAAAGCTACTCTTGCATTACCAATCCATGTATTAAATTTTAAGTAAAGCTCTTTTCAAATTTGTGAATCTGCCTTCAATCATGATATTTTAAAAGCAGTAATTTTAGGTTCCATTTTTCTGTTACCTTCTACATTTTAAGCTGTTTAGATGATATTTTAGTGACAGATTTATCTGTAAGACTGCAAACAGGAATGTAAGCTGTTACACAAGAATGTAAATTGAAAGCTGATTTTTTAGTGAAGCTGAGTTTCTGAAATAATTCCATCACTTTGGCAGTACAGAATTTCAAGAATTAACCAATGTGTTAATAAGAATCTTGTTTTAAAAACTGGAAACCTAGAAACATTAATACTTGCTGGAAAGAAAATACTTTTAAATCAATGGAAGCTTTAAATGGATTGCCAGATCAGGCTTTACTGTTAGAAATGACTTTGTGTATCCTCTTCATTAATATCTTGTCAAGTTCTGGCCTGCCAGGCAGTTGAGCTCACAGCACTGTAGTCTCACCTTCAATTTCAGCAAAATGAAGGATGCTCAGCTGCTGGCAGTAAGTGTGGGTCAGTTCGTTTCTTTCAGTCACCTTCCATAATAATTTTAGGAACTTTAAGAACATTTGAAGCAGGATGAATTGGAGCACTTTCTAGGAATTTAACTTGATTTCTTTTTTTTTTTTTTTTTTGAGAAGGTATTGAGGGCAAGCTCTAAAATATTACTGTCACTATTTTGAATGCTCTTTGAAGAGAAATTTTCCTTCTTACTGAGATGAAGATGGAATGACAGTATTGCACAGATTCTTCATTCTCTTCTTCCATTGGTCTTTATAAAAGATTTAGATAGTTTGAAAAGCCCAAATAATTACTTGGGACTATAATAACAAGGCAATCTTGACAAAACTCATTCAACAGCAAATTACTGCTTTGTGCATGATCTCGTAGACAGCATTCTACCTGTATGCTGTCATTAGTGGGTTCACTATGTGGAGACCTCATCTTAAAAAAGGCTCCATCCATCTGTGAAGTGGTGAAGCAGATGCAATCAGCATTTTAAAAAATAATTCACAGTAAAAGCACTTTTTAAAGGAACAAAATAGCTAACCTCTTTACATCTTTTTTTTTTAAAGGAATCTGCTGCAAAAGTGCAACATTTCCATTTATCAAAAGGAAAAAAGAATAGGCTATGCAAGTCAAAACAAAGCCCTTTGAAAAAGCACTTCTTGGAATAAAATGTAAGTGGAAGCAGTTAATAAAAAAACCCCAAACCAATAAATCAGCTAAAATCAAGAAAAACGTCTCCATAGGTCATAGTTGCCCTTTTTTTTTTTTTCAACCACGTTAGTCACACAGTGTCTTGTGCGGACAGGTGAAAACTGTGTGCTGTGGTCCCTCTCCTGCAACGTGCCTGCTGTAGGGGATGCAGTTGTTTTCTCAGGGGGCAGTAGTGCTAATATGCTCTTCTCTCAGAATAGCTTCTCATTTACAGAAAATGCCTTACCTCATTCTGAAAATTCATGTGCATATGAAATACTAAATGCTAAATTTTTAAACTGTAAATTATTCCTGTAGTCACTCCTGTGGTTGCTAATTTGTGTTTATTGTTTGCTGCTGTGCTATTTACAGTAGCATGAAGACATTCCTAAGCTGGTCTGTCTTGCTTTTGTTCTTCCACATGGTCATGCAGCTTAATTTTGCTCTCCATAACTAATAAGGGCGTACTTGTAAGGTCACAATGAGAAGGCTTTGTTACACTTCTTCAGAGGCTTTGATTTGGCCTGGGAAAGTGCTGGCACATGCCTTTCAGTACTGTTTAAGTTCCACTTAAATCAGTGGTACCGAAAACATACTTTAAATAGGGTGGATGCAATCATATCCTCAGAGTCAGGTGCTTGTTTCACTACTTTGCTGAAGAATAAAGAGAATCTTGTGCAAGCTGAAAGAATCAATTTTTTTTTTTCTCCTGGGGTCATAGGCAGAGTAAAGTAGGTAATATAAAAGTCTTAAATGGCAGCAGAGTGTTTCTGAGGAAGCATATTTTGGATCATGTATCCATCTTCTTAGTGTACAGGAAAATTAACGTCAAGAAGTTTTTGAATCTGTATGGTGGTAAACTTAAGGTAGATTTTGGTGAGGTCATTTCCTGGACTGCATTACTTTAGAAGTAGTGGAAATGCATCTAGCATTCAAACCACTGTTACAAAGCTGTTTCCTAAGTAGTTGCCTTCTGCAACTTCTGTCTTCATTTCAAAGTCTCTGCAGGTTTCCACTCAATGGGTTGATTTCTTGTTTACATTTAGAGCAGAGACAAAACTGCCTTCCACAGAGCTATCAAGAAATATAGTGTCCAAGAAGACCATGACTGCTTCAGGTTTAGTGTTAGTCTCCTAGCAGACAAGAGAGCAACCAAATGGTTGTGGTAAAACTCGTTTGATCAGATGAGGTGAATGCTGAGTGTAATGCATTCACACAGGTACAGGAATCACTGGGTGATATATTAGTAGATCACAGGAATGCCACCTGGTTTCAGTGTTTGCTGCTCTATGAAGCCACTTCAACTCTCATGTCTAGTAATACGCAGATATGTGTATTAATGGTTTCTGTGTCATATTAAAGTAACAAATAAATAACTTTGTACTTTATAGAGCCTGTACGATGTAGAAAGCAAACTGTGCTGTTGGAACACAAGATTGCTAATCAATTACTTCATGTTTGACACTGGATCTCTTTGCTTTCCTTGCTAAGATCCTCCTTCAGCACGCTGTGAAAGTGAAGGTGCTTGTGAGTTTGACCTATTATTCAGAGATAACTGCAGACTAATAACAACTTTGATCATTGAGAAATATATTCAGTTTTGACCTGCAAGGCAACATAAATGTCCTGTTTATCTGGAAAATGAAAGGTAGTCCTACATTTTCATCAAAATCCTACCCTTTCCTGTAGTTTACTTCCTATGGAGGGAAAATGCAGAAGAGCTGATTTCTGTAAATCAGCTGCAATCATCTTAGCGGTACTCATTTATCCAAATACTGCTTTGAAAAATGGCATGCATTTAATGGTACTGAAAATTCCTTGTAGTCTGTAAAAATAAAAGATGGAATTTGGTTAGTGTGGCTCAAGTGCTTTTTCCAGACTCAAATCAGACTTCAGTTTCATCAATACTCGGTCTTCCTTGAGTTTGAAGATCATCTGCTCTGAAGTGGAAAGTGGATAGCCACACAATTTGTCTGTGTATAGCATTACCAGAGTTGTCACATGGTGAGTCAGCTTTAGAATTTTTGTTTATCAATGTGTGTAGTTTTATCACAGAGTAATAATGCTTAGAGATTTACTGTTTATTTTCTCAGATTTAATATTGCAGCAAAAATCTTTAGCTGACATTCACTATGTTATTAAGCAAATGTTTCAGTGTGAGGGACAATTTGTTTTTTCTTTGACTGACATGACTGTACTTCCTTTTAAAACTCAGTGCAAATAAGATCTCTGGATTTAATATTCTTTGTGTTTTTTCTGCTATTGAATAGGCAAGTCAGTTTAGGTCCTTGTTATTTAATATTTATTCAGGGGTGGTATCTGAAAAATCCCTTCCTTAGGAATTAAATATGCCTCTTATGATAACAGGCACTTTGGATCTAATAGAAAATCAAAGGAGTTGGTAGTGAGATTCCTCCTGCTTTTATACAGCCATTATTGCTCGTTTGAGTAAAAATTTAAAAGTGTTTTTCCTTTTCTCAGAATCAGGCTCTGCGCTTCTCAACTTAAGTGTATTGTACTTATTACTACTTCTTTGCAGTGATGCGAAGAGATACTTGTCTGAAAACAACTTCATGAAGTTAAAAACTGTAGGAATATTTGTGTCATATAAAACTGGGAACATCTGATCACTTAATGTTAGTTAATTAATATTACAGGCCTTTAACTTGTACTGAGTCTGGTGAAATGACAGAAGTGTTTCCTACAGTCTGAAGGCTTTCAGTGTTTATCTTTGTGTCAGGAAACTCAGACTGAATAGAGAATCTCTCACTCTTTTGAACCTCTTTTCTCATGGTGAATCACCTTGACTATTCAAAAATATACATGAACTATGCCAGGTTTTTGTTTGGCTTTATTTCAGTTCAGGTTCTGGATGTTGGCTCTTGTTTCATTTTTCTGTATCAAATTAGACATGTCTTTAACATCTAGTATTTTTCATTTATGGATTGTTATAATTTATGAGCAATACTGATTTTTTTTTTATGTGGAGACTGGATAAAGGGTTTTTTTAAGGCATGGAACTACAGATATCTACATAGAAGTAAGTGTAAATGTTTCAGTAAGGGCTGCAAAATCCTGAACCCCACATTTCTCGGTATGTGAGAACAGGAAAATGTTAAAAGTATGTATGGAAATATATTTTCTTTATCATAAATCTTCCTCTGACTCATTGGTATGCAACTACCAAGTAATTGTAATTTAAGCTCCATGCCAGAGGATGTGTGATCCAAAAGTAATTCCTGCTCATGTAATGCTCTGTAGTGTGATCTGGAAGCTGAACTTAATTATGTATTTGACCTGCACAAAATGAATAGCAATTACCATCTTGTTACACTACACCTAAATTTTAAATGCTACTTCATTAGTCAATATTAAGCTAATAATGAAGCAGCAGTAGGTGCTACTGACTATATTTAAGTGAATGTTAAACTATATTGAATGAGCATCATACAAATACACCATAGAGACAAACCATTTTCTTATCTTGTTTTGTAACTAAGAAGATTCAAGGTTTCCATTCAATGATGTGAAGCATCTCTGAATTTAGTTTTTCTGTGGAAATGCTGCTGGATCTAAGCAAATAATCATCTGTAAGTGAGGTTCTCTGTATCCAGTGTGTATTTTTGTAGTTTACATTTGCTAAGACTGTCTCAGACTGAGTTTGTTAATTTGTTAAATCGGACATTCTTGCTTGTATTGCATTTAAGCCTATATGAGTAAAAGGAAACTCCTATTCTGATGCAAGTCTTAGACTGATGAGAAATAGGGAAAATGTACTCGCCGTGTCTTCACTGGTAAATAGCAAGGCTAAGTTAGAGTAGATCTTCAGAGCAAAACTGTTAGTGGTACTAACCCACTGATGTCACTGACTTCCTTGAGAAACACTGGAGCACATCAGTTCCTTTTGGACTTGCATTCAACTTATGCCAAAGTCAATGTTTTCCTTGGATGACAATAGTCTTTCATTCCAAAGTATGGCAGGAGCTGTGTATAGCCATGGTGCTCTTGGTAATGCACTGGTATATGAGAAAAGAAGAAAAATGATAGTCAGGATCATTTGCTAATTTGTATCACGGAGTTCCCAGCTTTTTAATCATCAGTCTATTTTCAGAAGTCTTAGCTTGAGAAGGAGAGAGAAGGAAAGCCTTGTGTCCAGATAAAGACTTGAGACAAAATAACCTTCTGAAGAGCTTTGCTGAAGTAGTCCTAGTGAGATAGACATGTTTCCTGCCCTGCTCAGTATCACCTAATCTGCAGGCTATGGATGAGGCTGTGGTTTGTGTGAGGGGGGGGTATGAGTGAGCAACACCTCCTCTGGTTTAATCTGCATGGCTTTGCAGAAGAGAAAGGAGAAAGGAAAAGACATGGGGTGAAAGGAAACAAAGTGTAGCGTGATTTTTCTCTTGGCTATTAGCGCATAATGGGAATAGAGAATATTCTTGAATTACAATATGTATTTCAAGTATATTTCATGAATAATAATACTGTTTTAAACAGTAACCATTTGCTTGCAGCACGGAGTGTGCTTTAACAAGTGTCTGCTGTATTTTGGAGATGAATCCTTGCAACTTACTGTTGGAATACAAAGATATGATGGCTTGAAAGGAATTTAGTTACAAGAACTCACAAAAGGCTTGTTGCCTTATGGAAATAAAAGGTGTAATTGCAAATCTAACCTGTTCATGCCTGAAACTTCAGCAACCTTAATGGCTGAAATGGAAATTGTATAAACTCCCTTTTCAGGGTAGTCTGTTTGATGCTTATTTGCTTGATTGATATCTTCTTGGCCACACACAGGACACTGGGCAAATACTTCTGATATGGTTGAACTGGTTGAAATAATGATAGCTGTGTTGTATTGTTCTGAGAAGAGATTTTAATGATGACTCAAAAATATATAGGAAAAAAAATATTCAAGTCCCACCCCCAGAACTTTTTCTTAGCCTATAAGTACTAGAACTTCGTTCTGTTGTAGCTGTAATCCAAATAACCTTGCTAAAATTAGTATATCCAGAGGGGATAACAGTACTACTACTGTTACAAATATGTGGGAGAGGGTGGCTTTTGAATACAGTATTCTAAAAGGGGTGTAGATCTATCATGATGCATAAATTGCCTTTTAAAGACAACTACGTTTCTTGTGTTGGAAAAGTGTAGTTTAAAGTTTGCTATTTAAAGAATAATTTATTTTTTCTACATTGATACCTTTTCCTGCTGTGATTTTTTTTTTTTTTAACTGTATTCTGCTGTTTCTTAAAATATGTGGGCAGTACGTTAGAAGTCTATCACTGTAAATCTTGAGATCTCATCAATTTCAGGGTGGTGATCAAAAGAGGTAGCATATGCTTCAACACCATTTAGCAGTAAATATGCTAGAGTGTCTACTGATTTCTGAATGTCAAAATCAACACTAAAGTTAGATGGGAAAGGGATTTCTAGTTGGGGGGGGGGGGGTTGGGAAAGGGGGGGGAAAAAAAAAAAAAAAAAAAAAAAACCCTTAACTTTTTACCCTGAAGTGTGCTTGAACTTAAACTGAGATGATGATGCTCTTGATGTTACCATGAGGCTGCTGTATGATGTAACTTGTTCCAATCTTACTGAAAAATCCTTAGTTATTCCAGTAAAAACCTTCAGCATGTGAAGGTAATCAGTGTTGCTTCCATCTTGGTTCCTCTAAGTCTTCTTATTTAAGACTGTAGAGTTCCTAGAATTTTGGGCTGGCTAGAATACAGTTGTTAATAAATGCTTAGTTTCCAGACTTGCTCTTGAAATATAGTGGAATATTATTTCCAGTATTCCTCCTACATAAAAGCCAGACAGAGATAGATGTGCTTCAGAGTAGTCAGTAGCTTGAACTTTCATTTGAAGAGTAGGTATCCCAAGTTTAGCATGTGTTATATTAAATTCCTGTCAGGTACTCAAACACATCTTTATGCCAAGGATTGCCACCAGTTAGCTACTGCATGTCAGTTCTCTGTGCTGGACTTTTCATAAAATAATTGAACTTGTGGCAGGCTGGAAAAAGGTTTGTATCTGGCTCCCTTATTCTGGACAATAAAGGTGTTGAAATCTCTTCTTTAGTCTGAAATTTCCATTTTCAGCCAAGGTGCTGTTCTTAAGCAGCATTTCTTTGGCTCTCCCATTATAACTTGCTTAGTTTGGAGCAATGTAGTTAGCACAAGCTAAAACATTGTGATAATAGCTTGAGTTTATCACCTCCCAATTAGCTCAGTGAAGAAGGAGGTAGTGTTTGCCTCTGGCACTCTTGTCTTATTAAGATGTTTTCAGTAATGACCAAGCTAAAAGCTCAGGAGGCAGCATACCTGCATATTCATTCAGAAGTCAAAACCCTGTCAGAAGACTGGGCTTGCTCAGATCAGAATTAATGTCCCTTTTAATTTTCCAAGTGCTTCATGCTGCTTCTCATTATTCCCTCCCAAATTACATTATCTGAAACTGCTTTTTGGTCTTCATGGTCCTGGAAAAATCCAAGTAAAATGGAATCAAGGGGCAGGTGTGAAACACAAGCACTGTGCTGTGACATACCTTACCTTGTCACGGATATTCTGTTGTGTCCTTTGTGGATTATTTATCTGAAAAAGACAAAGAAACTCATGCCTTGGGGTAGGGGAAGGAGAAAAAAGGCTAAAAGCAGAATGAAATAATGACTAAACATCATGAATGACTACTGACGATTTTAATTTTGCCTTTTTACTGAAGGGTCAGAGTTGTCAATGCAGGAATTCTGTTAGAAATCCATGGATGAGGCTGATAGCAAAAGCAGAATCTGCATGGATGTGTGGTCCTGTACAGTAGAATATTTTCATAAAGTGCCACTTGGAAAAGCTGAGGCAAATACTCATTATAATGAGAAAAGAGTGTATGCGAATAGTGCTCTGCACATCCTGCTCAAATGGAAGGGTTTGCAAGTGTGAGGTTTTTTTCTACTTATAGTTCAGCTTCAGGGCAGCTACAGACTCTGCTGTTCCTCATATCCTCTTTGCTATTATGGAGGCCAACATTATTTTTTTGTCATCTTCTTTTCTTCCTTTCTGTAGATCTCTACTTGCTGCCCCTAAGGCTTGCTTAGCAATGCTAGCTTTTGAGGGAGGAGTCTTCCTATTTCCATAGACACTTCAACAGTGTGAGCCATACTCATGTAGATTTTTTTGTTAAAGAAGAGAAACTAATTACTTCCAAATCTGTCATGGGAAAGGTAGTGAACAGCTGATAGTCACTCCTTGGCCTCTTTGCTTTTATTCCATAACCTGGGTCTTTGCTTGTGGTACACTTTGGAATTAAAAACCAACTTGGAATCTGCACAGAATTTGGACACCTTGTGGACAGAATATGTGAAATACTGCAATGGAGAGGCACTGCAAAGGAGTTTAAGCAAAAATGTCTGTAGAGAGCAACAGCAGAAGTTGGTTTTAGTCACCAGAGCCCAGTTAACAGATCATGGTCAAGGACAGTGTAAGAGTAGGGATGGTGTTATAGGCTGTGCCTTCCTTAAGGGGAGGGTATTTTTCTTTTCCCCTGAGATGAACTTATCTAAACTTAAGTAACAGTTCAGTGCAAGACAGTTCCCTATTTCATTCTTCCTGGGTACTTCGTGTAGTTTCATAGTTGACAAAATATACAAAAAAAATTTTAACTGAGAATAGTTCAAAAAGCTGTCGGTAACTTTTTTCCCCCCTTTTCTTCTTTTCGAAAATATTGATGCTGAGTAAAATAGGCTGAACTTTTTTGGTTTTTTTATAAATTCCTATCATAACCTTTTTTCTGTGCTGTTTGAAATGTTTGGCAGCTAAAGTTGAGCCTTTTTTTATTGGAGGACTCATTGCTATAAAATTTGACTACATAATAATTGTAGTGAAAGTATTTTATGGGTCATCAGGAAAAAGCCCAATTATTACAACCCTTCTGCCACTGAGCATGGGTGAGTTACTGTGTTTATCAGATACAGCCTGACACAAGTAGCTGTAAGCAGTTCAGTCATCTCCATAAGCTAGACCTGCTATAAAGGGAATATTCAAAACCAATATGAGGTTTTTGTATTTGGTGAGGGGGGGAAAAAATAGTTGGCTTTTAAGCCAACAGTTAACTATTATGTATGTTGTGTTTCACTTATAAACACATAAAATCTAAATGATTCATAAACTTCAGCCATCCTTTCAAGTGATCTGATCTGTGAGGTTTTCTGTCTCAGTGGAAGGCAGCTGATTTTGTACTCCCAAGTCCATTTACTTCAGATCTTCAAATGTATTTTAAGTGCCTTACTGCTGTAGGCAGTAAGACAAGAGTTTGATTTCTAGTTAGGTAACAGTCTTTCTAAGAAGTTCTTACCTGAAGAAGATAAATTAGTCTAGATTAAAAAGAAAAAAAACCCCTTGGCATATATAGTGTAAAATCTGACTTCCCACTCATACTTGGATTATTACTTAAGGCAGTCCCAGAGTCTTTGCAATGTTAGAGTTTTATTGAATTCCATAGCTCAATAAAAATTGCTTTTTTTCAACAGCCTTGGTGGAAGGGAAATTAAACACTAAGGTTTCAATAGATGTTACATAATTTTGTTCCTTATTATAGTTCCTCAGCACATCAGGTTGGTGCCCTTCAGGAAAGAACAGGGACAGTCAGTCCTTCTGCACATGCCCTGAGAAGCGTGATGATGCACATGGAGGCACTCACACCACTGCAAAGAAAGCACTGGTTATTTCAATATTAACAAGTGACCTCTGTTAACAAATTATTGTAATTCTGTTAGTGCAGGTAAATAGTTTAATTCAATGATCTTATCACTGTGGAATAATTCAGTGTTATATGGAAAGACTAAATAATTCAACTGAATCTAGATGTAACCGTACTGAAAATCTGAAGGCTATCTGCTCTTGTGATTTTTTTCCTGGATTAGACATGCAAAAACACTTTTCTAGGACTTGTATTTAGGGAAGCAGTTAAGCTCTCTCTTAAATTTGAAGTGTGATTTAAGATCTGCAAGCTTCAAACAGACCTAAGTCCCTGAGTGAGGGATGCTTTGTTAAATGAAAAAGCTAATCCTCCAGATGCTTCCTCCCGGAATGTATCGATTTTTCTTTAAGAAGCTGGCATGCATCCCTAGGAAAAGGTCTTTGCTTATAAACCTTACTCAAAGATATTCTTTGTGGTACACGCAAGTGAAAACTCTGTACAGGTTTTCTGTCAAAATCATCACACTAATTTATAATTTGCCTACACAGTAACGGAATGACTGAACATTAAAAAAAAAAAAAAAAGCTGTAACTAGTTAAGATATTTTTCTCTTTTCCAGTGGATGGGATTTAGACAAGAAAGCAAAATAAAGTAAAGGAGCTGGAGAAAACATGCTGCTGATGACTGAGTTATATGTTACAAACGTTCTAAATGGAATTCAGGATAAATACTCATGTAAGACAAAGTATAAAGCTTTTTGTTGTCATCAGTAAGATGCTGCATTTAGTGAAAACAGCAATGAGGTTGCACTGCCACAAACCAGTCATTTCTAAAACTGTTATTTGTAAGGTTTACCATATACCTGATAAGAAAGACCCTCAGTTGTAGGAGTATGTTTATTCAGACTTAGAACAAACGGGGAGGTTTGTACAGCTTTAGTAACAGTATGTCTCTCTTGCATATTCCTTCCCTTAGTTACAGAGGTGATAGCTAATACTAGGTTGTGAAACTTGGGAGGGGTGGGGGGTGGGGAGAGAAAAAGAAATATTTGCTCTTCTCTTCTTCTGTGTACTAGACCACTTGTTTTGATCAAACCAGTAAAACCTTTTCAGAGACTCACTTAAAAATGATTCTTTCAAGTGACATATATCTCTAGCTCCTTTTTACATCTACTGGTCTGTTTCGTCAGGTCTATAGTATTGCATTTTTTTCTTGGATTTGAGTGCAGTCTATCTTTCTGAAAAAACTATGGAAGGAACAGTACAGAATATAATTGGACAGAATTTGAAAGAAAAATGCTCAATATTTTGCTTAGTGCTATGCAGGCTGGCAGAACTGATGCAACACATAGCTGTATCTTAGAGAAATCTATAGCTACTAAGAGTTCCTGCATGTAAGAATGCTCAAGATGGATATTGAGTAAAAGAGAAAGGCATTAAAACAAAATTGTATTTTTAAAAAAGTGATTAAAACCAAAAATACTGGAAAATGAGAACTTAAAGAAATTATTTGGAATAATCATCGATGTGAGTGGTATTTTATGGATGGTGGTGCCTGTGAATGGTTCGCTGTTTAAAGATTTTCTGTCATTGTTGCTTGCAGGTTTTTTCTATCTTGATTTTTAAAGTTGAGGCCTCTCTCTTAGCTATATAGTTTTGGCGAATATGCTAATGTGAGTGAACTTCTGGAAAAAGTATATGTTGCATTTGAATCACAATGTAGACGTTTGTTAGATGTTTGAGATAGAACAATCTGTAAAACTAAAGAGAAATTAATAATGCAGTTTCTTGGCCCTGAAAGTTAGGGAAGTAAACGGAAGCTGCTGTTCTTACTTGTTTTGAACCTGTTTGCTGAGCTCTTCAGGGATAAAAACATACAGCGTTGCGAAAGGCTTTGCCAACAGATGCAGCATGTTTCCAGTTTGTTTAATCTAGATACTATTAGTAGCTGCTTGTTGATTTTCATCATAAGAAATGCCAACAAGATACTATGATAAATGCTGTCCTAGCAATACTTTGTTATTGATAATGCAGATGAAAATTTCTCAAGGATAACTCTGGTATATGTGAAGACAGGTAAAATTTTAGTTGATTTTGAATTCTTATTTCTCTTCACATACCCATCATCATCTGTGCTTTTTGGATGGGGGATTTTGTATCTCTCTCACCCCCTAGGCTACCATCTTTGTTCTTCTAGCTTTATAAAAGAACATAAAACATGCTGCCTATATGATTGGCCAAAATTGCATTACTAACAAGGGAGAGTGAATGGAAATGCCAGTACAGATGACATAGACTGCTGTCATTTAGGGTCTGAAGTTGTTACATTCCTGTGTGAAGAGTAGGAGATGCTTCTGTTACCTTGAAGTGTCTGTTTTTAAGGCTTATGATTTAAAACTAGCATCATCTGTTTCTCAGCCCTACAGTCTTAATTTGATCCAAAGCATGTTTTCAACCAACCCGAGTGAATGTGAAAATATTAAGGGAAAAAGTGTCTTACTGGAGTTTTTCTTTTTTTCGTAGAAGTAATCTTCATTGACATAATGTGTGAACCTTCAGAGTAAAGAGAACAGAAGATGGACAGTGGCTAAATTTATCCTCTTCCCCCCCCTTCCTAATTTGTTTACCACAGACAACAATGACCAACTTCAGTAAAGGGAGAATTCTGTTCTAGGCAAAGGAAGCAAAGTGTTTGTGTGTATAGGGCCTTTAACTCCAAGGTAACCAAATGCCATTGCAACTACTCACTAAGTGTTTTGCTGTCTGTTGTTGCTCCATAATACTGTAAATGTGGTTCTTGACCTGATTCTGTTATGGGACACTAAAAGAACTTAAAGTAGATGATGTGCGGAAAACAAACTCTACAACCCGTCGAAGGTTATAAAGCAGGTATGTTTATTACGGCGCCGGGTGCAAGGGGGATCATTCCTCCTAACTTGCACACCAAAGTATCCATCGAGCAGGTATTTATTACAACAAAGCATGCATATTTTAACAGAGTTAGTTACATATTCATTATATGGAGTTGGATTATTATAATCAGTTCCAGGAACTCATTATCATGGGCCTCCTCCCATGGACGCTTGCACACTGCTGTCTGCTGGTCGTGGGCCAGGGTCTTCGGGGGTCTTTGGGAGGAAGGCTCTCAGTCTTCCTCACAGTGTACTTTTCACCTTTTGTCTCAGGATGCAGAGTTGCAATGAGTCAAAGATCACAAGACTGGGGGAAGGCTCTTCTTTATTCCTCCCTTGGAGGTCTTGGAGTTAGTTTCCCTTATCTACAAGCCATGCAGGATGAGCTAAGGCCCATAAAGCTTGTCAAGTCTCAAGGCCTCAACATCCTGTCTCCTGTTTATCTCAGGAGGCCCCAGGATAACAATGGCTACTCAACATGCTTCGTTATCTTTCAAGCAGAACACTGTCCCCCTCACTTCATAGAAGTTGCAAAGTACTGCTGATTGAGGATTTTGCCGTCCTGAGGAGTATCTGATGTTAGAGAGAACTCTTCATTAAAACTTGTGATCTTTAATCATTTAACACAAATGCTTTTAACAACCCTGCTATCAGTGACAGGTATGCTGTGCTTCTGTATCATTATGATGCCATTTCATCATAACGATATAGCCATTGATCATTTGAACTGTTGGTCTCTTCCAGCAAAAAATGTAGCAAGTTGTTTAAGCGGTCTGAGATTTACTGGCTATGAACTTACTAATTTTGAATGTTCTTGTTTAAAGATATTTTTGGCATTCAGTAAGATACTGACAGAAATGGGTGAGTGCAGGTCCCTGCAGTGGGAGCACTGTACCCTCCTGAGCACCTTCTGTTACTTGTGGAAAGAAAGTTCACTGGCCAGAGTGTTTGCAGAAGGAAATAGCTTACCAAAGCCTGCATCTGGTTTGAGAGTGTTACGGAGATCATTGTATTATCAGTTTTCAGTTCTGGCTTTTGTTGTTTGAAACAATCCTAATCCCAAGACAGGGGTTTACACTCTGTTCTTGGTGCTTACTTAAATACATCTGAAAGAATAGAACATATATATTATTAGTGATATTCAAGATTTAATAACTTGTGACTGTTAAGATATTTAGAAAATATGCTTAAATCCTTCTGTGGTCAATGTGCTGTAATGTTTTCTAAATATGGATTGTGTGTTGAAACTGAGAAGAACGTTAAATGGACAAGAGAAAGAAAAGAGAAGACTTTTTCTCTGGAAAAGAGAAGACAGAGAGTATCTTACTAATGTTTACAAATATCTGAAAGGTGGATGTCAAGTAGAAGGGGACAGTCTGTTTCCAGTGGTGCCCTGTGATAGGACGAGAGGTAATGGTAGCAAGGTCAAACACAGGAAGTTCCACCTCGCCATGAGGAAAAATTTCTTTACTGTGAGGGTGACAGAGCCTGGAACAGGCTGCCCAGAGAGATCGTGGAGTCTCCTTCTCTGGAGACTTTCAAGATCTGCCTGGATCTGTTCCTGTGTGGCATGCCCTGGGTGTTCCTGTGTTGGAAGGGGGGTTGGACTCGATGATTTCCAGAGGTCCTTTCCAACCTGATTCTACAATTCTACATGCACTCCAATACATTAATCTTATTGTAGGGTTTCATGGGTTTGTGCATTTGGAACACTGTATCTAACGATTCAGTTACTAGGTAACATAGACCTGCTGACACTTTTGTCTCCAGAGGTCACTTTATGAGCCTCAACCTCAAAACACACCAGAAGGCACTGGGAGGCACTGGAACACGTACACTGGTACAACTGTTGGTCTCCTGTTAGTGAAATCTCCCTTGGTAACATGTGTTCAAGAAAGCAGGTTCATCTGTTCAAAACCGTGTGCTGTAAGACCATATTTGTTGGGATTTCACCCCCATCCCCCCATGTTTGCTTTTACTCCTTATTAAATTATTTAGTTGCATAAATGTATGTAATTACTGTCTTTTAGAACTACAGATGCTGGAGTAATAAAAAAAACTTATAGTAAAGTTGGTCCATATTCCTGCCCAAGTGCTCTCCTTTGTATCTCTACAGTGTCAAGCTTAAATGTCTATCTTGGGCTTCTAGGACCACATTATCAGCCAGTAAAAGCTCCTGAGAATACCCTTACCTTGTCCCATGTCTTTCTACTCTTCTCCAAAGCAAGGTCACAGTGCCAAGATAATTTCCACAACAGAGTGCCATGCTTGTACACAGTCAGTAATGGAACTGTGTAGGTGATGGGATAACCTTAACCACCAAGAAGTCATGCGTTGGCCTACTGGTAGGGTTTTTGGGTTAGCTCAGTTAGCAGTCTCACCTGAGATATCTGAATCTGAGGCTGCGAAGTGAAAATCTTCGAACAATGGGCTCTTGTGTTTTGAACTGTAGTTCTCCTTTCTTCAAGTCAGCTAAAATAACACGGGCAAAAAATGTACCTGCTTTTTTTTCTGCCTTCTGTTTCTGACTCCTCTGGAATCAATAAATGCAAAGAAACTTGAAAATGAAAAATGGGGAAAGGACAGTTGGTCTGTTATTTATTTCTAAATAAAAGGGGGGGTTGTGTTGCTTCTGGGTGTGTAGAGGAGACCTGATACCTACATGTCATGATTTCCAAATGTTATTCAGTTATTCCAGCTGTTCCTATGTAAACCACATTTGAATACTGTGGGCTCCCAGAGGAAAAAGGCAAAAGTTCTCATATACATTCTGCTGCTAGCAGGTAGCAGGGGTTTAGGAGGTGGTTTACTATAAATGCAAACAAATCAGAGGTGCTTCCAGATCTTTACTTCATAGGTCTGGTACTACTATGGCTTCATTGGCTCCACAGATCTGTGCTGTTGAGACTGTTTCTTCAGATTCTGTGTGCATCTTCTGTCTCTTTCAATATAACTTTAATGTTATATTTCCAGAATTTTCTCGATTTCTCATTCTTTTCAATTTAATTGTATTATTTCAGCTGACACCTGCACAACACTAATTGGTAAAACTATCTGGACTGGCATATAGATGAGTTAGATGTTAGTCATTCAAGATATATAGAAATATAGATCAAAGGCTTTTCATTACAGTTTCTTCCATTGTGCACATCAGTAATTCAATGTTATCTGCAACTCTGAAAACACAGGTAGAAATAGTGGTGAGATCCAGTCAGCAGGATTTCTAAGGGTGTACCTGCCTAGTGTAAAAAGTCACTGGATTCTTTGCTCTAGTGTTTGTCTAAGCTTGTAGGTCCATTCACTGCAACACACTGATGTGTGGGAGGTATTTGTGGGAGACCTGAAAACATTAATGCAGAAAGAGATGGGACCTGACTTTGTCTCAGCCCTGGTCACTGCACAGTGTTGACTCTGGCACAACTTGGAATCTCCTACAATTCAAATCAGCACAGTTTGACTCTGCCTTTTCATTCTGGAGTAGGATAGATGAAAGTTTACATTGGGTGGTTTACATGTGCTTTAATTCTCCAGAGAGCAGAAAAGAAAGGAACAGTGGTGATCAAACAGAAAAAAATAAAATCATAGCCTATAAAGGTTGTTGCAGCAGTGTCAAAAGCCAAAACCTGTATAGTGTATCCCAGTATGAACAGTATTTTACTAGGAGACAAAAGTTAGGGAGACTTATTTGGGTGAATGAAAGAAAAGTTTGCCTGTGATGTAAGGTTAGGGGATCAGGGACTTAAACTGAGCAGACACATGTTCTGCTTTGCATTTTCTAGAACTTTTTCACTATTTTTTTTTAGGTATCTGCATGTCGTTAATTGCTTTTAAATTGATTTGATTGATTTTAAAAGCCTGTTGGACGACAATGATCAAGACTGGCTAGAATCACCGTGATGTAAATTCGCGATAATCATATTGCAGTCAACCTTTCAGCAGCAGGTACACGCACTGAAGACCAGGACTGCTGTGTGTCTGTTGCTGACTTGGTGTGTAAGCTTCTCTGGCTGCTAAATGGGGAGAAATGTTTTGTCCCTTTCTAGCGTATTAATAACGCTATTAATGCGCCTCTCTGGATAGAGGGTGCTTCAGAAGTACAATGTGTAGAAATTTAACAGATACACTCAGCCATTATAATAAATACGGCTTCAGTTCATACCAATGGATTAAAAAGTCTGTAGCCTTCTGATGGAGAATGCTGGTCTGGTGTTGAATACTCTGAAGGGGAAAATCTGTTTTAATATAAAGAAACAAACAAAACCCCCCCATGGGTTAAGTTCGTGTCAGTTGGCTTTTATGGGAGATGAGGTAGCATTAATGTAATACCATATGTCCCTTTGCATAAATTCCCACCATACTGTCTGGATGAGTGATTCAGATCAAATTTACACTGGCGAGTGATTCAGTAGTGCACAGAAGTGCCATTTGTTATTGTGGGATCATGGCCTCATTATGTGCTTATGATAATTGATGCCTGTTTTAATTTTGGCACCGTTGGCCTTGTCCTGGCTTTCATTCATGCTTATGGTATGATGAAGCCTATGTGGAACTGTACAAAACTTTCAAGTCTAGGAGAGAAGGTTAGAAGTCAAGTTAACCAAATATCTTATGTCAGTTTATCTGTGGGAGAGAGTGCAGACAGAAGAACACCAGGACCTGAGTATGTTGTTAAGATGTAGAATAAAGGTGATTTTACTGAGTGCTGCAAAAGTTGAGAGAAACTGATACAAAATCAACACTGGACAAAAAAAAAGATGTTGGCAGTCCTTTCAGTGTCACTACAGCTTTAAAATGAGATTTGAAAATCTGTATTTAATTAGACAGTTATTGTACTGTGCACTAAATAAACACTAAGTAATTATTAAATATGGAATTTATTTAAGTATAACAGATGTATCTAAAACTCCAATTCAGTTAACCCGAGTCAGCCATTTTTAAATTATCATTATAACCTCCTATGTAACAGCTACTGTTCAGAAGCCATGATTATCTTACTATTTTCTAATAAGGTTTTTCTTAACAAAGTATACCTCAGCGTGATGTGTTTGTATATATGAGTTATTGTAAGATCAGAATCATTATCTGGAGAACATATACCTTGTACACTTGTTCAGTTGCCATGTAGTACAGTAAGTGAAGGCACAAGTGATAAATTTGGGGTTTCTTTAATTGAGCACCTTGCTGAAGAATTCTGGTTAGCAAGGTACTTCTCAACACTGTGGGCTGAAACTTGAGAACAACAGATATTTTTCTGTCCTTTCCCTCCTTTCCCATTTTTCCTGGCACATAGAGATGCACAAATATACAACATCGTGTAGTGCTGACCCAGGTCCTGAATATTTCAATCCTGTTGTCTTTTTTGTTTAATTGTCTCTAGAATTAAAGGCCAGTCTGTGGTCCAATAAAATGCACTTTTAGCTTTCATGATTTTGAGAAAATTGAATGCTATTTAAGTGAGCTTTTAAAGTCACTGCCTAAATTGATTTGAAAACTACAGCTACACTATGTCCAAATAGCTTGATTTCTCTCCTAACCAAATTGTGTTTCAAAGGCCTGTTTTGAGTATGAACCTGCAGAAGAATGTATTGACTTAGAAGGTGGGTCATCTTCCTGATGGGGAACGAAAGCTGCCGTTTGAGTTGGGACCCTCTATTCCTAGGTCCTTACTCAGCTTTCTTCATATATTTAAATTCTTAATAGAATATGATCTATCTAATATCTGAAAAGGATCACAAATCAGTCTGGGAGAGTACATCTAATGTATTGGGATATTCCTAGGAATATTTCCTAGTATGTGCTGCTGCATGTGGGCATCCATTTGTTTTTAGCAGAGTATCCAAGAGGTGTACACTGGAGATAGGAGTTCTGCTGAAAGGGATATTCTAGGGTTGGTGGTTTGTGGTTGGTTGGTTTGTGTTTGTTGGTTTATTTTTTGTGTCTGGTTAGGTTCTTTTTGTTTGTTTTGGTTTTTTGTTAATTTTGTTGTTGGGGTTTTTTGTTTGGTTGTCTCTTTTTTTTTTTCCTGTTGTCTGGTTTTGTTTTGCTCTTTAAAAGAGCTCTCAAACAGTCCCCGCCAGTCTTTTATCTTGGGTATAAGAAAAAAAACCCCTACCGTCAATAATTACTAGGTTATATTTGGAAATTCCATGTCTGATGTAAGCAGGAGACTTGGCAAGGAAGAAAAGAGTTTGTATTCTGCCCAGAATAAATACAGCATTTCTAAGTGCATTCCTGCTTCTCGTTGCAGTAGAGCTTTTTGTCTTCTAATGCTGTTTTTATCAGGTTTGAAGAGACTGTCCTTTCAAGCATTCTTGCCCTCTGTTTCTTACTAGGCTCTCAGTGTTGCTTCTTTTGTTTAGTTTGAGCATGATTTGTATGACTTCATGGATTTTTATTCCTTTGAATTAGTTAAGAGCCAAAATACTATGGAAGTGGATGTAGGCAAAATTGTAAATAGGAGGTAAGTTACTGGACTGATTAACTAAATATTTTACTGAGTTGTGACCAAATGATGGTAGTGATCTGTAACTAAGTGGATTTGAACTGACTTATATTTGACTGTCACTTTCTTTTCTGGGATGTTCAGGTGATGAAGAAGGTTGTTTGTTTGTTGTTTGGTTTTGTTTTTTTTTTATTATTATTATTCAGATCTTTTGCCCCCCTCAGTCTCAGGCATTAGGGACTAGTATTTTTCATGCTCACTTCTAATTAGTTCAGTATAACTTGTTCAGTTTAACTTGTGTCTAAGCATCCCAAATGGGTTAGTTTAATAAAATTCACTGAACATTGATATTAAGAATATAAAACCCATCTTATCTTCCTTTCCTTTAGGCCAAAGGATGAATGGTCAGAGATAACATTTTTTTGTGAGGTTGAGGCAAATTTGGCCATCAATTCATCATCCTGCTGTTGGTTTTAGACCTTGCTTTGTTCTCATAATCTATTCTTCAGTCCTTTAAGACTTAGTTTTTTTAGTTGGACATAGGACATTTGCTATCTGACGTAGATGCTTAATCTGTTTGGAAGACAGATGGACAATTAGCTTTTAAGAAAAAGGAAAGGACAGATTTGGGAACTGTAATTTTCTCTATGTCAATATAGGTAGAGGTACTGGCTAGAAAGGGACCTGTGTCAAAACAAGGAAATAAAGTAGCAATTGCACTACTTTTTGATGGCAAAAATAATTTCATGGTTATTTCCATCTTTGTGTAAAGCAGGGTAAGGTGTTGCTCAAGAACTGAGGCTAGCAGAAAAGTTTTTTGAGAGCACCCCCTTTGCCGCATATATAATGATTTGGAAAAACAGTACTTGGGATTTCAAGGGAAACCTGGGAAATGTAAAACAAGGAGGAAGAGGTGGTGGTTTGAAGGCAGTTATTCTAACTACTCTGACGAGTGCAAGTTCTGTTTCTAAGGGGCACTGGAAACAAACAGAATGGCCAACGCAAAACTGCATAAATCAAACCAAGGTAAAACTAAGTTTTAGGAAGTAACTGTATGTGCCAATTAAGAAGGGCAAAGAGTCTGCCCTCACTGGGAAGGCAGAGGGCTGTGCTTCAAAGAAGTGATCTCATAGCCACAAGGTCTTGAGGAGTTTCTTGTGATACATGGAAAATCGTATAGGTGTCAAAATAAATATCTTCTATGGCATTAAACAGCACTTAAGATCTGAGGAATGGTCTTGATAGCTGTGGGTAAGGGACTTTGAGACCTTACGCCTACTCTCAGCTATCTGAAGACCTCAATAAATCAGCCGGCATTTCCGTGCCTTGTTCTTCTTTATAAAAGTATAAATAATGGTGCCTACTTCTTCACAAAACAATGCAGAGGTATAGGGTGTGCCATATAGAAAGGGGACAAGAGTCTGGCAATTTGGAAATTGTTCAAAAATAGCATTGCTCATGAATGACTACTATTCCTCCTCTTGCTGTAAAATAGGCAATAAAAAAGGGCAATATGCAGTGTTGTTTAAAGTTTTTGTTCAATGATCCAGTTGCTAAATTCATACTATCCAAGCTTTAATTTGTATTCAAGCAACCTTTATTTTTTACCCTACCAGTAATTGATTTAAAATGTTGTAATTCTGTTTTTTGATGCTCATTAGGCGGTTTTTTTTTTGGGGTGGTGGTGGAGTGGTTTCACAGCCTTTCACCTGCTCAGTTGTTTCTATAATTTATAGAAAAATGCTTTACAGTGATTTCATTGTTTCATATATCCAGTGGTGCAGGGTAAGGTACTAGGTAGGAATTGAAACAACTGAAGAAGTAAGCTTGTGAATGTGCACCTTAAGTCCTTAAAAAAAAAAAAAAAATTGAAAGGAAATTGTTTTTATATAATATGTCTTCAGAGGGACAGCATTTTAGCGATGTGCTCATGCAATTCATCACTAGGGTGACAATACTCTAATGATGTATTAGTAATACATCACTGGAATGCTTTCACGCTATTGATGTACTGGAGATCATAAACCATAGAGAGGGGTGGCAGACTTGCGGACTCAAGTGCCTGCTAAGCCTTTTTCAAGCCTTTTCAAGTTATTTTACTGAGAGAACTTGTCAGCACAAACACTGAGATGTTTCCATTGCTGTGTGCAGTTGCACACATGCATAAGCATGGAGTGCTGGAGAGGAGGGACAGTCTTGCCGTGAAGATTCCCGATTTTGACAGCAGATGCTGCAGGCTCTATGTATGTCTTCAAACAGCAGCAGGGACTCTTGATAAAATGGTTTGTTGACTGACAGTCTGGGCCTTCGGGCAACTGTAAATGCTTAAGAGGTTATTTACTTCTTTTCTTAATGTCTCTGTTAGACACTCTGAAATGTCTTTGAGCCTTGACATCTCAATGTGCAAAGACTGTGCCATATGATATCCCTGCAAATGTTGTGATAGTAAAAGAAAAAAAATCTGACTCCACGGCAGTACATAATTGCTGCTTTTCTGACATCTGCATATGGTTATGCTGTAATATCACAAGCTTACTCTTCTCTGGAGACCATGGTAAAGATCATTCAATAAAGTTAAAGTATATGGTTTTTTTTGCTGTCCTGATGTCTACTACTTTGTGTACATTGTCCATAGTGTCAATAACACACTTGAAAAGAAACTAAATTTGCTTTTATTTGGGTTCACGCTACCTTCCCCATCCTTCAACCACTCCCTCAGAAAACTCTCTTAAGCTCAGCCTGGGTAACCTTCAAGATAACACCCTGGACATGAGCGCCCTGTGGTCTGAGAAGATCAACATGGGGTAACAAGGTTTCTTGCAGCAGTTCTGATGCTGATGTTGTATTCAGAGTGAGCTCACTATATTATTACCTGATGTTCTCCCATTTCTTTGTTTGCATTTTTCTACAATTACATCATTACTTCCTGGGGAGGCAACAGCTTTTTCTGTGTGTATGAATTGTATTAGGCAGCTGGTCCTTCTTGCAAGCACTGCACAAAACAAATTATAGTAAGTCTCTACTGTTGGCTTGAATTCAAAATGGTTTTGACACAAAAGATTTTTTGCAAAACTGACTAGGAGCTCATGCTGAATAGAGGGAGAAGATGGTGTCAATAATATGAAAATAGATTTTTCAATAGCTTATGAATCACCTTTGCTAGAATAAATTGCATTGTGAACCTGGGACTCAGCCACAAGCCAATCAGGGAAGCTTTAACCCTTTTAAAAGCTTACTGAGCCACTCCTCGATGAACTCTATTACTGATAGAGTACCAAATCATTTAATTGAAACTAACACTCTGCCTGAAGGCAATAGTAAATCATAAACCACTTTATGATCAAGAACAGAAGGCAGAGAATTCAGCAATGGTTGGAATGTTGCTAGGATTTCTTCGTGTTTCATCAGTGCAGTAAAAGGCTGCACAGGTCCAGAAATACTCAGCTTGAAGCATTTTCCAAATCTAAGACCAAATTCTGGCAGTATGACTGCAAATACAGTACTTGCATTGCATTCACTGGATCTCAGCTATTGATGAAGTTAAAGTAATTTGTATTTTGTTCAGGAGTATCAGAGAGGAGGAGTTTTTGTTTTCTCTGTAAAGAACTAAAGCATAACCCTTTTGTATGTATAGACATTGAATTTCAAATAAAAGCCTGATTTGTGCCTCAGTAGCCCCTGCATGGGAGTTCAGAATGATAGATGTGACATAGTCCTGTCCACTGTACTGTCCATTTATTGGTACTTCCATATGCAATTTAATGTCAATTTAAAGGCCATGTTTCTGTAGAGTCTGATTGGGCTTTGTTGGGGGATGGTTTGTGTTATTTTGGTTTGGTTTTTTCTACTTTGCTTGATTTTTATAGTACAAATCCATTTGTATGGAGAACATCTGGCCCTTCACCTCATAAGCAGTCTGTTCTTATCTCTGTGGCATTGTGGGTTCTATAGACATGTTTTGCTCTACGCTTTTCTGAGCATAGATTAATTACACTGTAATTTGGAGTAGATGGACCTTTAAAGCACCAGCTTCATTAGAATGTATCTGCTTGAAGCATAGCAAAGTGAAATTCACTTATCTGTATGTTAATAAGTTAACCAGAGCCCTTCAGAGCATGTAAAATAAGCTGGGTTTTTTTAACCTAATGCTATGAAAATGTGTATTACTTAAAATCATACATGTCAAATCCTTCTATTTAAATGGCTTCCCTAAGCCCTGGTATAATTGAAGCAGTTCTTGCAGCTGTCTGGACTTGAACCACCTTTTTGTATTTTAGTATGAAAATAAAATTGCATGGGCTGGGCTGCACTGTACTGTGAATGGCTTTAATATTCCTTACTAGCCTTGCTGAGAGTTACTTACAGCATTAAAGTTAGAAGTCAGAGCAAAATATTCCCTGCAGGTATTAGTTAAACAGCACTTGACATTGGTCTGCTTTACCTTGATTTGGCAATATGTTGATTCGCACCTGTAGCTGTGAAGGTGAACAGCAGTTGGGGTGGGGAAACAAATTAATGAAAGTGTTTGTTCTTGATTCACAGAAAGTCAAAATATAATGGGGAAGAAAAAAAAAAAAGACTCAAATATAATCTTAATATACTGTGTTTCATTACAGGTATATCTAAAAACCTGAACCGGGCAGCCTTTTTGTTGTAGGTTATGTCAGCCACTTTGTGCCAGGCAAGAGAGCCCTGAGCTAAAGAGGCTGCATTGTAAATCAAAGAAAGATTTCTGTTCTCATTTAGAAATGAAACTGGAGCACAGAAATCCAAAATGATCAGCCTTAGGTTATGAAAGGAGTCTGAGGCAGATCTGGGAATCTGATCTCTGTCTTGAGAGTATTTTTTTTCCTAGTTCAACAGTGATTCCTATCACAGATCTCCTTTCTTTCAGCTCCCCAGTTTAGATGTTAAAGAGAACAAATCTCCCAATCAATGTTCCAGAAGTTTCTCCTAAGAATTCTGGAATCTCTATTATAAAGAAAATACAGAGAACCATCTTTAATGTTTCCCAGAGAGGAATATAAATACATATTTTAATTTCAATAATTTTTCTTTTGGCTTTGCCTTGGTGGGGAAAATAGAAACAGTTGATAGACTTTTTTTTTCTATGCATCAAATGACTTTTAGTTCCAAGTCAACTTTCTGCATCCACAGCATCCTGGATCAATGAATCCCACAGTGCAACTGAGTGCAGCATAGAACCATATTTGTTTTAAATATCCATGCTGATAATTTAACTACTTCCTTTCTAGTTTTTTCTGTTGATAGAGTGAGCAACCATTTCCTTTCCACTTTGTGCTGCTCTGGCTTCATACTCCTCTTTGGTTTTCTCCTTCCCAGCATGAAGTGCATTTGATTTAAATATTCTTGAGATAACTATAATCATTGTTGTTGTTCTCCCCTCTACTTTAAGTTTAGTAGATCCTTTTGAGGTAGGTGAGAAACAAAGCTGCACGAAACATTGAAATTGTGGACTCACTATGGATTTAATCAGTGTCATAATCAGGCTTCCTGTCCTGTTCTCCATTCTTTCCTAAAAATTCCTAACATTATTGTCTTTCGCTGCTATTGAGCATTGCGCTGACCTTTATTTGTCCTATTACAGCTCCAAGACATGCTTTTTTTTTTTTTTTTTTTTTTCAAATTCTTTTTTGTTTTTTTTTTTTTTTATTTCATGTTTTTTTTTTCTTTTATTTTTTTTTTTTCCCCCCCAAGATTTTTTTTTTTTTTTTTTTTTTGACTCCAAATGCTAATAGGGTACCAGATTTCATAAGTCCAGGATTTCTTTTCCTCTAATGTGCATCACTTCACAGGTATCAACACTGAATTTCTTTGCTTTTGTATTCATGTGCTCTGTATTGTCAAGTCCATTTGACTGTCCTTTGCAGACAGACTTTACCAGTTTGAGTGTTTTGCTATGATCACCTAATTTTGTCATCCAGTGACACAGGAGGCTGTCATAAAGCTTGTAATTCTATTAAAAAAAAAACCAAAAAAACCCCCAAAAAACCCAAACAAAAAACTAGATATCCAGAAAACTTGTTAATTTGTAACTAAGGTTGTTCATCTGAATTCTGTTCCATTACTAGCGACTAGTTCAATCCTTTTCTGCTTTTCACAGAAGACACGTGAGTGGATGAAATCTGTCGTATCTGAGTTAGCAAACAGAAGCCAGATATTTACTGAGCTACTTATTCAACTTGATTAAATGAACAGAATATTAAAAAGGAAAGTAATGGGGGATATGTGCAACAAAATCATTCAACCAAAACAATTCTATCAGCTATTCACGGAACAAGCTTTTGGCTTTAGGGATGTTTGTTTACTGATTGGATTTACTGTAGCAGCTATTACTTAGTCTCTCACAATTTTCTGCAGTTCAACAATCGCCTCCCATCTGAATGAAATCTGGTGGTGCTTATGACAAGATTCCCACTTGTTTCCAGGAGAGTTGGGTCAGTCTCTCTCTTGTAAGGGGCTTTTAAAAGATGTGTATATTATAATCTTGTTTTCCAGCTAAGTAATGTTAGCATAGCTTTGGTGCTTTGTCTCTGCCTTTAAGGAGATGCCAGACAAATCATGTGAAAACTAACTTGATAATTTTTTACTCCATATAGCATACTCACAGAACTCTTGTGAAATGATAAAACCTGTCACAATAACCTGTATTTTCAGATTTCAATTTAAGAGGGGTGTCCTGGTTTGAGGACAAGGGGAAAAGTTTCAAATAGTTCAGGGATGAATGAAGAGCTAGGGTTTGTGGTAGAAGCAACAAGGTACTGTATAAAACAGTATTTATTTCTCCAGCATGCTTACAATAATTCCTTCTGTTGAGCTTCTGCAAGCTTAAAACCAAAAGTGAGTTCTCTCTCCCTACACCTAAAAAAAAATGTAGTGTATAAATTGATCTGATTGGTGGCTAGCCAGACTCCAGGCATAACTTTTCATAGACTTGATTTTTATGATTAGAGCGTGTTTTTAATGTAGCACAGTAAATACTCTGTAATGGTGAAAGGAGCTCTTCAGTTCACTTTCCCAGGGATGGATGGGATAGGGAGTGTTACCTTTCTCTATCTGACGTGGGGTTATAGGGAGGTTTGGGGGCCTCTTCCTTCTTCAAACTGACATGGAGGCCGGGTAGAGAAAAATAACTTGTTTAACAGACTAGTTGGGAAACAACCCATGTTTTATGACATCGTCCAATCCCTGACCCCTAAAGAAATGTTCATTCCCTTAAGTAAAACTTGCTCAGTTCTAGGTCTTCTCAAGTGCTTCCAGGACCCCCCTGTCTACATGTAACTGTTTCTCTGATTTTTACCTTTTTCCTTTTAATATTCAGACTGAAGTTTACTGCTTTTGATGGTTCTTCCTTTACCCATCACTTCATAAATCTTGAGCTTAAATTTCAGACTTCTGAATTTTGAGTAGTACTTTGATGTATTACAATTATTCATACTTTATATATTGATACTGTATGTCTTGTTCAGAACATCTTCAGCCCCTCTTATTCATATTCCTGTTCTCCTTTGATCTGTATCATTAGTGAGATCTTATTCACTGTGTGGTGTTGACACTTTGCCCCCCCTACCCACTTCTTACACATCACTTCACTATGGTTTTTCTCTTCTGTTTTTGTTTGAGATGCCCTCTTTAAGCTTCTGGTTTGGAATTTTTCCATTTTTAAACTTAAGTGCAATTGTTTATTTTTCCACCTACTTGATCAAGTTATCTCTCCCTTAAGCTGTAATACCTAGAAAACAGCCAGTCAAACAGAAGCAGACAAGAATAGGATCAGTACGAAGAAAATGTCAACTTAAAATGAAATCAGAGGAAAATGTCTGTGTGTCTATCTCTGTGTGTCTGTCTGTCTCCTATCTGTCTCTCCATTGGTGTCTCTGTTTCTCCCTTCTCTCTCCCCCTCAGTCTCTCTTCCTTTGTTCCCTGTCTCCCGTCTCTCCATCTTTCACTTATTCAGGACAACAGTTGTTTAGTAACTTTGTCTCCTGTTGCTGTAATTAAGGTTTAGGAACTCACTGTACCTGATTTTCTGGGCAAGTTACATCATCATGATGTGCTGCTGTCTCCAAATATCAACTTGGTCTGGTAGACTGTGACTGTTTCTCAGAGACAGGAGTTTTGTGGCAGAGAGAATTAAGCAGATTACAAAAATCCATTTTGTTGCCTGGTACCCTGAAGACATGGAATCACAGTTTCCACAGACTTTTGGTGTATGACTTTGAGGTTTTCATCTTTCAAAGTAACAAGGCCAAGGGCTTTTTTTTTTATTTCCATAGAGAAATCTGATCTAGATGCATCAAAAACTCTACTGAGATGCTGCAGTGCTGGAGTGTTGGAGGCCATACAAATACCTAACATGGACTGTAAATTTTAACTGACAATTATAAAGGATTTTTGATTAATGTCTAGGATTATTTTATTTTATTATGGCTTTCACCCTTGCCAAGAGTTACCTCATGCTACATGAGGTATTAAACTCTGTATAGTAGAAGTGGTGGTTTATTGGGTATCACTGACCTGGTAATGTTATAAAAAGTGACCCTTCTGTAGCATCCGCTGCAATAAGGGATTAGCTTAGAGTTCTAGTCAGCATCTTCTGAACAGTAGCAGTCCTGGGCTTGCTTCAGCAAAGTCAGGTAGACTCTTCAGAGAGGCTGATTGACAATTTTTTTTTTTCCTTTCTTTCTCCATAACTCAATCTCTGTTCCTTCTCACTAATCAGAATATTTATGGTCTGCTGATGCAATTAGTAAAATGGAACATGCTGTTCAGAGCTATTGATCTAGCACTTCATAATAAAGTTAGCATTGTTTAATTTCTTGTTGTCAGCTTTCATTGTGCTAAAGAAATCAATTCACTATTTTCTTTTCTCCATGATTCAATTGTCTAATGAGCTACCTTGCAGTCCACTCAAAATCAAATTTTTGTGATGAATTACTGTACAAATGGAGAGCACGTGAACACATATACATGAGAATTATCTCAAATCCATACTAGGTGGGATGTGCTTCCCTTGAATTAAAAAAGATAAAAACTGTGTTTCTAAAAAAATCTGTAGGACAGGTTTTCTGTACTTTCACTCAAGTGCACAAGATTATTTACTCTAACTCGTTTTCTCTCATTTATGATTCATGTGTCATTCAACCCTCTCTGAAGAAGTAGAAATCTTTCCTGAGTTTCACCATCAAAGTGATACCTCTCTTGTTTTTCCCTTC
Organism: Todiramphus chloris collaris; assembly: GCA_025345505.1. Taxonomy (NCBI): domain Eukaryota; kingdom Metazoa; phylum Chordata; class Aves; order Coraciiformes; family Alcedinidae; genus Todiramphus; species Todiramphus chloris. Next base: position 5,039,338 of record JANVCC010000039.1, on the reverse strand, counting down.
CTACGTCTCTCATCCCACACCAAACTACTCTCAAAAACCAAACGTACAGTGGTCTTGTAGGAGAGAGAAGTACTGTCAAATGATACCTCTTCACTCTGGTTTTCTAGCACCTCACAACAAAGCAAACACTCTCATTCTCTAAAGCAACAACCATAATGATCTGCTTTGTATATCACATGGCTCATTCATTCTGACCTTTCCTTGTGATTTCTGAACATTGCCACTGTGCAGATGGTAATGATACAGGTAAGAAATAAATGTAGCTACAATCCATTTATTGGTTACATGGCTATGTTTATTTGTTGCTCTGCATGAAAGACTGTGTGTCTTCTAGTTCACGTTCTGTGGGTTCCTGATTTCACAGAACTGAGAACTGCAGCTTAATCTTGATTAATTGCCTGAAGAATAAATTTTAAGTGGTCATTTAAAAGGAACAAAATTTTAAGAGAAATTCAATAAACATATTATTTGGTGTAGGTAAAGTAGGTTACTCTAAAAATTCTCAGGAAGATAAAAGCACTAATTCTTAATATTGCTCTGAAATAGAAAGCTAGCTCAGTCCTTTTCATGTTTATTAGTATATAAACCTTAATATAAAAATGTTCTCAGCTGTTTGAAAATATCTTGCAGTACATTATATTATGTCCAATGATTATTTTGTAACACTTTCTTTGCAAATAGTGCTGTTTGGACAATCTCAGGTTTTAACTCTGACTGGTGTTGCTTATAAATATTGACTGAACAGAAAAGACTCCATATTCGTGGTCTCATAGGTAAATGAACTAACTTTTCAAACACAATACAAAGAAAAACAGTCTTTAGGAAAGAATGTGCATTAAGTAATTCATCATTTTGTTTATTAGGAAAACTACAGCATAAATCTTAATAATGTAATACACATTCAGCTATTGCTTTCTTCTATTTATAAATCAGATATGATTGTAACCGTCGTTCTGTTTTTGTAACTTGCTGGGTAGTAAGAAGGTTTTTGCAAGTCAGTAATAAGAAGGGAAGTAATGGCCTGGGAGGAACATGGGTGAGTGAGTTAATGAGTGAGCAGTTTGAATTTTTTTATTGACTTTAACCCTGTATAAATGTAATGGCTTCCCTTTAAATGTATCTTAATGAGAAAAAGCAAAGTGTAAGTTACTTAATGGTATTTTGTTGAAGGCTTTATTTTCTCATTTAAATTGAATGTTATAGCATATCTAGTGCATATCTATAGCGAGTAACTTATACCCTTTCTGTCCTTAGTGTTAACAGGAAGGAAAATCTGCAGCAGTTTCTGTCAAGGGAAGGCACTGTGGCTATACGAAGTATATACCTAGTGGACTTTAGTAGCTCATACAGACTGTACCATATAAGTATGGCAACTGAAGCATGGCAATAGCAAATACAATTGTCAGTTATGCTTGTCTACAGTAACATCATAATTGCACCATGTGTTATGATGTTAATTGGCAATGGCAGATACTGAAAAAGTCAGCAGCGTGCAGTCATGCAGTCATATTAGCAGCGTAGCATCACCACAGTTATGACAAGCACTTTCAGTTCCTTGAGCTCACCCACTCTGTTAAGGTACAGAAGGGACCCTTTTGCTGGCCCTTGGCCCACATCTACAGTATGGAGACTGTAGGAGATGTCTTGCCTAAAGTGCTGAGATGGTTTGAAGATGTCTGCTTCCAGCAGAGCTGCTTCTTGTGTGCTGGGGTTTTCAACAGTGATTATCTTCCGATCCCATCCTGCAGCCTCCGAAGAGTTGTTCTATTCTACAGTCTGTGCCTTTCCGTACTTCCTTCAGTTGCTCCTGAAAGATAGAGAATGCATATTGGAAATAGTCTTCTTGTGTATACTGTGCATGGATGCATAACATCAATTAGCTAGAATAATCATAATTGCAATCCTAGAATATTATCAATAATACTTTCTAAATGAAAAAAACCCAACATACTTGAGTGTTTAGCACTTTTATATCTGAATTTTTTGGGAGGGGTTGATGAATAATATTTTGACTAATGTAGAATGTTACATGGAAAATAGTACTAGAACTTACAGCATGGAAAATTTCTCAGTATTTACATGCAAAAGCAAGGAAAACAGGGGGACTTAAAAATACCTTTTCAGTCCGTATGTATTTGAAACAAATCAACTAACAGCAAATAAAACTGTACGGCAATAACTTTTTCTGGTTAAATTTTTCACAGAAACAAAGTGTCATTTTCTACTCATTTCTAACCAGTCATATAATGCAACTGCAGAGATTTTTCAAGGGTATAAAGGCAATTTTTTTTTAGTTGCCCATGTAGGAAAAAAAGGTTGAAAGAGGCCTGTGACCTGCTTTCATATAAATGGTATAGATCACATTTAAAATATGGATTTAATTAGATTTGTCCCAGTTTAAAGTTTAAACATATCAAACCGTGGAACCTGCCGAGGACAGCAGTGGTATTTTTTTTTTCAGGACACTCAGATTTGTGGATGCACATGCCTTTAGAATAAGGCAGACAGATGTCAAGGAAAATCTTTGTAAATGTTCCATGCTCATACCCACAGCACATCTCAGAAGAATTTCTATGAATAGTGTTGCATGCATCTTCCTTTGTCTTATCAAGTTTTCTGCAAATTTGCCTCCTCCAAATTGTTCCTGTAAAAAACCCTCACCCCTATCTAATGATCGACCTAAGAGAGCCCAACCTTACCACAGTAGCTGCACCTGCCAATTATGTTTTCAGCTTCAGTAAACACTGATGTAATGGTGTGTATATACACATTTGTATGATCGTTTTGATGATTTTCCTAGTTGTTCATCCTTTAGGTGTTTAAAATTCAACTAGTTTTCTACATAGTCATAACAGAACCCTTATTGTCACAAAATCAAGCAGTTAGTACAGTTAATTGTGCAATGAATATGTGAATGTTACGACGCAACCGCAAACAGCAAGAAAGTTAGATATCAATTAGGTATTACACTTAAAAAACCAAAATGAAACCGTAAACTGACTAAAATGAAATAGTTCAGTGGGCACTTCTGCTGCCTTGGAAAGCTGGTCCCCTCATAGGGACAGAACTGCAGATGTGATGCCTTGAATATTGGCAGGATTCTATATGACACCTTTAATTTATGCTGCTGTTTGATTAGATGGTTGTGGCTCTGCATGGATGCCGAATCCTGGCATCTTAGCTTAAGTGGCACTGCTATATCTCTGCCCACGGAAAATGTATTACCTTAGAAAAAAAATCACATCAGAGAGATTTTTCTTTCCTTCTAATCTTTTTAGAAAGTATTTGCTAGAGACATGAAAGCTGAACTGAAGAAATCTCACTGGTACTTCTGGGTTTTGGAACTACCCCCTTCTTTCCTCTGCCTCAAGAACACTCGCCTGGTGTAAGATGGAAGTGAGCTTGTGGCTGAGGGTGTGAACCTTGGTCTGTGGCACAGGAAGGTGTCGTCCTATCACTGCTCATTGATTTCTTCTCTGATAGCTGTGAGTATGGGTCACCTATTAGTAGTGAGATATGGAGACAAATGGAGAGTGCGACAGGAGTTAAATGTTTGAAATATGCTGTGTGCTTACAGAAAAGGCCTTACATTTGCTATTAAATTGAGCTATAAACATATTGCTGGGAGGAGAAGGAGGCTCAGCAATGCTATTTCTATCAACTTGTAAAGTTTACAGTGCTGCAGAATATAACCTGCTGCATATAAATCAAAGCATGTAATGAACTCAAAGATGCGTAATGTTCACTCAAACCTCTGGCATTTCAAATTCCTGCCGACAAAGACTGCAACTTACTTAAGTGTTTTATAGATCAATAGGAGCGAATATGAATATTTTGACCCAAGCTCTGCCGTTATTAATGAAGGTAATATAGGGTTATGTAAGATGAATTGTAAAGGATTGCTGTTCACAGGCTCTTCATAACTCACGTTGTGTGGCCATCTCGTTGACCTTCTGCCTAGCACAGATTGTAGAATTTTGCTTGCCAGTTTCTGAGCTGAATCCTACATTCTCAGAAAGCCCTGCTCCAGTCTACTCTGGCCACAGAACATGGTTGTTTCTTCAAGGTGGTTTTTAAAGAGGTATCAGTTACACAGAAAGCTATGGCTGTCATCTTATAAGTAAGAATCACAGAATGATTTTACAGTGCAGTGTGCCTTTGGGAGGGATTTTCTCTTCTGTTGTAGCCTTTAAAGCTGCCATAAAGGCCATTTAATAGGCTGAGAGAGGACATCCTTGTGCTCAGGCAGTATCTAGCCAGAGGCTCCCCTAAATGACTCGGACTGTACCTTCAGCAGAGACAGCAAGAAGACATGAAGCCTTTGTGCTGTTTATAGTTGTGTGCCTTGGCAGCTGCTCTAGGTAGCAGAACAGCTATTGAGCAGTCTTGAAAGGAAAATGCTCTGGAATTTTAGCACTTTTTTTTTTTAATTTGTCTTTTTTCCTGCTTTACTTTATGCTGAAAACCTTACCTGCTCCTATAAAAGTTCAGATTATGAAGTCCAAGATGGTTCAAAGCTGAATTTATCCTGTCTTTCTTCTCATGGGGAGAAAAAAAGTCTTCTCTTTTTCCTTTATTTATTTTTGTTTAAACTGAAAGCAGTGCACTCTAACTAGCCTTTTGTAATAGATCAGTAAAAATATTCCTTTAAATAAGCTATTTTTATTTGTAGACTTCTTCCTGCACTTTAAGGTTTGCGTCCATGGTACATTTTAGAGCTCAAATTTATCTGTCTTTTTACCTGTAGTAAAGATGATGGTGCTGTGGAGTGAGGAATTGATAAGATCTCTACTTGCTGTTTCAGACTCTCAGCTGTCTTTTCTGACATGCTGTGTTGTCGTTTATTTTTATATTGTCAATTCTCCTAATCATAAGCACATCTGAAAGGGCAGATCCCTGGGCATGTCTTGCATCACTGTTTTCTTCATTGGAAACCAGGAAAGTTTTAACCCTGTTCATTTCTATTGTTCTGATGAAACTGTAGAACTCCTCTGAGGCCAAGCAGGGTCTTTATGCTCAACATGCAAACCCCTGTACAGCTGTGTTTAGTGCTAGCTGCCCAATTCAGACTTATAATGTACACATGGGCCAGAGTACCTGGCTTCTTTCTCAAATCCCAAGTTGATGCTCCTTGGTGACAGAAATACAGCTGGTGTTAGTTTTATTTGCTAAAGATTCTGGTTCCAGCTGGCTTATTCAGCACAGCTATACCCAGTTAAGGACCACATATGGAGAAGAGATGTGATATCCAACTACTGTTACTTTGCTGTCTTGTCCAGTCTGCTTCAGTCCTTGGTAAAACTGAGAACAGTTTTGGTGTTGCTCTGAATTGTACTTAACTATCTGTTGCTATTAGATTTTTTCAGAGTCATGGAGATGCCACACCACAGTGCAACTCTGCCCAAGTTGCTTATTCTGTACTAGAGACTATATGGTGTAGGAGAATAAGCTTTTCATAGAGGAAAAGGGTATTTACATCTACTATGAAGTTGTAGTCCCTGGTTTGTATGGGTCCCTTGGAGTTAGAAGAAAAAGAAAAAGAAAAATCTGTATTGGGAAGATAAGTGGACCTCATATTTATTCTCATGATTCTAATCTGTTAGTTGGTCTTCATGCTGTACAAAAACTTTTTTAATGTTTTTGCATGGAGTTGACTATTTTCATTTTATAGCACAGAACTCCTGAGTGTTTAATGGAGAAGTAGCTGGTCTCTCAAATGGAGCAATACAACCGAGGTATAGAAAGATGACTGGATTTAATCTTTAAAATTGAGCAATGAAAGAAACCACTTAATCTTCTGTAAGTATGGAGAATTTAGGTATTCTCTGACAACAATGATGTCTACATAGCTCTTAAAATGCAAATACATAATTCACATGATTTAATTCAGTCACAAGATAGCAGATCAGAAAAAGGAAAATAAATCATTGTCACAAATAGTGTTCTTCTGCTGCACTGACAAGGAAAGATAAAATAGAAAGAATCATTAGAACAAGGAATAATTTACAGATTTGAAATTTGTATCTCCTGTACTGAGAGCAGCTATCCTCTTTTCCCCTTAAACAAGAGGAGTACACCCTGTCATCGTATCCCATCATTTGGCATTATTGCATAACTTAGTGCAGCATGAGGAAATACTGTGAAGAGTATATTGAATGCCACTTTGCAGCAACATTCTGCTAAATTGCAGTCCCTTCCTGCCTTCTTAAAGTAGGTGTTTTTCAGCGAAAATAAATTATTTGTATTTCAGCAATAGAACATAATTTGAGCCATGCAGATGGTTAATTTAGTTCAATGTGTGAAGACCATTCAGAAAACTGGTAACAGGAGGAGTGAAATAGTTCAGACTGACAACAAAGTTAGTTTTGAGCAATATTGCATGGACTAGTTAATTGTTGTACTGGAAATGTTTTTTTGTCCCAGTCTCCACCCCCCAACCCCCCCCCAAGCTTCTGGCAGTTGCAAGCCCTTTAGAAAAGGCTTGTGGTATACTTATCTTCCATCTTTGCAGGCAAAGGGATTTGGTGTTGTCCACAGTCCAACAAGGTGACACATCCTCTAATCATATGATCCAGTACTCAAAGGAGGGAAGACAGTTGTGTAAGGAGCAGCTGTGAGGGAAGGTTTGGTTTTAGTTAGTAACTCTATTTGTGTCATCATGGGATATGAGGCTGCTACCACACCTTTCCCTTAGCCAGGAGAGTACATGAATGATGGGTAACAGGATGTTCTGAAATGGCTTTTCTACCCTTTAAATTTATATAATACCTTGTTTTTTAAAAACAATCACTATGAACTGGGGGGATATAAAGACTGACACTGCTGCCTGAGGACTCTGAATCTTTAGTAGTCTGGTGATCAGAGCAGGGTTGTGTAAGAACATCTGCTGTGCCTTCTTTCTGTCCCTCTGTTAAGAATAGGAGAAGAAAAATCTTTATAAACTAGGAAATAAGTCACAATGAAGTGTTTTACCCTCTTTTCTTTTTCCTTCAATGTAACGTAGGTACAGTAGTCATAGTTATTTACCATGATTGTATTTCTCTTGCCTGCTTTTTTGCCAAATGCGTTTTTCTAGAAATGTTTTGCTCTGACCAAAAGTAGTCCCATGTTCACATTTGCCCTTTCCTTTCCTGAGTGCTTGCTACTAAAAGCAGTTGATGTGTATGTTATGGAGCAAAGTGCAACTGCCACAAAGAGTGTTTTCTGGACAGGATGCTTCTTGTCCGATTTGTGTGCATCTTCCATAGGGAAAGATAGCGACATAAGACATAACAGAAATTAATTAAAAATGAATGTAATAATAATGATAGTAATGATATAGTACATGATTACAAGGAGGAAAGGTAGTTAAACTATTCCCTAAGCAGAGGGATTTCAACTTTTTCCAAGTTGATTTCGTAGATGGGTGTTTTACTTTGATTTGCCCATCCTGACATGGTAGTACTGGTAGGGACTGGAATCACACTGATGACCTCTGCAAATGTAGGAAATGAGTTCTGTCCCCAGTGGATTACAGTCAAGATAATAATCTGTGGTGGTACATAAGGATGATATCTTTTCATGTATCATTAGGTAAAAGCATGCAGTGAGACAGAACAAACTTCTGTTACTTTTCATTCGGACACTTCTGTTGCACACTACCATGTGTAGGTGGCTGTTATTCAGGATGACATATAGTTGTCTCGTTGTTTAGATGATGCAGTGTTTCTCTGAATTACTAGGACTATTTTTTTTTTTTTCTTCTTCTTCTGGAATTATTTCAGTCTTTTAAAAACATCAGTGTATGTATATGCTGCAGCTGGACATTTCTGCATACATGCATGGCAAGTATTTTTTTTCTTTTTCAAGCATGAGGATTGCTCAGTGGTAATGACTATAATAAAATATTTCAATCCATCTATGCAGGCCTCTGATCCATAAACCTTGCCTCCCACAGCCTAAAGAAAGCCAGAACACATCAGTTGTGAAATAGGTCAGATGCGAACTCCTTTTTATGGCTGTATAAAATAGGGAAAGAGAATGTGGTTGTCTAGTTGAAGGTCATGTAATAGCTTACAACAGAGCTGAAAAGAGTCTTTAATTGAAAAAGGTTCTGAGTTGGAAGTCCAAGTTACTGCCTAAGGTGTCTCTGGAGCATATTTGTATTGGATACATGCCTATACTGTATTTAATGTATTCTGTTTACAAACTGACCTTTCTGGGAGGGAATGTTCTCTGTCACCTATTGTTAAATTCTTTAACGGAAAACCAGCCCCTAAACAAAGAAGGAATTTCGGTCTTCTGCATAAGAAGACCAATAGCAATAACTAGCTGAACTTAATGAACTGCTCCAATGGGAATATGCCTTTGACTGTGTTTATTACTTAGAGGAGTTGCTTTGAATTCCAACACTCCATCCCTGCTTCTGTCAGCATTCCGCTCTGCTACTCTCACAGTCGTGCTTTAGTCAGTTGCCGTCAGCAGTATTTTAATTGAAGCTCATAATATTTTAAGACTGTTTTGTCTTTCCAGATATCAAAGCAAATGCATTTGTACATCCCTTGACTCCTGTACTATACACATGAACTGTCTTTCCACAACAAGGGAATTGGTAAAACAAGCAAAATGTCATTCACACAGGGCTCAGCATTTGAAGAAGTTCAATATTAATTGCCTTGTGGATATTTCCTAGAAAGAATGACTTAATATCATGACATTCTGTGCTTAGTTCAGGGTGAAAGAGCAAAATGAAAAGAACCTAAAGCTGACAGGATTTTAACAAAGGGCATTTGTAAAATTGAGGCAGTGTAGTTCTCATGAAGGACCTATACAGCCTGCTACAAAGTGAAGTGCATGGAGTGCTATTACACTAGCAACCAAATTAGCATGGTACCTCAGACCTTGTCAGAGCTAGAGATTGGGTATTTCTTAAGAGGCAATAAATGGAATTCTGAAATATCTATGCAGCCTGGCTTATCACAGAACTGCAGAATTGTTGAGGTTGTAATAAACCTCTTGAGGTCATCTTGTCCAACCCTTCAGCTCAGGCAGGACCAGCAAAAGCCAGTTACCCAGGAACATGTCCAGATAGTTTTGAATGTATCCAAGGAGGAAGTTTCTACAACCACCCTGGGCAATCCATTCCAGTGCTTGGTCACCCTCACAGTTAAAAAAAAAAAAAAAGTATTCATGAGTTTCCTGTTGGCATGTTTCTCCAGCCTGTGGAGGTCTCTCTAGATAGCAGCGTGACCCACTGGTTTATCAGCCACTCCCCTCAGTTATGTGTGCTTGTCAGTGATGCTTGAGGATATGTTCTGCCCCAACATCCAGATCATTAACGAAGGTGTTAAACAGGATTGGACCCAGTGTTGATGCCTGGTGTTTCACCACCAGTTATAGGCCTCCATCTAAACTTAGTGCCACTGATCACTACCTGCTGGACTCAAATATTCGTCCAGTTTTAATTCCACTTCACAGTCTGTTCATCTAGCCCACATTTCAACAGCTTTTCTATGAGGATTTGATAGGCTGATGTTGTTGAAAGTGTTCCTGAAGTCATCAAGGCAGGCAATATCCACTGCTCTCCCCTTGTCTACAAAGACTTTTCACTGTGGATATTCTCAGGTTGGTCAGGCCTGACTTCCTCTTGGTGAATCCATGCTGACAACTACTGATGTCCTTCTTGTCCTTCACATGCATGGAAATGTTTTCCAGGATTATTTGTTCTAGCATCTTCCCAGGTGCAGAGTTGAGGCTGGCCAGCCTGTAATTCCCTGGGTCCTCCTGCTTGTCCTTTTTGAAGGTAGGTGTGACATTTACTTTCCTCCACTTCCTCTGGTTTGTGTGCTGAATTTCTTCCTTGAAGTGTTCTGCAGTCAGCTTAGGTAGATCTTTATTTCTAAGTAAATAAAGAGGAAATGAGCCGTTTTCTGCAAAGCAAGCTGCTGCTTTGTAAGAAGGAAAGCAAGCAAAAGGGGGTGAGGGAAATGTGGACTTTGAGAGCAGAAACATCATTGTTCAAGTAATCCTCACTGTATTAATCCTCCAGCAACATTCTACAGTGACAAAGAGCAGTCTGAACCCTTGATTCTAAAAAAGAAAGGCCCTCATATTAACAAAACAGTATTCTGTCTGATCTTAGAGTGCCAGCTTGAACCTGTAAACTACAGATATTAGAAAGTGATTTTCCTTGATGTGTGTTTGATCATGTTTGTTTTCCCTAGTAGGTCAGAATCAACTGAGAGCACAGACTGACTTTCATGCAGCTTCATGTGTACCCACCACCACCCTAGGCAAGGTTGGTTAGGTCGAGTGTGCTATAGCTGCAACAGCTTTCTTACCTATGCTTAACAGTCACGCCATGTGAAAGTGGAGACATGTTCTTGATGTGCTTCATTTCCCTGTTAAGTGCACAGGGAGTGTGGGAGAAACTGCTTGCAGCTTAGGAGGATGAAAAAGCATATCCTGACTCTGTCATTCTGATGTGTATGGAATTGCCCATTCTGTAATGGAATTCGGAGGAATGGTGTCTTTTCAGAACTGTATGAATTACTAAGCTGTGCATATTTCTCAGCATAGGGTAACATTTTCTATTTTTTTAAAATAAAACCTTTTTGAGAATGAGCCTTGGTTCCACAGTTACATAGAAACACAAGACAAAGCATTTCAAACATGTCTATCGTATTGACAGTAGATATCTAAAAATCCCCTTAATGGATATTTTTAATTTACCAGGCTGTATAACTTCAATTATTACTTCACAAGGGGAACAGTGGTAACTAAGAAAACTGGAGGGGTTTTTTCCCACTTTTGCCACTGATTCCTTGTGTATTGTGGGAGAAATGTTGTCATGCTTGAAAGTCTCAATTCTCTGTGTACTGGATAGGGCATACTGAGGCAACATGCATGCAAGCTATAGGAAGAGCATGTATTTTTACTGTACTACTTGAGGGAAGATTGATTTGTGTTTGGTGGGGCAGGATGCTGATATCAGCTGATGTAAAATTTCATGTGCATAGATAAGATGGAAGATTAAGAAATATCAAAGGCAAAAGAGGAAAAATGAGGTTTTTATCTTGATCTTCTTCTCATGCCTAGCAAATACAATGTAGCCAGATGTTTGAAGTCACAGATATGGTGGTTGGCCATTTAGGTGACAGCTGTCATTGAGCAGATAAATATTAATCAAGATTTGTATTACCTATAGCAAAACCGGGGCCAGAGGACTAGTGAATGAAATGTATCAGTGGCAGGATTTATACAATCAGATTCTACTACATAGTGATGCTGTGCTGTTCTTTCCTTAAGGAAGTCAAGCAAACCATGAAAACAACATCTAATGCTTATTATTTTCTATCACATATATTTTCCTCCTACACCAAGTGCTGCAAGCTCCTCTCCCTCTGTTCTTCCTTTCCACTGCCATAATTTTGGTATCCATTTCTTCTGTGATTCAGTGTGGTCACTGGGGACACATTGCTTTAATGATTTGCTGTTTAACTGCTCAGTGTTCCTTGCATCATCAGAGAAGCAGCAGCATTGACAAAGTACAGCCTGCCCATAGGGACTTCTGTATCAGTGGAGAGACAAGTTGCTATGGTAATACATTACATAGCAATGAGGGATTTTGGAAGATGCATCTGACAGTTTGAGGTAAAGTATCATCATTTCCTTGCAGCTTTCAAAAAGTGTCATAATCTGAATTTAAGTAGGCTTTTTTTTCTTCCTCCTCCCCCCCCCCCCCCCCCCCCATCTTTTATGAGGTGATATTAGCCCTGAGCATGCCACAAAACAAAAAGGAAAAGCCTCTGTCCTCAAGGAGGCAACACTTCAAATAAAAACAGAGGGAGGAGGTCACTTCTGAGGCAATTAATGAAGCATGTTATCAAATAGCTGTACAGGTTCTCTCCTCTCTTTCACTTGAATAGACACATCTTCATTTTATAGGCATGAGTGATACATGAAAGAAAAATACAGAACTTGTGAGAAGTAACCACAAGTCATAAGTAGTATTGTAAAATAGATTAGAATGAGATTCCTGAGAATTAACAGCAAAAAGTCTCCCAACATGATTATCCAACAAGCATGGAATTAGAAAAAAAGAACCAATAATAAAGTAAATCAAAGAAATACTGGAAACTGAAAAGTAACACTGGCAAGTGCATTTGCCATTTTCACCTTTTTTCTTCTCTCTAAGTGTGACTGAACATCTATGTTTTATCTATGTATAAGAGATAGGAGGGGTGTAGTATATGGAAATAGGAGGAGGATAGTAAAATAGTTGCCTCTAGGACAAAAAGAAGTTCTTAGGACAGGTATTTATCTACTTAATGTGTACATAGGAATACATTTTTGAACAATTACCTTCCTTATCTGAGAGGTGTAAGAATCACCCACACTCTACTCCTGAGATGTTATTTTGTACCTTTGGATAGGACATTTGGCTGTACACCTGAGGACTGCATGTGCTGTGATATTTGGCACTTATGTTTTGCTTACAGCAAGTTTGAATTCTACCAAACATACAGAACTTAACCTCTCTCTAGGGCAGGTGCAGACATGAACTGTATTTTAGTGGATCTCTGTCAGGTCATATTCTCTTTGTAAGTCGGGATGCTTCTGAATTGATACCAGCAAGACATGGCTTTCCAGTGCTTACACAGTCTAGTTAATGATGCACATGTTTTTCTTGCTTTGAATATTAGAGCATCCATGGGCCATATGTCAGGTTTTGGATTTTGATGATGGTTTTTTGTTTTGTTTTTTAAACAAAAAAGCAGACTGTGTTGGGTTTTAGAATATACAATATCAATGCCTAAATTTTATTAACTTTTTAAAAGACTCCTGCTACTGAGGCCCTTAAAGAGTTTTGAAAAATACAGCCCATACATCAAACACTGAAAGGTTACCGAAGCAGCCCATTCTTGACCTCAGGTAAAGTCCTTCTCTTAATTCCAATATCAAATTAAGGTTTACTGTACATCATTTTAGCTCCAGGCAAGATTAGGTACTTGTGCTAAGAGAAGACATTTGCTGTTAGGGGAGAAACTAACGTAAGCTGCATTGTGTGACAAATCATTTCATGCTATTAGATTTGTCATAAATGTATGATGAATGGTAATTCACTGATCTAATATCAAACCTTTGGGAGCAATGTGGTTGAATGATGTCATTACATAATGTTTGAAGCTGTTAATACGATTACCTGGAATTACTGGAGTGATAGAGTAATAATTTAGCTGTACTGGTCCTTACAGCATCTCTGCTCTGAAAAGTCACCGTATGGTACAGCTGAAACCTATTCTTTTTCCAGAGTTGTTGTTTTATTCTTGTTGATAACATTGTTAGGCTGTGGCAAATAGAATCACAGTTACAGTCTTGAAAATCATATCAGGGAAAGGACCAGAACTTATAAGCAAAGGTTTGTCAAGCTGCAGACACAATGCGGTTGTGAGAGAGCTGGTGAGCTTTGATTAGCCATATTAGCTCATGTTTCCCTCGTACTCTTTGCACTGAAGACGGTAACCTCTGTGGCTTGGGGTTTTGTTGGTTGGTTTTGGTTTGTTTTTTTTTGTTTGGGTTTTTTTATCAGTTTCTGGAGCTATCAGAGGATCATGCATCTCAGAGTTTGGGCACAGAATAAAGGATGATGTCCACCAGATCCTCTTTCTATTGCAGTGTGCTGCTTTTTCTGCAAATGTTTGATTATGACCCATCCTGCTAAAAAGGGTGACAAATAAAAACAAGCATAATTATTATTTTTCACTTCCACACAAACCCTGTTTCATTAAATTGTTTTGACCTGACTCCTACAGTTCAATATTAATTTGCCTTGTTCTTTCACAGCAGTATTAGTTTATATCTTTAAAAAACAAACACAAAACTAAGAAGGCATTTAATCTGGCATCTGCTATTTGTGTGTGTGTTGAGTATACTCTATCTTAAAAATGCATATGTTGCATGGCTGTAGTACAAATAGTAGTACACCCTTCTGGTACTTATCTCCTGAAGTTCATAGAAAAAAAAATCAAATTATGTCTTTCTGTTGTAAAATAGAGGGGGTTTTACCACTGAATTTCCAATGAAAACACTTAAACCACATACACTGTCAATGTGTGATCTTTATTACAGTGGTATCTGAGCATATTGTATTTAGGGGGAGCTAGATGTGACTGACGAAAGTTTTCCATACACGCTATTGAGCAAATATTTTTGTCTCTGTCATTATGTCTCCATTGCATATGGAAATACCTGTCATTTGAAACTCTCTTATACAGAGCACAGACTGCTTAAAATACGCTTCTGCAGACTACTGCTGAGGCACTAGTGTTCACCCCCTCTGGTAGACGCTAGAATACGCATGTGCTTTCTGGAATATAAAACCTGAAAATAGTTTAATCAGGACTTTTATGTATGCTACATGTCTCTGTTTTCATTCAGTCAAACCTGTAGTTTAACGTTTTCTTCTTCTTCTTCTTCTTCAGTTAACTGCCCACACTTTAACATTACAGAACTAGCTTCACTGATTCTTGGTATTTGTGCTGGGAGAAGGAAGAAGAACTGTACATCTCTTTTTACACGTACGATTCCTGAAATGGATTGAGGAAGGATTGGCACTGCTGGTATTACACTGCTGCCTTACTGGTCAAATGATGAGACACAGAATTTAAAAAGTGCTCTTATTTCTCTGATATCTCTGTTATATGTCCTCTCTTGACCTGCTCTGCCTTTTTCAGAGCTCCTAAAGGATTTTTTTTCAAAACTAGGAATTGAGGTCTTGCACACTAAATTTTCCATGTGCAGCACAGGTTTCTTTAACCCAATGTATCTGTTACAATGATGTTATAATGAGTAACACAGTCTCATAATCTACTTTAGCTGGATGCATTCTTTGTGTTGACATGAAAACACTTGCTTTGTGACTAAGAATGGTTTAGATTGATCTAAACTCAAAATGTATTAAAATACATCCAAGTTTGTCAATGGCTGCATAATGTTAAAGTATTGGAAGAGATTTTAAAGACATGAAATAACAGAACAGTTGGTGTTCTTTTCAGTAGGGATTGAAAATTGGGTTGTCATTTATGATATTTCCATTAAATTTCCTGTTTACTTAGGCTGCATGTTTGAATAATGTTTTGGCCTCTAGATTACCATGAAGAAAGCAAAATAGTTTGGCTTTAGATGTTACAAAGTGTTACACTGGCAGTGGTGAGTATGGTGTGTATGATGTGTATGTTGAATTGTGTGTGAACTCTTCACTGTTCAAATACATAAAACACATGAATGTTACTATGGGAATGGGATCACAAAGGTTTGATCCTCATTTTAGGAACTGAAATCCACTTGAACTGTATTTGTGTCTGCATTTTCTTCACAGAATTGCTGTGGTTGAAAAAGACCTTTAAGATCATCTAGTCCAACCATTATTAAGTCCAGCCGTTATAGTTGTACAACTATACATACTCCTATGAAAAAAATTCAAGAAAAAGACCATACTATTGTAATCAGGTGGGATTTAATTTTGTTTTGGTTTTGTTTTTAAAAGATACGAAGTATCTTTAGCTTCTCCTGAATGGAATGGAAGTTGCAGAAGTTGAAATCGTCTTGGAAAAATCATATCATTGCTATTCCAGTCTTGTTGCATTAGGGAAGTACAGAGACTTCTGTGGAAAAACACATTTCACTCGGGCTAAAGCACTTGATTTGCATGGGCTACCTGAACCTATCTCTGTATGAGCTGTGTAAGGGTAGAAAGGAAGCAAGTTTACACATTTTGTCTGCATCTAGAACTCTGTTAGGACTGAGTTACGGGTTTGGAAAAGCTGGAAGACAAAAGCAGAGAACAGCTTTAATCCCTGTGGCAGTTACTGGTATATGAGGGAATCATCAGTGGAACTCAATGAATCTTTCCTGACTATGCCCTCTTTTAATTCATGTCTGACTCCTTTCCCAAGAGAGTTTGTGTTGACATCTCCAAGTGGCTTCTCGCAAACAGGTAGTTGAGTGTAGGCTCAGTCCTGCTGTGGAGGGACCATAACAGAGGTGTCTAGGAAAGAGAGGAAAGCAGAAGCCAAAAAAGCCCTTCATATAAGAGAGGACAGCTGTACAATCTCTAAAGCAGAAATGCATTGCTCAGAAAATGGCACCCAGTTACATGGGAGCAGCATGGTTGGGGAGGAGAAGTGGTAGGACAGTGTGAGGTAAATTCAATCAACACTGCGGAGTTGTCTTCTGTGCCATCTCTGTAATTAGTCAGGTTCATGATATATATTCCTTTAAGCAATGTAATAGCAGGGTTCAAAGTTGTACAGTTTCACCTGTGCAGGACTCTTAGCTGTACCCTTACTTTTATAAGTATATACATTTTTAATCTGTACTTCGTGGCTTACTATAGAATAGTCTTTCAGGAGATGACCTGGATAATCAAAGAAATGGAAAACAGGTTGCAGCTTTTAAGAGCTATGTACAGATTCAAAACAGAGAAAACTGATTCAGGAACACTTTTCATTGCTATTTCTTTTGGCAGCATAAGATTTAGCAGCATTAACAAACCTGCGTATGAAGATTGAACATTTCTGTTCCCTTCTGTGGGTAGAGAACACTTCCCCCCTGCCATGTCTTGGGGCTTACGTATTATGTTTCTTCTCTGAATAGCACTCTCTTGATCAAAGATTAAAGAAAAAAAAAAAAAAAAGAAAGACGGTTACAGGCACTATATCTTTTTGAGCCATGTAGAAAGTAAAACAGGCAGGCTTTCATGATGCATTCTGTATTCATCCGGCTACATAAAAATAGAACAATATGAGACCAAAAAGATAGTGGCAAGGTGTGGGGATTTAAACCATAATTGAATTCAGATTGTAGCGATCAGTGAAGAGAAGGGAAAGATATGAACACAGTAAAGCAGCAGTGAGGACAGAAGTTCCTTTGCTTCATGCTTCTTTTCAGATTACAATGACAGGAGGCTGGTACTAACTGCAATAAAAGGAACCTCACACCAGCTAGTGATAGTCCCATTTTATTTTTATGGGGACAGATAATTTATAGAGGGCATCCTTCTGTGACTAAGGGTTTTGTGAGTCTCAGACAACTCCCTAATGTTCTTAACCAAGACTTTTCAAATTGCTCTTAAACTTGAGAACCTATTAATGCAATCTGGAGAAATGTTACTTGTGAGAATAAATACATGGGTTACCAGAAATGTACACAATGCTGAGGGGACTGTGACTATGCCAGGGAATTCACAAAAAAAAAAAAAAAAAAAAAAAGCCTTTTCTACTTAGACTTCCATTTTCAGAAACAGTTTCTAATGTGAGTAATTTTCCAATTGTTTCTATTCCAAGGGCTCTAATTTCTTTTGCAGTTATGTATACCAGACCCAGAAAACACTTGAGAAATGCAGCCATGTTAAAAGGACAGCATGTATCACAAACACTAAGCATTATTCTCCATTACATATGGAAATACTTTTTCAGAGATTTAATGTTTAATACATATAAATCATTCTGAACGAGTCTGTAATTGCAAACAAGGCAGATTGATTTATTCATTTATTTATTTTAAAAGCACACATAATCACTTCCTTGTTAACATAGGGCAGAAAGGACAGTGCAGTTGGAGAGTTTGCCACAGCAAGCAAGATCTGGCTTCTGTTTCTGCAGGCTTCCTGTGGGGCTGAGTAAGACTCACATCAGGCTAATAGGCCTCCTGGGAATTTTTTGGTAAAACGTGACTTGATTTGTAAATGCTGACTTGTTAAAGCAATGTTGTTTTGCAGAAATATATTAGTCTTGAGGACCCTTTGTTGAGCTTGCGGCAGGTTTCTTTGGCTTTGCAGCTACATTTCTGATTTGGGCAACTTTGAAAGTGAGAGGAAACCTACTATTTTCACTTGACAGATTTGGAGTGACAATGTTTATCTGATTCCTGAAAAGTTATCTAGAAAATATTTTTCAAGAATCAGAAAAACATTTTGTAGATAACATTTGAATGTAAAAATTCAGAGATGTATCTACCAAACCCTTGTGAAGCTTAAAAAAATAAATTAAAATATTCGAGACATCTTGTCAGCTTAGGGTCTTGTATATTTATGTATATGGCTTTTAGGACTCATGCCTCATTACTAAGTCAGGATTTATCCTATTTACTTAAGTTTTAACAAGATTATAATATATGGAAATCCCCTCAAACTACCTTTTGATTTACTTATGTGATGGATGTTATTTCTCTTTTACGTTTATTTTATATTACAGTGGTTAATGGGTTAGAAATACATGCTGTTCTTTCCGGAGAACAGAGAGGCTGCTTCTGCCCTTGCAAGCAGCTACGTACTCTTGCAGATATCTAGTGAATCAGGAGGGATTTGAGGTGCTATAATGAAAGAGCAGGGAACAAACATGAAGCCTCACCTCAGAGGTGACCAAAAGAGGCTTTCCTGAGCTTGAGAAGGGGCTGTGTAGAACTGTCTGTGATTTGGAAAGCCAGTGAATTTGCTGGGCTGAAGAGTCTAGTTTATGAAACTCCTGGTGAGGTGAGGACATGACTCATTCTATGAAATAACAAAAGCATAATCTACCCAGGAGCTTTGGCAAACTCATGGTCTTGTCTATACCTATTTAGGGGTTTACAAGAAGCTTAACTAAGGGCATTTCTGTAGTTAAGGGAAAAGATTTGATCACTGACAATTGGGTAACAGGACAGAGAAATCTTGTTGATTTGGAAAAGTACCTCTGCAGTAACAGAAAAATGTGAAGTGTCTTCAAAACAGCCTAGGGTCATTATCCTAGTGCACAGAATAATTAACAGACACAGTGAGAACAAATGACTTGAATAAAGCTGTGTAGCAGTCACAATGGGAAAGTCTGACTTTTAGCCCTGTGTACACTGAAGTAGGTCAGGTTTGAAGTCCTGTGTCTAGCTCCCCAAACACCTTATCAGCACTGATTACAAGTGATATATTGGGCCAGGTACAGCAGTCTGGGGGCACTTTCCATTTTCAGTAAATTAATCCTCTCACAGCATGAAATAAAAAGATCAGAACATGATGTTAAACCTCATTTTGTATTTTCAATTACCAGAGGATAATTATTTTCTTTTTAAGTCTTGGAAGATGACATGATCTGAATACTCAGGTACCTTCTGCTTGTGCTTGCATTCCTGGAAGCAGAGGTAGTTCAGCTGGGACACTGCGCAATATAATTAGGTTTATTGTGCAGCCTGGTAAGGCCCTGTATATATGTTCTCAATCATCTGGGGAGAAGTGCAGCTCTTCAACCTTAGGTTTGGTGATGTGGGGTTTGTGAAGTAGGAGCACAACTACATGGACTGAATTTTGTATGTAGACTGGGAGCAGCAGAAGGTGGGAGGGTGGCAAGATATTTTGGACAGTCGTTCAGTACGAAGTAAACCTGGTGGAGGAAGGCTTTTTTTCTTGTTATCCCTCCTTATGTTTCTTCACAAGTGAATGGGGGAGGGTAATTCACAGAGTTCTCAAAGAGAATAGCTGGTTTTTACTGCAGGTTTCCCATTTCCTTGAATGGAGATTTTAATTGTATGTATCTGTGTGTGTTGTGCAAATGGGTGTGTATGGTTTCCTTTCATTTTATAGGCTTGCTTTTCTCACAGATTTTGACTGTATGAACTGCAGTGATTTCAAAGAAGAAATGCTAAGGAAAATGTGAAAGGTGAAATAGGAACATAACAGAAAAGAAAAATATCAACAGATTTGGCTCATGTAATAGGTTTTTAGCATTGATAGAATTCAAAATAAGCTGCATAAAAGCACGACTGGTAACATAACTGGAAATAAATAAGGCCTAACTATGTCATACAAAAGAATCACTCTTTAAAACATATCAGGACAATTTAATCCTTTTCTGTCTTACATGTAGAGTATAGAGATGTGAAATTTGTATTCTATGCTTTCCTTATGTGGATGCAGTGAATTGCACCTAATTTGGCACAAATTTCTGCTTTTCTCACTTCTTCACTTCTTCGGATTCAATTTAAGTTAAGAAGTGGAATGTGCTAGATTACTCATAAAGCTTTTAGCATTTCAAAACCCATCATCATGCTGAGATTCACCTTGGGCAGAAAATGAAAAGAGGTTAGGAAATGAAAAGATTCATAAGAAAACACATTAAAAGACCAGTATCCCCTATTAACAACCTTCCCATTGAATTTTTCCCATTGAGATAACTATGCTAGAGATTACATTTACTATGCAGTTATTTTCCTTATACAGTGAAGTAGTCATTGGTAAAGGGTATTCCTTGGGAGCACAATAAATGCATGATAGTCTCTGTACTTCGGGGATGCATATACTGATTGTGTTTTATCTTTTGGTTTGTATGGGCAACAGCAGTGTGTAATTATTTTTGTTGTTGTTGGGGTTTTTGTTTGGTTTTGTGTGGGTTTTTTTGTGTTTTTTTGTTTGGTTTGGTGTAGTTTTTTGGGGTATTTTTGTTTGTTTTGTGTTTGTGTTTTTTTTTGGTGGAAAATCTTTCTTGAAGTATTGAAACTGGCAAGAAATCTTGCTAAGAGTGAGCTGCCCAAGATGACAGTGCTTGTTTCATTTCCAACCTGCATTTACAAACAGGTAAGAGCAATAAAAAAACTGTCTATAACTTAGGCTGAGTGGCTGGGAGAGGTAAACCTTCCAGGTAGACTTAAATATCTTGAAAGTTGAAACTGGGATAATTTGGATTGAATTCTTAAAAATGTTAAAGAGCTTCTAATTACAGCTGAGTCTATCAGAAGCTCTAAAATGTATAGATGCCCTTCTGGCAGTATTGGGGTTTGGGACTGTCAGGCCATGCAGAAGTGGAATTACTTACTTTTTGAAAGAAAATACATTTATGTTAAGTTAAATTGTGCCTACTTTGATCTCTTCAAAAGCTTGAAGAGCTCATCAGAGGCAAATATTTACTGTGGTCTTACTAAGCAGTTTTTGTGAGGAGTTTCATACACAGAAATTGTTCAACATGCTGCCAGGTAATTTCTGTGGTCAGTGATACACAGGCTAAATTGCGTTACTCTGCTTTAGAGTTGGGCATGAAAAGTCCTGAATATTCTGTAAACATTTCTAGTTAATGTAAATCAAGTTCTTGTCCGAACATTAAGTTGAATGAAGAGCTTATCCTATTCAAGAATGTCTTCTTGACACCAGCTGCTGAATTATGTGGTTATAGCAACGTCTGAGAATGAAGCAATTACTTACATTAGAGTACCTGAATAAAATTCCTGTTGTAAGTAAAATCAGCAAAGCATGAATTCCATACTTCAAAAAATTTAGGCTTGACAAGTAAATAATGTTATTTGATGACTTTCTGCTGCTGTTTATACAAAATTATGACTTTGTAGACTTGCAGGTTTTGAATTGGCTTAAACTCAATTTGTCAATAGAATATGAAAATGAATATACTGTAAACATATCTGTTGTGAACTTTCGTGCAATATTAAGGAAGTTTGCACAAATTGTTAGGATTTTTGCAACATTAGCAGCATGTGTTCAGGTGGCCTGAAAGCACCTTATTCTTTTTGGCTTGCATGGCTGATCTCGTAACAGTTAGGAAATAATATGTCTGTATGTGTAGGTGGGTGAGATGCATCTAGATATGAGCAGCTGCAAGAGCTGAGAACAAAATGAACATGAAGACAACATTTTTAAAGCAATCAAATCCAGCTGTCAAAATCACTAGGAAACTGGAACTTGTTTATGTTACTTGAAAAATTGAAGAAAGAACTGCAAGGAAGGAGAAAAGTGGTTGAAAATTTGCACCAGACTCTTCCCTCATGCAAACAGTGATAGAGCATTTGGATAATTAAGATACATATGCCACATGACATTAAGCAGCCTTTTGTGAACTGTTAATTAAGATTTAATCAGTCACATATCTTATTCTCGTTGAATGAAAAGATGAATGTAAATTTCTTGTGGTGTTTCCCTATTCCCTGTTGAAGGAAGTCGAATCTGAACATGATTTAGTGATCATAGCCTGATGCAGTAATAAAAAGAGTAATAAAATGAGACTAGAAATACATAGCGAGTGTAATTCAGATGGGAGAATTGATAGATTAAGCTGCTGCTTTCATTCTAAAACTTAAAAAATATTATGCAAGTATGTATGAAGTTGGTACGTCTTAGAATTATCCTATGGTTGTTAACATAAGAATAAATGTAAAGTTCTTTCCCATAATTCTTCATGTTGTGAAGCACTAATTGGTTTTCTGCTTACCTCATTACACTCAAACTACAGGATTCAGACCTCGGTTCTATACCACAAAAATAAATGCAGCTATACGCTCTGTGAGTAATTAAATAATGTTAAGCAAATAACACAGGTCTGGATTTAAATATACTTGTGTGGCTTTTCTTAAATGTGTTTAGCATACGGAAGCTGATGTTTCTTGTTTCAAAATTTTGCCCCCCAAATTCATTTCAAGTAGATGTCTATAAGATGAATACATTGATACTGCTCTTTGTGAAGATTGTATGACTAGAGGCTTTACCAGCATCCTGTTGAGTGTCTGTGAAATAGTAATACTGTACTTTATATGCTACTTCATGTTAACAATAATAGTTAAATTTATCATCCTGAAGTTTTTTTTCTATGAAATGTTACACATTTTTTCGTGTTGTCTGAAGGCTCTAACTTGGAAGCCTGAACTACTTGAAATTTTAAGCTAAGAATTTCCTGAAAGACTGGGATTTTTTTTTGATATCTGGCTTATGGGATATCCAATTCGAGATGCAATGGAGGCATTGCTTGCAGGTGGAAGGGTTCGGTATCTTCTGAAAACAAAGACCCTTAAAATGTCTTGAGGTGTGTGTGTAAGATGTATATGGTTCCAGGCTTTACCAAGCCCTTTCACTATCTACTTCACCACTACTGTGTGTATTTCCAGGTCATTTTCTCTCTGTAAAGACATTGAGCCCTTTGTCTGCCTTGGCTTGAGAGAAAGAGTGCTTTTCCCAGTCAGAACTTGTGAGCCATAAGAGAGAATGCTGAGGAGTAGATTATCCTCTACACAGATCTAGTGACTAACCAAGAAAAGTTATTCTGCAGAAAAACCTGTTACCTGGTGCTGAAGAAACTTTAGCAGCAAATTGTCTCTTCACTTGCTCTGTCTTTTGATTGGCATCTAGGTCAGCTCTAAGCAACTTGTGACTCTTCCATGGGTTTTGCGGCCTGCTTCTTTATGCCCACAGCCAGAGCAGTAAAAACAGACATGAAGAAGTGACAGCTCTGTTTGTAAACTATGAATGAGAAGTACCTGGTCAGTTTGAAGAGGAAAAGTTGATCAGAGATCCTCTTCCTGTATACTCTTGTAACTGTGTGTGAAAGTAAGATCTGCTATGTGTATGCAGGAGAGAGACTAAGCCACTGAACTAATTAATTTTCTCTCACGTGTTCTTTGTTCATGCTGAAATGATTTGCACAGTGAAATTTGGCCGAGGAAGAATATTGGCAGCCTCCTGGTAATGATGTCACTTAAAGTGCTACCCCTGTAAGGGCAATTAGAAAACTAGAAACCACCTAAGCTACATTAACTGTATTAGGTGGATCTATGCTAATTTTATTCTGTTTTTAGAAGGGAGAGTTCACCAGATTGTTAGATATGAACAGTGTACTGTAGCAATAAAATCTTTTCCCATGAATTCATGCAAAGATGATTATTGTCAAAATCTGTTATTAGCAATTCAGTCTGTAGATAATTGCTACTGTATCCATTAACTTAGTTTAAATCTTTATCAAATGATCCATTTTTAGGTGTCCTATAGTGCATAACACTTAAATTCTTCTTTATCCGATTAAAGTGTTTTAAGCTCCTATAGTGGCCTAACTCACGTAATTGTGCTAATTCTGCTGAAGTACTCTCAAATCTTTCACCCCATTTAAGTACTTAAATTGTCCTTGTTCATGAAGAGTATCAGCTATTCAGAGTAGGCTTGAAATAATACATCAAATTCTATCTATGTGAAGGGCTTTCAGATTTGATTTCTTTGATCTCAAGAGTTCTCACTCTATATAGCGGATACAGGAAGCTCTGAATTTGAAATAAGCATGCGTGCATGTCTGTGTGTGTGTGTGTGTGTATATGTGTGTGTATATATATATATATACACACACGCGTATAAAATCCCAGGGCTGTCTTTCTGAAGTCTAGCACCTGCCTGTGTGTCTAGCTCCAGTGGAACACGAGGGTCTGAAGGTCCATTTACATAGTGGTTTTTTTCATTTGTTTTGATAAGCATTTTGTTTGTTTTCTTTTGTTTGGTTGGGTTTTTGTTTGTTTGGTTTTTTGTCCCCTTCTTCTAACCATGCCACCTTTCTGTCTGCTCACATCACTTGCCTGTTGTCCTTATTTTCATTCTAGAGTATTATATGTATCCTGCATTCAATGCTGGGAGTGAAGTCTAATGTTCATATATCCAACCTTATTGTGGGCCTAAGATCAGTACCACTGTCTGTGCCTAGTATAGAGTTGGATGCAAGTTACTGTACCCTGGTTTCCAGACAAGTTCTGCAGTGCTGTGGTGTGGCTGCACTTGTCAGGCACAGTAAGTTGTGCCTTTTAAGATGCACTGCTGCTTTTTCAGCATTGCTTCTGGTGTGTATTCTTTAAAACATAAGCTCTCTAGAGGGATTTCTATTTCTGAAGTTAGTCAAATTGAGGTTTGGCAACCACAGGAGTGCACTGGATTTTATTTTTCTTCTCAGATTAGAATCTGAATATGCTCAGGAGGCAAGAGATGATGCCTTTCCAAAGTACAAAACATTGCTGGACATGTGATCACCAACATCTTGCCTCTGAGCAAGGGAAAAGGTATCCTGCCTTCTGAAGAGCATCTCTTTGAAAGAATCACAGCTTCTGGCCTTGCACTAGCCATGATATGTATAATTCAGAATTCTCCTTATTGTCTAGCAATCATGCCCCAGGTAACTGTCTATGATATGTGGTAGACCTGGACTGGTGACTTTGTGGTGGCAGTTCTGTGCAGTTCAGTTCTGTAGAGGCAGTTGTCAAAAGTTGTGCCTAAACAAGCATTCCATATCCAAGAATTCTAACTGACATGATTTACACTTGTAATTAATTTACATTTCTAGATAGAAAAAAAAAAAAAATCAAGATGCTTCCTCCAAGCTTTTGGAGTTTTGATTCTAATGTCATCTCTTTGGATCTTTTCCTGTTATGTTTAATTAATGAATACTGCAGTAACTACCACATACTGTACAAATATCATTGGGGAAAAGTTCTGTTAGTACTGCTGGATCTACTCCAGGATTAAACTATGAACACCCTATTCAATGTCTCAGTGATTTGCTACTTGGTTGAGTTTGGGGGATTGTTGTTTTTGAAGCAGTGTAACTGCATTATTGTCTTAATGAACATGTAGCTCACTACATAATCCTCACATCCTGAAATACATGTTTTGAATATAGTAGTAATAGACAAGAGATACAGAAGTCGTAAGAAAATTACTTGCCTGCAGGACTACGTACATGGTAGGACTAGAAAGACCAAGCTTAGACTACTTGACTAGAGTCATCAGTAATGAGCCACTATACTCTGAAGATACTTTTCCTTAATCTTATATAAACTTTCATCAAATGCATGCAACTGTGCTAGCATACTTACTGAACAGCTATTCTTACTCTCTGAACAACTTAAAAATTACAGGTTATAATCAACTCCCTTAATTTTTTCCATTACCATCTTTAGCCCACTTCTTTTTGGTGGTGTTGGTTCAGACCAATGTGACTAATTGACTAATTTATTGCTTTATTGCTTTATGTATTTCTGTGCTATGAAGCTTTTATGTAATCTGTTCTTAACAGAATCTTGACTGAAGTGGATTTCAGAGCCTTTCTTTTTGGTGGGAGATAGGTTTATTATTATGAAAACACTTTATATACCAATTTAGACATCAACTAATCTCTTATTTATTCAAGTAAGGTAGTAAGATTGAATTATGTTTCTATAAATTTTCCATGCTTTCTTGGGAACATAAATTGTTTGGAGCAGTTTGTCATCATTGTTTTGCTCAGACAAAATGTATTACAGTAAATTTACTGCTTTGTGCTGTGCCGCATTTCTTAAAACTCTACCATGTGATGTTTAGCTTGATTGAAAAGGAAATGATTTCTTTGTATGAGGTAACGTGGTATATGAGGTAACGTGGTACTGCAGGCTAAGCTCTGTGAAAGTGTAGCATTTTAATACAGAGAAAGGGAGAAATGGTGTATTGCTTAAAGGAAGTTTGCAGTTGAGTTTGCCTCTGGTATATGCTTATTGTTTGCCAATAAGATGATAGGCATGGGCTAGCCAACAGGACACTGCTGGAGGTGTTTGTCATCTCTACTGCCAAGGCAAACTACTGGCTTGTATTCACTTTGTTGTTCATCAAGACTTTGACTGCTCTCTAGGTGGTGTAACTGTAAATCGTTCCTTTCCAGGTGCACACACTTGCATTTTTGCCATGTAGAGTATCAGGAATGTCTTGTTGTCCCACTCCCCCAGCTCTCTTTGCTTCCTGTGAGTGGTGGCTTTGCTCTTGAGTGTACTGCCTGACTCTACCCTTCCACCCCCCCAGTCTGGTGTTATGTATGAGAGAGGACACTCCATCACATTCTCAAGGTCATTCACAAGGGTGTTAAACAGGACAGGTCCCAATACAGACCTGGTGGTACTCCCTTTGCTACCAGCTTCAAGGTACAGAGCAGCCCAGTAATCACTGCTGCCTGTGCCTGATCATCCAACTAGATGTTTTTTAAATCCAGCTGTTCATCTGCTTACCTACCCTGGCTGTAGTGAGAGGCAGTGTTTAAAAGCCTTTCTACAGCTCAGGTAAATTAGTGTCTAGTATCTCCTTATCCACAAATCCTGTCACTGTATTGTAGAAATCAATTGGGTTGATCAGGCACCATTTGGCCCTGGTCAGCCCCAGGAGGGCAGTCCCTAATCAACTCCCATCTTGATCTCCAAGCCCAAGGTGTGCCTGGTGGGCTGGCCCTGCTGTGCTGAGGTCCTTAGTCCAGCTCCCTGGCACCTGGCACCACTGATTGAGAGAGACTCGTGCCTTGATCTTGCCATGGGGCCCCAGAAACGGAGCTGAGGAGTTCTCATGGTGGCTGCTCCATGAAGGCTGCTCTGGCCCCTCGTGTACAGTGAGTTCACAAACCCTCTCCTGGGCCGGGTGGACTGCGTGTGAGGCTGACTGGCCTTGCTGGCCTCACTTCTGGGCTGCCCCGGCCCAGGGAGTAAGCTTGTGACAGCTGCACAATGTTAGGCACTCAGACCTCAGGTGCTTCCCCTCAGAAGGGCTTAGCTCCTGGCTCCCCAGGCTGCGAAGGGGCCATTTTGGCACAGATGCCGTTTTGGGTGTGCCTCAGGGCCCTGCTCAGAGAACTGCCGAGCCTTTGTGAACTCTGCACAAACCACAGCATTTCTGAGTTACCTACTCCTGGCTCAAGTGTGCAAGGTATTTATTTACAGAAATCTTATTTATAGATTGAAAATCATATTGGGTTACTATTCCTTGTGTGCTTTTTCTCTTCATGAAGTCTAGTGGCTTCTATCATATGTCATACTGTTCCCTCACACCTTGACCAAGCCTCTGGTCTCTCTCCCCCAGTTAAATTTCCTAAATTTCCTCCTGGAGGCAATTACTGCCTGGACACTGGAACTCACTCAACTGAGTCCAACAGTAGGAAGAAAATACCTTGAAGCATCTAAATGCTGAGATATGGCTTAGCTACAGGGTTCCACTTCAGCTGCTTTCATAGGGATGGGTTTGTCCTCAGTGCTGGCTTTTTTTTTTTTTTTTTTTGTCAAAAATTACATAATGCATGAATTTAGTCTTGTTGTTTTCCACATTTGAACAACATTGTGCAACTGGAGTGTTACGTGGTGATTCTGTTTGGTAACTGAGAACTAAAGTGCCCCGGAACAGGTGGTTGTTGGAAGCACTGTTGTTCTGCAGAAGTCCAGCAGCTGCATGGCGACTGCAGTAGCTGAGGCCTGTGTATCTCTCTCATTAGCAGGACTCTCGGGGCAATGGGTGTTACTCAGTTTATTTCTTTTATGGAAAAATACAGAATATATTAGCTCTGCTTGGACTAAAAAAACAGCTGAAGTAGAAAAGCAAAGATGCTTTCTGTTCTGGGATTGGACTGGATTCAAGAAACACTAGGCTTCTGCCACTAAGGGCCTGTCTGATTTTGGGCAAAAGACTTTGGCTTCTTGTTATAATTCTCTATTTGTAAAGCTGTGATCATAGCATTTTCATTCTCTTACCCTCTATCTGTCCTTTAATTTATAAACTGTTCAGGGCAAGACCTGTTATTTTGTTTTGAAGCACTGAATATACAGTGAGCCTGTGCCTTTCAGGTCCACTAATGTTACTGTGATAACATCTAGCTTGTTAAAACATTTGAAAACATTTGAAAATACTGTCCCAAGTTTGATGTGAGAGTCCCTGCTATTATGAACTAGCAACATGCAGGACAGGGGCATGACGTGGCTTCTCCAAGATCATGTGAATACCAATTGATTTCTTAGGCTGTGATTCCTTGCTTCATTGGAGGTCTTGTCTTTTCAAGCAGTGATGGCAAGTTAGGATTTAAGGCTTTTGCCCTAATATTATATGTTGATACAACCACAGAAGAAAGAGCTTGCATTTTAAACTGGCTGATACTTTTTATTTTTAATGCATTCCCCTGGTTGCCTGTATTGGTATCAGTTAACTGCCTTTGTCCCATAATGTATGGTATGATACTTCATTTTTAATTTTGGAACTGTAAGACTAAGAGCCAGTTGTAGATAGTGCAATGCAGGTGCCCAGGGATTGCACCCTAGGCTCTATAGGGCTTTAAAAAGTCGTTTCTGGTCAGTCAGTTGGAGTTCTAGGTGGTGGGTGAACTTGCATTCTTTCACCTTCATTTGAATCCTGTAAGATGGGAGTATATTCAAAAGTCTGAAAATGCTCATTGGGTGCTTTTGTCACCTCATGCATTTGCAGGATATTGAAGTACGTTTGGTATCTATTGATGTGCCTGTAGATATTTGGCCCCACCTGCTTCTACTACAAATATTTGTGTGTGTTAAGCCACTGCTGTGGTCTAGTTGTCAAATGTTGAGGAATTGCTTGCTAGTTGCCTGAAGTAGTGCTAATGCAAGAAGGCTGAGGGGTAATGTTAGATTTCATAATTATTTTTTTTTCTTTTTTACTTCAGGAGGTGGGGGTCTGAGGACCACAAAGATCTTTGTCTCATGAGCTCAAAGTTTAAAATCTTAATGCATAAAGGAAGCTCTCTTGGGAATTAATTATCCTCAGTATCACAAAGTTCTGGGAGACTGCAGTTTTAATGAGTGTGAAAGTCAGGCAGACTTCCTGAAAAAAAAAAAAATTAAAATCAGAAGCAGTAGCAGTTACCTTTGACAAGTTCACAAATAACCCATTCTAAATGTGCAAGGCAAAATTGTCATGTAAAATCTTTCTGAATTAAGGAAGCTACTGTGATTTATAGCAACTAAGACCCTAGGAAAATGTACTAGTGTGACTTAATCTGTGAAAGAAGATTATGTCCTCCAAATAATGTCATACTCTGAATATGAGAAGATTTCAAGATGTATACAGGGTCTGATAAATTGCTACATTTACTTAACCTTAAGTCCTGTAATTTACAGGCCTGTGCGATCTCTGGTTTCTTCCATAGTCAAGAAGCAGCCGTAAGTTATGACAGTGCTTGGAGGAACATTTGTATTTCATGACTTCAGAAATTTAAGAATCAGGAATGTATCTAAATTTATTCTTTTAGGTTGCCAAAAGAGCATGCAGAATAGCAGAAATGGTGACCCTGGTTAATTGCATCATCATTTGATAACAGGATGTAATTAGTGTGTTTGAGTAAGGGTTGTGATAGCGGCAGCCATTCTTTACAGAGGACAGTGTGTGCCCCAGTACTGTCCTGTCATGGAATGACTGTAGAACTTGCTCATACCACTGTCTTTGCATTTTGGGCTGTGAAACAGCTGGATTTGTTCTTCATGTGACTCTGCTACAAATATTTTTGTGCCCACTTATGTTGGCAATGTATTATGAATTTGTGATTGAATTAAACAAGCTTTAGTTAACATTAGCAAAGAAAAGAAATGCATATTAGTGATATCTGTGAAGCAAAATTCAAGGGAAAAAACCCATAACTACTCTGTTGACTTTCAGTTATAATGCTTCATACTTTATGTGGAAGCCAGTTACAAATGCAGCCTTTAGAGGTCTACTTTCAAAGTGTTAGGTTGAACATCTTTGTCAGTTATCTGGAGGAGGTGATGGAGTGCACTGTCATCAAGTTTGTGACACCAGACTGGGGTTCAATTAATGAACTCAAGGGCTGTCTGTCACAGAGACCTAGAAAGGCTGGAGGAACAGAAATCTCATGGAGATTAACAGGGCAAATACAATTTCTTAGCAGTTGAAATGGCCTAAACCCTGCAGTGGTACCAGCTGGGGACTGGCTGGCTGGGTAGCAGCTCTGCTGAAGACTGGGGATTCTGGTAGGCAAAGGGCTGAAGGTGAATCAGCTGCATTTTCTGTCAGTGATGCAGGCGAAGCAGCATCCTCTGCTGCATCAACTCAAGCACAGCCACTGGATCTGAGGAAACTGGTATTCGCTTTTTCCTACCATGCAGTAGATCTAACCTGGAATACTCTATCTAATTGTTAGTTGTCTCAGTATGGGATAAGTGTAGGTAAACTTGAGTGAGTCCAGAAGAGGGTCACCAAGGTGGTGGGGGGGTTGAAACATACAAACTATGAGGAGAGGCTGAGAGAATTGTGTTTTGTTTTTCTGGAGAAAGGCAGGGAAAGACCTTGCAGCCTCATAGCTGTTGAACTGTTTGTAAGGAGATACCAAAAAGATGGAGCTGAGCTCTTTTCTGAAGTGTATGGTGGGAGGATGCGAGACTAGTCAAAAAAATTGAAAAAGACTATGTTCTAACTGTATAAGGAAGGAGGTGGGGGGTAATCACTGTAGGAATAATTAAGTTTTGGAATAAGTCGCTTAGGCTTTGGAATCTCCATGCTTGGAGGTTTCAAAGATCTACCTGGTCTGACCCAGCCTGGAGATTGAGATCCCTTCTGACCTGAATGATTTTGTCTTTAGAAATCATCATGAACACCTGCTATATTTATTTTTTCCTGTATGTGAATGGAACAATGTAGTTTAGGCTTCCCTCATCTCCCTCCTTACATTCTGACTGACAGATACTGCAAACTCCTAAAACGTGTAACAATTTTTGGAAGTTGAATGCTTCCTGGCTGCAGTTATTCTTTTTAATCAAAGTATCTAACTAGTTTCTAGGCAAAATTGTGAACTTGTCTATGGACTCACTCCTGGTGATTTAAGCCTCTTAACTGTAATCCATATTTTTAATAAAACCACATCCAAATATATCTCTTGAAGGATTTTTTTTTTTAACGGGTGTTTTGTGTTATGAGTTGGTGCCTCCCAGGCATAATATTAATCCCAATTTACTGCAGTTAATAAATTCACTGACTTCACAGGCATTATTTGCAACAGCAGAATAGGAGACTGATCACAGTTGTAGAATATTCATTCATTTTCTCTATTTGCCCCTCAAACTGCAGGTGAGGAGTGTCTGTATAACTGTTTCATTTTATTCTGTTTAATAGGTATAGTTAAAAGAACTCAACACTTTTTTTTTCTCACTAAGAAGTCTTTTACAAAAGTTAGGTGTTTCACTGGGGAGTAGTGAAATGGGCGTTTAATTTGAGAATTTTTTATTTTTGTAATAGAGAAGGCATTTTTGATAATCATGCGCTATCAGTAAAGTTAATGCAAGTTCTGTGAAAGTTAAGTCATAACAGGCACAATGCAAGGTTGTTAAGAAGGTGTATTAATGAATGGTCTGGACTGTTAGCAGAGACCAATGGAAAATAAAAGCAGCAGCATTCTTGATGCAGAAGACAATATATGTATCTGTAAAATCATTCAGGAAAAGAAAAACACATTGGTTATTGGAGTCTTTTAGCATAGTACTTGATAATATTGGAAAGGTGATTAATGGGTGTGTTTACTTAATATAAGTCCTTTACACAGAAGTCCAATACAGGAGACCACTTAAACCTGTGTTTTAGGCATGCTTTTTAATTCCATTGACTTCAGTGGCTCTTAATACTTTGTCAGATTGAGAGACCAACTGTATACTTTGAGTTAAATACTGGACTTAATTAGTGTATTAGATTCCATTTATTTGACATCCTAGAGGGCTAATCCTGTTTAATTTTCCAAATACTGTTCAGTAGTCATTTGTCTGCATCCGAAGGACTTACTCATTTTGTATGTGTGTACAACGAGAACAAAGCAAGGCTCCTATGTGTAACCTCATTAAAATTAAGTGGAGAAGAACACATGTGACTATGGTCACTAGTTTTTCTACTTAGAATTTTTAATTCCACTAACTTTGGAAGAACTTAAGTCAAAGGTGTGGAAAGCACACAGTGTTTGAATTTTGTATAGTCATGTGAAAAGAGTGTTTTGAAGAATCTTTTGTCTGTTTCTTCCTCAAAAAAGCCAGCAGACTGACTCCTCTTTGCTGCTGTTACTACTAATAATAATGACTAAATTGACACACTGCGTTCTCTCTTCATCTTAAAGTGGCCCATTATAAGCAGTGCTGTGCAAACAGCTGTGACCTTTAACTGTTCCTCAGCATTGAAGGTGGTCTGTAAACATAGACTTTAGTCTGAAGTCTGGAGTAATAAGAACTACTTTTTTCTCTTTTGAAGTCAGTGGTGTTCAACTGGGGCAAGGTCTATGTCTTTGTTACACTTTTGCACAAAACAAGTATTTCTTAAAATAGTAAGAAAAACAATGAAGATACCTAACTTGATTCCTATTTTTTTTTCTGCAATTCAAAGTGAATCTCCCTGTAGATCTCCTTGTCATGAAAAATTCAAGCTTCACCTCAACAAACTGATTGTTGAAAGGAAAGTCAGGCAAGAATAACATTGGTATTTTGGTGTTCTCCACATCATATCTCTGTTCAACCTTTTAATCAAGATCGAGAAGCTTGATAAAACCAACCTCATGCATAGCTCTTAATATATCAAGCAGACAGGGCTGTATTGTGGATGCTTCTGCTCCGACTTCCTCAGCACATGAATCTCATCCTGATGGACTGAGTTGAAAAGCAGGGTCTGAGCAGAATACTTGGCTTAGACTCTTGGAGGTTTTCCCTTTCTAGTGTAAAGTTTTGAGGCCCTACCACAGGCTCCTGGTGCCCATGAACAGGAAGGGTAGATTTCAACCCACTGTAATTGAAGTCTGCAGACAGTCTTATAGCACAACCTGTGATTATATCTAACAGTGGTGCTGCATCACTTGTGTTGTCCAAGCCTTGTGTGCTTTGGCATAGAAAGAGGTCCAGATCCAGGCCCTAGGCATAAGCTAGTTTTGAGCTCAAAACCAGGGAATCTGTTGAGCAATCCACGTGTGAGTCAGTTTACAGCATATAAGAAACAGAAGGAGCACAATAATTACAAACCTCTGACAAAACAAACCCCAAAATTATCTAAACAAAATTAAAAGGGCAGAAAGAGTTTTTTGCTGGCACAGGTGGATTTCTGATGCTTCACACATTTCAAGAGGGATATTTTGACACCTGGCCAAACCCAGACCAGTCAAGTTGTAATGTTAAGTGCTCTAAGAATCATAGGTCCTTTGCTTTGTAATGAAACTTAAATGCCTGAGATCCATTGAAAACAAAACGGGAAACAACAGATGCCTGTCCTGAGTAGTAACAGTATTCACTGACAAGGGTCAGCTTGTACATACAGAGCATTAATTTGAGAGGAAAGCTGTGCTACTTCCAATGTGGAAGGAATGTTATTTTTCTGCTTTTCAGTTGTGTTTTACTTTTAAGTGTAGTGTTTTGCTCAGCGCTGCCATGTTTCAACATATTTTTGTGTGCTTTTTTTTTTTATTAAGCCTCGCTTCACAATTTGTTCTTGGGAATCGGACTTCTCAAGAGTATTTTCCTTTGGGATAAGTCTTGTTGTTTTAAGTAAATGAACTTATTGTGTGTGTCAGGAAGATTGTACAGCACAATTTCTCAGTAGAAACTGATTAAAGGGGAAGGAATTATCTCAATTGCAGATTCTTAATATTTCTTTATTTCCAGAGACAATATGATTTACTGAGTAGGGCACTGAGCTGACAGAAGACCTGGTTTCTCCTTGCTCGTCTGCTCATGATCTGATTTATGTCCTTGAGCAAGTCACTTCCTCACACTTGGTTTGTCATGTCTTGTTAGAGATAAACTCATTGGACGATAGGCTGTCTCTTGCCATGTGTTTGAACAGTAGCTAGAACAGTGATGACACCCTGTTCTCAGCCAGGGTTTCTGAGAACAACAAGGATCTTGGTAATGCATGTTTATACTTTTTCAACAAAAGTATTGAAGCAACCATGTTGTAACGTAAGGATACTGAGCGAGGGTAGGGAGAAAAATAGGCAACTAGCTTGCTGGAAGCATGGCATTTTAATGTTTCATATGTACTGAATATCTAAAAATACTTCAGGATTGGCTTCACTGAAAGAAACCACATCACAGCCTTGTTGGTAACAATATTTGATCTTTAATTGTCTGGATAGTTAGTTGAGAGATGAATAGATGCTAGGTCTTTAGGTCTGCTCAGTTAGCTGCTATGCTATCTGAAAACCTTTATTCCACTTCTGTTTGAAAAAGGTCTCAATATACCTAGATCTCTGACATACTTGCAGTAGAGACTACTGTATTAACATGTACAGTTGTTGAAGAATCCCAGGATATGGTTTATTTTGTCCTTTTTAGTCAGACTGGTAATTAGAGTTCAGAGATTGAATGTTCATTTGGAAAGACATTTTTCTTTTTCTTTGACCATCTCTGGTTGAAGAGGGAAAGGGGCAAAAGAGAAAAAGCTCATGAATTGAGGTAGCATTAAAGACCATAAATGTAATAATATTTTAACAATTAAAGCTGTTCCAAACTCCTAGGACTTAAAAACAAAAGGTTCATGTAGATTTTCCTCTATAGTCTGAGGAAGAAATTAATGTAGGACTGTGTTGTTTGATTCCGGGTGTGGTGGGACCCAGTGGGAATGGATCCCTTTGTTGCTGCTTCTTTCCATCCGTTTTAGCTGATGATTTTTCTTCTTTCTTTCTTGCATCAGTTTTGTTTGTCTGGGGTTTGTGTTGTTGGTTTGGGTTTTGGTGTGGGGTTTTTTGTTGTTTGTTTTTATTTGTGTTTTTTAGTTTGGTTTTGTTGCTTTTTTTGTTTGTGTGGTTTTTGTTGTTGTTCTTTGTTTTTTTCCCTTTCCCCTTCTGATTTCTTTGATTGGCAGAAGAAATGTAATCTTTAGAGCCTTCATCAAAATAAAATAGAGCAATTTGCTTTAATTCATATCAAATACAAAAAGAGCAACCTCCTGTATGTTAAAACTGACATCGCTTGTGTATCTGCATCTCTGTTCATGTCAGGTTTGGAGGGTAATATACGTGACAACTTTAAGACAGGTAGATGAGATATAACTATAACTGTCTGACCAATTGGAACAATTTTCCCCTCCTGGATTCTGTCTTTAATAGTATTTCTTGAAAGGGGGGGGGGGAAGCAACATACTACCCAATGTCTTTGAAAATATTAATATTCATTTATTTTTCAGAGAAATTAAACTTTTTCTCCAGTTCTCCTGACAGTTTGAGTGTATATTGTCAATGATACTTACTCTTCAGTTCCACTGTACCCTCTATCTCTGTTTGCTAATCTAGAACCCATTTATATCATAATAATAATTTTTGCATTTAAAATAAGAGTTCAGTTACTATCCAGAACTTTGATTTTTCCCCACAGTCACCTGGTGTGTCTGATTTGGGACTTTATGATGTTGTTTCATTTCCTAAAGCATAACCATTACTGATATCAATCGTGTGAAATTCTGTCAGAATATGCTGTAAGTAGAGCAGCAGCTATGGATTGTGGTTCCATTTGACTCTTATTTATGTCATTGTTATTCTTTATTACTTCTAGTATCTTTACTTACATTCCTTAGAGTTGACATATAAAAGTTTGTATGTATGTTGTACCCTTAACTGTGCATATAGTAGTATACTTACATGAAAGTATGGGAGAGATGTCAAATACATACTCATTGTAGTCATTCCTGCTAGTACACAGTGAAGGTGAGAGGCTAGTAAATGAGAGTATTAGTTTATTCCTGCTGTACTTAGATAAACAGCTAGTCAGGCTATAGAGGAAGGCAGAATCAGTTTCTTTCAGGTCTTCCCCAGTTTTACAGTTAACAAAGAAAATATGCGTACAAAAAGTTCGCATTGAAAGTGGTGCCTCCCACAGATTCAGAATGCAGAAGGTCTGACAACCTGAATATTACTTGGATCAAATTCATTTCAGTATTAAAATTGTAATACCTTCTGTTTCTGCTTTTGATAGATTCTGTTTCTCTCCAAAGCAATGGCCTGATAGACAGGGCATGAATGTATTTAGTATATCTTCTTTATGGGAAGTAAGAGCTTTGTGTTCTTTGTATGTCCGTGTTCACCTACACTTACTTTGATCTGTAGTATCAACCATCTTTGAGCGAAATAGTTCATCTTGGAATGCAGGTGTGCAGTACATAAAAAAGAATAGCTGTTGCTGAGTACTACCAGTTCAGAAGGTGGGAGGAGTCATGTGATATATCCAGAATCTCTAGGTAGTGATACTCTCATTACTTAGAAATACATGCCATGGTGACATTTTTAATTTCTATTTTTTTTCCCCAGCTCCTTAGTGAGAAACTTCACACCTGCTGACAGCTCATGCTAGAAGTGTAGTCTTTGTCTTACGAATTTCCTTGTACTGAAAATTGTTATGTTGTTACGGAGCAATCATGGAGTAAGTTTATGTACCTTTGCTAAGAACATGATAACAATGTTTATCATTATTCAAATTAGGAATTTTAGCCATGTTAATAGGCTTAGCCATATTAATAGGATTATTCACTAAACAGCAGCATTTCTTGTTTCAAGTTGCCTTCCAAGTCTAAGTATCAAAATCCAACTGCTCTACTTGAAAGTACCATATGCAGGGAAGAACCATCCAGTGTAAGGGGAGAAAGTTAAAGAGAACAGAGACTACTGGGTTACAGAAAGCAGAGATGGAACCAAAAATCAATATTTCCCTTGTGGCATTCTATCTGGCAGTACAGATGAAAAAGAAATGTCTCTTAGAAAACAACGAGGGGAGTTGCCTGCAACACTTCACCCCATTCCTTGCAGAAAGAACCCTTCTGATTTGAGTTGGTTTTATGACTGAGAAGTGACATTGAATGTGAACAAAAGCGTGATGCCTAGTTGAACTTAATCTCTGCATTTTTTTTTTCTATTGTTGAGCTTGTTATTTTCATGCTTTAAACACTTGATGCCTTTAAAAAGCAGCAGTGGGCTGTTCTTTCATCCTGGGGTGTAATCATGCACAGATCTGGACTCTTCCTAGGGATGAACTTTACTGATTCTTTCTGCTTTCTTCCCTGAAACCTAATGCTATGCATTTATTGCATTTACCATCTGACCCTTGGATAAGTGCTAGTATAGTGTCAAATGGTACAGCAAAGGTGCTGCATACCATATTCAGTGCTTTATTCTGCAGGTGTCAATCTTGGTTAATTTTGTTGGTTCTTCAGATGATGTTGAAGCTCCCAGTAGCGTAGTTTGTGAGTCAGTTCTTTTAGCAGGGTAAGTTTTTAATGCTGACATTTTTTTGGAGCATGCAGAGCTATGCCAGAGAATGTACTTTTATTACATCACAATTGGAATCTGCATTACTTGGAGATAAGAAGAGATTTCTTAAGCATTGCACAAAAGGTTGGAGTTTTTAGTACTGGATCTTGAATTATTTGGCCCATGAGTGTATAACTGAATCAAACTATTCCACACCTTAGGGCAATGTATGTTTTCTCTGATCCTGACTCTATGCTATTATTATTGCTTAATGAGGAGTTAATGTAGTTTCAAATGAAGCCACATGGCTGTTGGATAGAACAACTAATGTTTTATTTCCCTTGTGACAAAATATACTCTCTTCAATTAAAATCTAGGAAGTAAAATTAATAACAATGAAAAATTTTGCAAGAATTAGTGAGAGGATTGAGGCATTTTATTATGTATACAAATTACTTGGATAATGAGATTGAAAGCAAGTTATTGGAGTATCTGGGCAATCCATGAACTCAGTGGAGACCACTTAAACACATCTCTTTAGAGGCAGTAGAAAGAATGGGATCATCTTAATACTTCTGACGTGTTCTTTTCCATTGTGTTGCTACTAAGTACAAAGCCTGAGTGCCAAACTCAAGAAGATCTGTTTATCAGTGAAACTGCATGAACTGAGAGATGAGGGAGTCTGTTTTGAAGCCAGCCATAGCTGCCTTATTTGGTGGATGTACAGAGCCCTATTCCTGTAGCATGCTCTTTGCAATTCTGGCACTGGCTTGGATTAACTCTTTTGTCTCATGAGGTGACCATGATAGGGATTTGTACTTTATCCCTATCTCCCACTTTGAGTTTTTATGCAGGAATTGTTCCTACTTAGAAAACACTCTGCAGGCTGACAACACAGCTGCTTGTTCTTCTGTTACTTGTAGCCTCCAAAAGATAACATAAAGGCTATTCTTCTGCAATGGAACGAGTAAATATCACCCCTTAAATTTAGGATTGGAGCCAGCAGTTTAGCAGACCAGCAGCAGAAAAAAATATTTTGGAAACAGGAAGATTTGCAGAGGGACAAATCTCAGTTTGCATGGTAAGCTCAAATATTCTGCCTTCTTGATTGAAAATTACCAAAGCATCCATTTAAGGTATCCATTTATTACAGAATTACAAGTGGGAGGAAGGAGTGTGTGACACTGCTTAGGTGGACCCTATTTACTTCATAGTTAGAAAATAAACCTAACAGGTGAGGACTGCAGGTGAAATTAGGAGTAAGCCCCTGAAGGTCTCTCTACTTGCCCTTTTCAAGGACAGGTGGTTGGTTCATTTGCCTTTTTCCAGTAATCAGGGTCCTTCCCTGGTAGCAGTGAATTTTCAGAGGTGATGGAGAGCAACCTCAGAATGACTCCCCCACCCTGCTCAGAGTTATGAGTCATTAACTTGAGTGCTCCCTCTCCTCTCTCTCTGTCTACTGTGTATAATGCCCCACTTCTACAGTGGGGCATTATACTTCTTCTGCTTAGTGCTCAGGTGGAGGCAGATATGAGCTTATATCCTACTGCAGGAGAGTTCTGTTTCTACACAGTCATATTTGTATTAGAGATGGGTGCTATGGGGTGAGGAAGGAAAGCATGGATGAGGCTGGCTAGGCCATGGCTGTCATGTCATGTGCACTGGAATAGTAGTGAGTGGGCCTCAGTCTGACCAGTTTCCAGCTATGGCTACTCAGTGAACAATTAAACACTGATAAAATATTAAACAAAAGGTAAGTCCAGTCCCTGATCTAGTAATTATTTAATGTAAACAACTGAATTTTATTCAATGCTTTAGCAATGGCTATTCTTTCCACCCATTATAGTGGTCTCATTTCTCTCAGTGCTTTAGTCCTCGGCCATGGGATTGCCATCTCATCCCATTCTATGGTGGGAACATTTACTTAGGGGGTGAGTAGAATAGCTTTCATAGAAGCAGTAAACTCACATTAGGAATTACCTATGGCTGGCAGTGTGAGGAAATGTTGTTAGCAAGAGCTGTTTTGTTATGTAAACCTGTACTTTCAAGCTGGTCATTCAACCATCTAGTTGCTGGGTTGTTCAATGGAAGCATAAAGTCCTATGGGGCGAGAATAAACACCCACATAAATTTCCCTAGTTTAAGGCACTTAACTGGGAGTTAATTGGAACAGCTATTGTCCTAGCTGTGACCTAAAAAAAAGCACTAAAAGAATCCTGTATTTCTCCATGTCCATCATTTCTGTCAGTAATGAGCATTCCCCTCTGCTTTTGTGCTGGAATAGTATTTTTTCCTAATGGTAAACCGACTAAGTTGTGTACTGCTGTGAAACTGGGTATCCAAGTCCCCTGGGAAACTCTGAAAATCTTCTACACATTTTTTTTTCATGGAAATCGTGCATTTTCTTACAAGACTGAATAGCTATTGTTCTGTTAGAAAATGATGAAATGTAATGGAGTGGTTCTGTTGCTGGTTTGCTGATAACGATTTGTTTATTTTAATATGATTTGTGTCTTCTCAATTAAAATTAAGATGTCCAAATATCGGGGGCGATTTGTATCTCCAATCAAACTGTCCTGGCTTTAAAACTCCCAACAGAAATGACTTGCCTCAAACAGAAGTTCTGGGAAGACTATTGCTCTTTTTGGCTTGCTGCTTGGAAGAAAATCTGTTACGTAGTGGTGATTCTTGAAAGGTTGCTTCTGCCTCAGTAAAAAGAAAAAGATATTAAAAAAAAATAAAAAAAAATTACTACTCTAGTCTTGAGCCTGAATTTTAGTTCTTAGTTAAGGTTTCCTAAGTTCAGAGGTGAGCTAAGGTTGTAAACATCTTTGTTTGTTTTTGTTTAATGCAGTAATTGCTCTGCTTTGTTTTGGTGAGCACCTGAGAAAACTGCAGGACTTGAAACAATTAATTACAGCTATATGCTGCTGTGCTCTCATTTTCTTGGGTTTTTTTTTTCCCCCCTTTTATTTGTGCACTTAATGTGTTCAGTATAGTTCCTGCTCATTTTCCTGCTGACTGCACTGTATTTTGGAGTGGCACACTCCTTTCCTGCATAATGGTAGATGCCCATTGTGGATCGCTTGTGAGAAAATGTGATGACTCAGAGATAGTGTGAAGTGCTTTGCTGCATTCTAATTTAAATGATAATTACCCCTTTATGAAAGGGGCCCCACGTGCAATTGAAATTAATTCCTACCCTCAATAAACAAAGGGTAGTGTTAATAGTAAAAAAAAAACCGCAAACCAAAACAAAACCTCAAACCCATAGCAAATCTGAGATGGTATTTTTTTCTCTCTGCAATTCTTAAATCTAAAATAATCGTAGTTACTAGAAAAAAATGCCCAAGGGCCAAAATGGAAATTTCTGAGCTTTGCTCAGAGTAGTACAAAGGAGTTGAAAAACAAAGATCGTGTGTGTGTATATATACATATATATATATATATAAAAGCTGCCAATCATACTTCTACCTCTTGGATTATCTCAACTTCTTTTGCCCAAAAAGTAGCTAGAGTGCATTGTTACTGATGAATGCTATTTTCTTGTCAACAACAAAAATGGGTAAGAGCCTGACAAATAATCTTGTTAATTTACTTGGCTCTGAGGCTAACAGCAGAAAATGCATGTACCCAGCACATGACATGCTTCTGTCAGTCCATCCCATCATGAGCTAACTAAAGATGTACCAGGCTTCTCAGGCCCTGCAGCTGATACACCTTGCAGCATGACTGTGATCACAGATGTGGTTGCTGGTTTTCCTGCTTAAATTATCGGCATCTGTGAGGTATTTTCTGTACTAAGACTGGTTGCAGTGACAAATTATAGAATACAATATAAAGTACAATAAGCAGTTTTTGAAGTAGATGATTAGGATTCCCATTAGGATATCAATTAGGTAACTTAAGTCCTAATAAATGGCTTGGAAAGGAGAGGACTGTTGGAACGGAGCTGTTGCATTGCTAGAGAGGATGGTCATTATGAACTCACTCTGTCACAACTCCAGATTCTTTCAGGTTTTCTTGGTATCCCCTAATTTTGCATGTCTGATACCTTTCTCCATGCAGTGCTGCTCTTGCTGTTAAGTCTCGCATTCAGAGCAATTTTTCCCACTGGGTATGAAAACCTTTTGACCTTTACTCTTCAGGTACTGTTCCAGTTTCCTATCTTAATTTCTAGTTTGTTCTTTCACCCGCTCTTCTTTTTTAAAGTAATGTATGCTGTAAGTATGGAAGCTGTAGTGGAGTTGTAACCTAAACATTATAATATATTTTTGCGTATTTACTACTGTAACCGTTGTCTCAGCTAAAATATGTGTATATTTGTGTTCATTTAACAAGTCACCACTCACTGTTTCCTGCTTGCCTCGGGAGGTTGTAATCCCCTTCTGCTGGCCAGAAGAAAGCCCCAGTCAACAAGTACAACAGTGGTCAGTGTGCTTCTGCCCATTTTCACTAATGAGCAAACACTTTTCTAGAAGCAGAGCACCTTAAGCCAAATGTATCAGCATTTACTAAAGGCAAATTATTACTCATCTTCTATAATGAAGGTTAAATTTATTTGGGCTATTAGTGTGGAAGTGCAGGAATTGTTCAGAGGTGGATTCCTCAAGTTGTTTTCACTCTGCAAGTTAATTTAAATTTTTTTACAGTGGGTTCTCCCCCTCCTACTCTGTGTTTCCTCTTCCTTGACCATAACCTCTGGTTAGCCATGGAGCCTCTTCCACAGATATTTTTAAGTGTTGCTCATTGCACTGAACTGCAGTCATGGGTCACTTACTGAAGCTGGTTCCCCAGCCTGCTGTGCTGTGCATGCTGCCTTTTTGTTGTGAGTTTGGCATCAATGTTATTTTAGTGACAGGCTGTGCTTTGGTCTAGGAAATCATATATCCGAGGCTTTGCGTTTTCCCTGTGCTGGAGCCAATCGTACCTGGAATTAACAAAGGATTTAAAATTTTGTGGTGTTCTCAAGAGTTTTAGGCTGTGAGACCCTGTAGCTTTCTCCTGCTTAGGTCTCTATTTACATTACCTTTGCTTTCTTCCAAGGAGTGAGAGAACACTAAAACAAAATAAATGCCCCATCCCTAATGTTATAGCTGTGAGTCCTCAATCCTGGAGCTCACTCAGGTGGTGTTTGTGACACAGCAATAACAGCAAGGTTTATATTAGTTCCATATTTGTTCATTTGTATAATTTTTGTGTCTGTGAAGTGTGGGAGTGGGGCTTGCAAATGACTGAAGTTATACTGGATTTTCAAAAGGCATGTGGAAGGGCAGTCTAGGTTGTTTCTGAGTTTACACTCAAGATCACAGCCACTTTCGTGAGGCTTAAGACTGTACAAGGAGGGCAGTCAAGCACAGCACTGCCTGATTCATGTAGGAAAACAGATAAGATAGAAAGTGGCATTAGCAGAGGAAATGAGAATATGCAATGAGCAGTGCAGACTCTAGTGTTCAGGTTAACCAGATCCTAGCACTTGGACGTCTGTCTGTCTGTCTGTCTGACATCTTTCCTGTAACTTCCTAGAAGGATGTGCCACATACCTTCCTTTCATCCAGTCACACTCTTCGATTCCTCTGTGCATATGTGAAAAATGACTGACAGTGTAACAAAATGATAGGAAATGAATCATTTGTATCCCAAACCACCGGGCTATGAACAATGATACCAGATGAAGATCGGGAAAGAGGAAGACAGAGACTGTGGCCTTGAGAAAAGCCTGAGGGAACAGGGAAAGCCTGGCCACCCCTAGGCTGATAAGCCAGAGCTGTTCAGCCATGTCCAGGCCCATGTTCTAGTCCCAGCAATAACAACCTATCCTGATAAGCAACTGCCTGTTTCAAGCAGCAAGAAAACTCTCCTTCCTCTTTCCCAGCAGTTTCATCTGCTTCTCTTCCTACTGTCTCCTTCCCTGTGCCAGTGGCAACAGCAGACAACTGGGCTCCAGACATAGGAGGCATTTGGATGGTTGGCAGAAAGCTGCTTGTATTGTTGTCCTTCCTCTATGTGCTTCTCATGCCCCAGGCTGTAGTGCGTGAGGCACTGGTGGGATCATACTGAAGTAAACTGTATTTTCACAGAAGGTTTGAAGGCTGGGTGACATTTTACAGGTCTGTAATTGAATCTAGTAAGAGTCTCCTGTGCAGTTACAAACTGGAGATTAGATGTGTCTGACAGGGTACAAATCATTCACACAGCTTTATGAGAGTCAGCAAGTACTGGATGATGCAGCTGAGGTCCTAGTTAGATGAACTCAGGTGAGAACATTGGAAATGGTGGAGGGAGCAGCTGAGCAGAGCAGATGTGGTAGTAGTGTTTGATGTTTGCACTGGAGCACTTGGGAATGGAGAGACAGCTCTGCACAGTCTTTCAAGACGTTACTTGGGTGTGTATGGTTTTTTCTGTTGTTGTTGGGCTTTGTGTGTGTGTGGTTTTTTTGTCGTTTTGTTTGTTTTTTTTTTTTTTTTTTTTTGTTGTTGTTTTTTTTGTTTGGTTGGTGTTTTTTGAGCACTTCCCATTCCTGTATTAAAACCTCTGCAATCTTGGAAGGCATGAAAGAAACTGTGGAATTTGTCCAACCTTGGCATAGCTGTCTTCAGGCCCCATGAAGCAGTTCAGTTGCTATTTATGTACAAAAATCCAGTGGAAGACTGTACGGATGCAACAATCATCCCTGTGTGACTTGCACAAAGGAAAGTGCCTCCTGCATTTCTCACTGGATTCCTGTGTTTGCAGCTACAAAATGCAGAATCTTAATCTGTTGTGTTAGTGTATATAGTCTGAATTTTCTTCTTGGGCTTTTAACATCTCATATTTAATATTTTCTGTGTTTTCATTCTTAGCTCACCTTATGATTTCCCTAGGGAAACGAATGTCTGGAAAAAAAGTTATGCTAAAATAGCCATTATTTTACTGCAGCACACAGGGTGGGGTGAGAGGGTACTCATGCAAAAGGGTAGAGATAATCCAGGGGAAGGAAGGGTAAAGCTGACTGGGTACTGACTGCCTTGCTAGGGTACAGTGAATGTTGAAGTCTTTTAGAATATGTTCTCATTTATTAAGGATTCTGATTCTAATAATTGGGATTTTTAAACATCCACTTGCACATCATCACTCATTTCAGAC
Organism: Todiramphus chloris collaris; assembly: GCA_025345505.1. NCBI lineage: Eukaryota > Metazoa > Chordata > Aves > Coraciiformes > Alcedinidae > Todiramphus > Todiramphus chloris. Next base: position 4,994,450 of record JANVCC010000039.1, on the reverse strand, counting down.
AGTCTGCTTTTATTCAACAGAGATAGCTTTGAATGTTACTGACCTGAAGAATCCTGGTAGTGGAACATTTGGATTGCAGTTGTGTGCAAAGCTGGCAGATGCCCTGGAGCCCAGGGCTGTCCAGCAGCACCAGGTGGGGCTCTACAAGCAGCACTGAGTGGAATCTGTGCAAGGTTTGTCTGGGTGCATCAGAACTCTTTATAATCCAGAGAAGTGATCTGAAAGTAGATGTGTTCGTTTCTGGGGTTTTCTTAGGGTGTTAGTTCTTCAACATGATAAGTGGACGCTCTTTCTCTGTTTAACTTGTTGTAGAAACTTATTCATCTTTATGAAATGTGCAGAGGCTAAAACTGAAATCAGGAGAACCAGGAGCAACTTATTGGATGAGCCAAACTGATGTGTCATAAAGGGCACATGGGTAAATCTCTTCGAAGTCACATCCAAACTTGCAAAACCTCTGCTCAAAACACTCATGAAACACAACTGTATCTTTTTTTCTTCCCTTTTTTTCCTTTTTTTTTTTTTTTCCCTTTTTGTGATGAGGAAACAAGCTGGGAAGTTGCTGCAAAAAGCTGGAAACTTTTTTTTTTATTATTCATCCAGTTATTTATCACGTCGTGGTATTTCTTGATTTCAAGGTTGAGAGGGGAATGCCAGAATGTGTTCAGAGGGGAAATTAATGTATTATGCAAGCAGTTTCAATAGACCAGTCAGACGTTTAGGATTCTTATTTGAAAGAACTAAACTTCCAAGCCACGTTGAGCTTGCCTAGCCTAGTTACTGCAGTACAGCAGACTGCCATGCTAAGTGCCAGACTAAATTCCTGTGCAGTTAAAATTACAGACTTTAACCTACACTTGTTAGGTATTACCAACTGGGTTTGCTCAAAATTGTTTTCCAGAATGCTCTGTAGCATGACACTGTTTGGATTTGTATAGGTGTCTGGGTTTTTTTTTGTTTAAGATTTATTTTTGTCTTTAGTATTAGTTTTTTTCCATAGCGTCTGGATTTTTTGTTTTTCCTTTTTTCTTTTGTGTTGTTTTTTTAAAGTGAGCACCATGGCTGTTTAAAGTAAAATGGAATTATAGATTCAGATTGTAAGAGATGTGTAGCTGTGATCAGGTATGACAGCTGTTGAAAGTAGGGCTGATGTCTAAAATGCATCAAGTAGTCAGGGCCTTGTCTAATCAAGTTTTGATGCCGTGAATATCCAGTGATGGAGATTCCAAAAGCCCTCTGCAAAACCTGTGTCAGTGCTAAGCCACTCTTACTGAAAATCTTATTTTCCCCTCATGTCCAGTTGGAATTTCTCAGGTTGCAGTCTGTGACTGTTACCTCTTGCTCTTTTGCCATACATCTAAGAAGTCCGACCTAGTTGTCTCCCTTTAGGTAGCGGTAGGTTGCAATTAGACCCCTCCCTTAACTTTCTCTTCTCCATGGTAAACAAACTATTTCTCTCAGATTCTCATACATCATGTTCTTCAGTGTCCCAGCCATCTTAGTGGCCCTCCTTTAGATTTTCTCCAGTTTAACACCTGGTAAGTGCTGACAATAATGTTGAAAGTAGTCTCTAGTGTTGCCCTTCCCACATTTTTGCATTGGTGTATCTAAAAGGACAGGTAGTGGCAGTGGAGGCTGGGACAGAGAACAGTACCCGTGTGAGCTGAGCGGAGATGTGAGAAGTCGTACTGTGAAGTAATACCTCAAATACTGTTTTTTTGCTAGTAGTCTGTGAACGATTCAAACTTGGACATATTCCTGTGTATTGTTTGAGGCCTTGGTATACCAGAACTCTGAGAAGGTTTTGTGTCATGTTGGATAGAAAGTATTACACAACATGTGTGTTGATATATATTTGGTGTGGTTTGGTGGGTTTTTTTTGTTTGGTTGTTTTGGGGTTTTTTTTTTGTGTGTGTGGTTAGTTGTTTTGTTTTTTTTTTTTAAAAGAGAAACATGGGAAGCAATCTATATGAGAAGCTAGCTGCAGTGTATGGTAAGAAATTGTTTTAGCAATCTGATGAATACCATGAATAGTGCTGCATATTCTTGAATACTCCTTAATGCTATCTCAGTTATTGACTTACTGTTGTACTTATTGTACTTTAGCATACTGCAATAACTATTTGCAAACAGATCTTTACTGTTGGATCCTCCTGTTACAATCCCTTTTGAAAAATCCTCAGATGTCTGCTAATTTTCTAAATGGAATGTTAATTACAGTCTCCTGAGCCTGACTGAGAGAATATCTCATAATACAGAAGAGTATTTTGTACATCCAGTTACAAAAGCTAGTGTATTCCTCAGATGTTGAGTCAAGAAGACAGTTCCCCTTCTCAAAGTGAGTCTTTTGAAAGCATGCTTCTAGAACTATGTAGCCGTTTGTACATGAAGTTGTTCAAGGTGATTGAAATCTGAGGATGGGATTGTTTGTGTAAATGTTAGTAATGAGTGTTGCTCCAGTGAGTGAGGGAGGCTTTAATTAAGAAAAGTTGTGACTAAACAGCAATCATAAATTATGTTCTTTTTCTGTGGATCAGGATCAACATTACAAGGTCATGCATCATTTGTTTGATAAGAAGAATCCGTTCAAACAGTACAGATGCTACTTCATGAATCTGTGGCCATCCTTTTTCTTAATATTTTCTTAAAGCACTTAGTGGTCAGCGCAGAACCAATTCTTCTGACTTATAGTTATGTGATACAAGTGCTTTATAAATAAGCATTATGTAACTGTTAATGCACTTGTATATAATTTGGTTTTTTCCATAATGGGAAACAGAGGCACAGAAGTGATAGTTGGGCACATAAGATGTCTACAGTGGACTGAAATAAGGAGGAAGTATCTGGAGCTTACACTTCAAGAGTAGTCTTCATTTTGGGGATTAAGAAAATGAAAGTCATCACATTTCCCTATCTGACTCCAAATACCTAAAGGGCTGAAAGAACAACATTGTATTGTGGGGGTTTTAAATGTTCAGTTTAAGTGAAGAATTATTCTAGTAAAGAACAATTATATTTCTAAAACCTTGCTCTTCCTTCCTCCAGTTTTAGAGATCAAAGCACTTTGTTACTGGGCGGGTAAGGGATATAAAAGATTATTCTTGCCATTATGAAGAAATTATTTCCTGTTACACAGTTTATTACTAAAATGCAGCTCTAACTCTGTAATAATTGATCATGAATGTTCCTTTTATGAGCTATTAGAATTAGTAATGCAGACAGTGTGTCTGGAATTAAAATGTTTTAGCATTTCTAAATAAAAATCTGGATCCAAATCAGGACTTGAATAAAGTTTTCACTGTTTTTTCCTTGTCAACTTTTATTCTTGCTGAAATTTGTAAACTGATAAGGACTTTTTGGACTTGGTGCTCAATTATTTCATCTGGTCTTTACAATATTTTATTGAGTGTGACCATGGTTCCTGTGCGGTGTCCCAATAAGAAGAGGTGTTAATTCGGAAGTCTCTAGTGATCTAGCACTTCTAGTGCTAGTGATTCAAGTTAACATTCCTAGATGCTATCTGTGGTTGCTGCATGTGGTAGACGGAAATATTTGGGAATTTTATGGATATAGCTGTGATTAATTTCTTTAAAAGGTATGTGACCAGGAGCTGACACTACTGTATATTCAAGAAGCAATGAGTATTGTTTTTGTCTTTATGGTGGTGGGCTTTTCTTATGTGTAAGGATTGCTTTGAGTTCACTGTCTTAAGTTACCGGAATAGTTGAAGAATAGAGGTGTAAGATATGACACCTTTTTTGTCTGGGAGAGTTACCATGGATGAAATGCAGTAAAAATGTGTTTTGCTTCTGACTCAAGACAGTCCTCGTTAAATTTTTGCTTTCTTCCCTTCCTTGCAGCATCAGCCTTTCACTAGTACCCTCTTGTTTGTCTTTTAGCAGTTTGCCTCTCATTATGTCCTACTATAGCCCTCCAGTTATTCCATAGGTCTAAACATTTTGACCAGTATATGCAGTTCTGCAGTTGTAAATCCCTAGGAATTCCAAAGCTGAATTTTAGCTGTGTTCTCGATTGCCCTGGACTCTGTGGTGTTCATTTGTGTAACAGTTACAGGAATATCAAAGATTGCCCCATGTGACAGCAGAAATGATAGTTTGCTTAATTAGCAAAGTACTGACCTTGTAAAAAGTGTACTTACTAGATAAGGAAGGAGGTAACTGAATTAATCTATATAGAGCTAAAGTGAGAGTTGCACAACGTAGAGAATTGTTATAAACCTCATTAAGATAGGCTTGCATGGGTTAGAAATACCTGATTAAATGACATGTCACTGAAGGGCAGTGAGCAGTACAAAGCGTGCTCTGCTGCTACAAGGAAAACTGCAGCTATCCAGTGTGAGGAAGAGTAACTTCTCTTGATTCATCTGGTTCTCTCCCTGTTTCTGCTGCTTTCATTGGGTTATAGTGATGGCTATTTGATCTAACTTGTTCTGAATAGTTTGTGATGAGGCTGCATGAAATGACCATTGAAGGGTGAAGGTGTTGAAGTTCCCTTGTAATACTTTTTTTTTCTTACTGCAGATAAACAAGTTTATGTGGAAGGTGAGAAAGGAAACAAGACAGTATTCTGATATGATATTTTCCTTATTTCACTCAAATTACTTTTGTAGCCCCTCCAAAAACTTAACTGTAACATTTAAATGATTGGATTTTATGTTATTGTAGTGGCATAGGATTCTGGATTAATTCACCTGGTTTTTAATCTATCCCTATTTAGGCTGTTTATTTCAACACTAATCTGTCTTCTCTTCCATTCAGGTACCCTAAATGTGTGCTGTTCATAAGTAACCAGCCTAGAATTGCAAATAGTCTCTGAAATGCCATTTTCAGTCAGAGTTTTCTTTGCTTTGTTTCTAATATAGCCATCCTTACTCTATTCCAGACCTTCCAACTCAGTGTAGTGCTTAATTAGTCTTGATTATTTATTTTTATAATGGAGTTCTGTTAATAATCCAAACAAGTTATTTTTCTGACTTTGTTACAGTAAGAGAAAGTAACTTAAATGACAGAGATGAACAGTGACACCTCAGGGACCAGGTTTAGGTTATACTGAAGAAAGAAAGCAGGCTACAGAAAGGTATATTCTTGCTGTATAAACGGCAGGTGCATGCCTTGTATTCATGTCTTGTCTTATTGCCAAAGTGAGAGGGTTTGGATGTGCTTAAGAAAATCAAATCACTGAAGTCTTTATTTTTATTGCTGCTATTTATTCTGATATATAGGTAGACGCAGTTTGTCTCTGCAAAATGCAATAGCTATAAAATACTCAACGAAGTATTTGCTTCTTGGCAGTAGATGGCTACAAATGTGATGGATTAAGCGTAGTGTAGCTGGCATCCAGAGAAATGCAAGAAATAGCTTCCTAGAATACAAAGGTGTTCTTCTAAAGTGCCTGAAATCAGCTGTGTGATGCATATACCGAAGTCCCCTCCAATGGAAGGGGTGAGGTGTCTGTGGACAGCAGTGCCCTCTGAAGGGTTGGATACACAGACTTGCATGGACTGAACTCCTTTCACTCTGGTTTTTAACTGAGCTGCTCAAGCCAGGTCTAAGCCTGGCAGGCTGGGTTCTTTCCTCTTTGGAGTTAACAGCAAGTGACTCTGTGTGGCTGGATAGATCTGCTAAGCAGATGACAGCAGTGTATGATGTCATGAGTTTAATATATCAGGACAATCTTTGCTCTTTAATTCACCCTGGAATGCAGCAGAACCTTGATATTTATGTTGGACTAGTGTAGAATTCAAATACGCAGATTTGGGAGATTGTGTCTGGAATACAAAATCCTCTTGGACTACGTGCATCCTGAAGCTTACCTCTCAATTGCGTAATGTCTGGTGAGCGTTCCTAATGATTTCACTTCCAAACAACTTGTTCAGTTTAATTACCTTTTCCCCCCTCATAGCCTTTCCACCTCACAAACTACTACTTCCTCATGCAGTGTCCTGTATTCTTGAACCATCTTATGATTAGAATTTAGGGTATCTTCAGGTCTGTTGTGCCTCAGAAAATGTTGCTGCTGCTGCTACATATATGTTTCCCCAAAGTTTTGGTGCAGAAAGCATTTATCTTAGAGTTAAGCCCTTGGAGATAGAGTTAAATTTCCCCTTTGACACAGTGGGAGCATACCTTTCCATGTCTAATAGAGTGAAGACCATGGAAGAAAATGTGTCATCACAGAGTATCTTTATGGGTAAGTAAAAAAACTGAGGAGCCTGTGTACTCCTTAAAAAAAAAAAAGGAGAAAAAAATGCTATGTAAAATTCTTCAGAAAAGGGAAGTGAAATCTCTATGTGGAGAAGCAAGTAGTAATAATACTTTCACAGAATTGCTTCTGAATGGATTTATAGTGAGCTATCGGCTCTTTATGAACAGTGACACGAAGGGAAAAGCTTGGCATTTCACAGTGTGTGGAACAAATCTGTCAGTTTTTAAATGATTGTCTCATAAAATTGCAAGGTGGCACCGAGCAAAATAGGTTTATGGCAGGCGGTTGCCTCTAGAAAAATGTGGCTGTGAATACTGGCACAAATAGAACGGGCAGAAGTTGTTACAGTATTTGTCTTTTTGCGACTGGAGCTGGGGTAATCAATAAACCTGTCTTTGAATTTCGGTGTGACAGTGGCTCCGCTTGTCCCTCCGAGAAGTGGCTGCTGGCGGCGAGCGCAGCGCCGTTCCCAAAGCAACCGTGCCCTCTGCAGGGCACTGCGAGAGATGCGGCTCGAACCCGGCGTGCCCGGGAGGGGCAAGGCTGTCTCGGGGAGTATGCAGTGAATAATTGACTCCCCGAGATGTAGATCTGAGCAGAGGGAAAGCAGATGTGACAGGCACACGTAATGCCGCAGGGTTCTGCCTTCCACCCTCACCTCCCCCGTTTTGTTTGCTGGTTTTGCTTTAGAATGCTTGCCTCTGTTTTGAGGTTGGCTTTTTGTGTCTTCTGAGCAAATGAGTTTTACTGGCATGATCTGTCATGAGTAGTGGGTGTCCACAGACTGGCTTCTGAAGTCTTGGTGCTTGCTTCCTACCCTTTGAGGTACTGCAATGCTCTGTGCTAAGATTCTGTTCACCTGGCCTATGGAGTGTAGAGTAGAGTGGAAAACAGTGGAATAGTAGAGAAGGAAACCACAGAAAAGGGAGAATCCAGATAGGAATTAGAAACAAGGAAATAATGGAAACAAAACATGGAAATGAAATAGAGGGGCTGGTAGATGACTTTTTATTATGAACATGACATCTCAAAAGTAGTCACTGGAACTGAAGAAAACAGCATTTCTTTCTTTATGTAAGAAATAAAACAGACCAATTAGTAGTTGTTGTTGTTGTATTTGTCACTGATATATTTGACAGTATTAGAACTTTTTTTGTTTATAGATTGATTGGAGTAAGTTTACTGGGAGTAATATTCCTGTAATATTCGACAAGCAAGCTATAGAAAATGAATAAAACCTGGTTTAACAAGACTTTAGTTTCCATGGATGTCCATAAAACCGGAAGTTAAAAAACATTTGCATCTTCTGGATTGAAGTCACTATTGAGAGACAGCCTTAAAGCTGCGTGAGTGAATTGTGATTTGGGAGTAAGTGTCAGATTTGGGGGAAGTGGAAAGTAGGCAGGGCTAGTGTGTCTAAAAGAACACCTCTGAAAAACAAACAAAAAAGTTGATCCAAATGTTATCATTGCATTGCATTTTGTGCGCTCATATTTGCACAGAACAGATGTGTGCACTTGATATGGTGGAAGTAGCAGTTAGATCCATTGCTGGATAAATACCTTTGTGCCACAGCTCTGGCTGTTCAGCTGAGTGTTATCTCACCTATCTAAAATATGTAACTACTACTCTGCAGACTGGAGGGCATTAACTTACTATTTGCTCTCTATGGTTGTTCCCGTATAAGTAAAACTTGTTTCCTAAAGTGTTCATAAAAAATAATGAAGGACAATTGCTAGTACAGCCAAAGTAAATGGATTTTCTAAATGGCGTTGCTTACTCATGCTGAAAGCTCTTGTGGCATTTAAGTGCTAACAACTGATATAAAAAATGGGCAGTAGAAACCAATTTTGAGTGTTCAAAAAGTAAGTTTTATGAGTGCCAGAAACCTAGAGTTGAATAATATTGGTGACCATGTGCTAGCACATTTATTAACTAGTTCTTTACAGGCACACAGTAAAGTACACTCCTTTTAATGTTTTTGACTGAGTTGTGCTGCTGCAATTAATTGAATCCAGGACAGAAATAGACTTTCCTTGTCCTGCTCGGCTCTTTACTGACCCTGATTTTCAGTTCAGACTATGAAATTCACCACTGATACACTTTGAGTCTGCAAAGTGGCATTCCCAAACCTATTTATACCCCCTCATTTCAGTTTCACGTTGATTAAAGATTGCTTGATTATGTCGAGAAGCAGTCTGGAAGTTTACAGAAACTGTCCTTGCGGGCAACAGAGTGTAGAAGGGAACTTGCAGAGTGGGAAATGGGGACTAAGAATCAAGAGAAGATGAAAGGAGTATTTGCATATAAATAGCATTAAATGTACATAGGTTTCCACACTGAAACACAGTAGAGCTACATGTCCTGTCCAAGGTTACACCTCAGTCTGTATCGGACCTTAGTTCTTCCTCTCCTGGCTGTTGCTGCTGTGGAATAATTTTGGGACCATTCTTTTATCTAAAAACTTTGTTCTGAAATCTTTGGTACCATTTTCACTGAATTATAATGGGAGTTTTACTGTGAGGGGACTACAGTTGTTATATATATAATATATATATATATAAAGTATATTTATAACCCCAAGTAGATTATTTTTTTCCTTTGTAGTACAATTTTCAGAAGATCTAAATGCACTTAGGGACCTAAGTATCACTGAACTTAATTTTATTATTTTTTTATTTTTATTTTTATTAAGATACTTAGCTATTTTAGACATTTCTACTCTTGTTCACCATTTCAGCTGGAAGTATGTGGGTAGATCTCATCATACCTGAGAACATTTACATAAACTAAGGGTTTGCCCTAAGTAGTTAATGATATAATGTGGAAGCATAAAATAAGTGCGAAGTTAGTCATTCTAGAGCTGGTCAGATGCTTCTGGGGATCTCAATTTGAAGATGGTATCTTAAAAGATTCATAAGGCAGATTTTGGGAAGCAAATCTATGTATGATTCAGAAGCAGAAATATCTACTTGGAGCCCCAAAAGAAACAAATATACATTCAAATTTAACTAATGGGGATCTTGGTGAAATGATTTCCAGTGTGACATGCAGGAGCCATTTGTGATGATGAAATACATGTTCCAAAACCTTTCTACTAGCAGGCTTATTTTAAACAGAAACTTGCAGATCTTACTCTCTGAAGAAAGGTGGTTAGTGTTAGTTTACCATTTGATTTATGACTACAATAGAAAGTCACGCGTGAATTTCTCTTAATTCTCACTAATTGTCCAGCAGTTCTGGGAGCTATAGATTTCCATCTATGAAGATAATAGCCTGTGTCACAGTGAAAGATCACTGCAAAGAAGCATTTTATTCCTTTAATGCTCAATTAATATGTGATTTAACATACCATATTTTGTACATGATAGTGGTATTCTAGGAAAGAATTGCACTTGTTTCATCACAATAGGGAAATAGAATATTATTTGACATAATAAGAACAAGTTCTGCAACTTACTTGCCCTTCTAAATCAAGTGGTGTACACTGAAAGAGAAAGCATTGCCTAGCTGAGTTATAGGACTGGTCATTATGTCGGCGTCACTGGCATCTTTCAGCAGGCTTCACCCCCCAGCTACTGACCAGAGGGGTCCAATTTCTGTGACGCAGCAAGCACTTTCCACCCCACCTTGGACAACTGGAGGAGGCTGAAGAGGAGGGTTTGGGAGCCAACACGCTATTACCACAACTCTTCAGTGGTTTTCCAGTTTATTGAAAAAAACCCAACCATTTAAAAGTCCTCTAACCTCTGGTTTGTGGCTTCAACTGGGGCACTAAGTACATACCTCTTCACTTCTAAAAATGCAAGTACCTATTTCAGTACTGTGTGCCTTCCCCTGCTCCTGCAGCTTTGGGAGCAGCTAGAATGTGGGATGCTGGCTGATGGCTAATGTTGTGCTCGGTTCCTGAATAATCACACTGAGCCCAAAAGGAATTGCCATTCTTGTTGTGGTATTTGAAGGATTCAAAGGCTCCAGAACATTAGAGTCTCCTGAGAAGCTATAATTTTGGACACCGGTCATCAAATTATTTTAGAAAAAACATGGATTACAAAGGCTATGTTAACACTTAGGTGTCTGTCTCTATCTTTGATATGTTCTTGCTGATTACAACTAACTTCTTCGAAGTCTTTCAGGTAAGGCCAAATGCAAAAGATAGGTCAGCTGTGCTGTAACAGCTACTTGTTCCGGTGTGGTGTCATCCAAACACCAAACTGAGTTTATTCTAAATTTTAAACATAAACAACTGATATGCTTTCCTTAAGTCACAATAATTGTAGAAAGAAAACCAATTTTTACAGTACTCTGGTTTGTCTTGGACTGCCTGTGTCTCTGGCAACCCTTCTGGAATGTTTTTGCTTTAAGTGGCACTATGGATATTGGGGAAGGGATTGCAATGTGTAGCAGATGTCTTCTCCCAGTTGTTAGCCTCAGTTGTGTAGCTCTGGTGAATGGAGCTGACAGATCAAACACAAGTTTCCACCTGCAGCACTGAACAGGTGAGTTGTGCCCCTTATACAGGCTATTACAGAAGCAGCATAAGCTACTGGCTATACATTAGTACCTGAGCTCTCATGTAGGAAGGGAGTCCATAAAATATGTTGTAAAAACCAGCTTGTCTCAGGTGAAAGGAATGTTTTTGAAAAATTTCGCCTCAGTTTTTGTCTTGGCGTTGATTGATATTGCTGTGATGTTTTTCGTGTATGCACACGACAGGTAAATGTAGTAAGCACAGAATGTGAGTGACAGTACCCGTTCAGTCAGACTGATGGTAGGACTTGCCTTTCTCTCTTCTGAGGCTTCCCTTACAGTTCATAACAGCAATATGTTTGATCTAGTTGTTAAAGTTTAGTATTTCAAAACTTTTTTCTTCCCATCTGAGATGCTCTCTAATGTAAGATTTAGCTGTACTAGAGAGCATAGTTACAATATCTTTGCTGTTTACCCCACTCTTTATCCTCTGTTTGCCCGTCTTCCTGCTCTTGTTGAACTTGTATTTTTGCTACCACTACAAAAATGAAATTAAATCACCAATCTTATTTGTAGCTGCAGGGAGTAAAAAGTACATAGAAAAGCAGTCCATGAAGCGGATTTGGGCTAGTATGGTAAGGCAGCTATAGCTATAATAGGACTTTTTATTTCCTGTGGAATGTCCTTGTAAATGTTCCTAATCTTTTATTAACTGTTTGCTTTGGCTGCTGCTTGTTATAAGCCTTGGTGCAAAGAATCAGTGGAGCAGTTGCCCCTTGTTCCCCACACTATGGCTGGAGATGAGTAAGACAATTTCTGATTGTGTTCTGCTTTGTAGCTAGATTTACTTGCAAAAAAAATGCCAGAAAAATTTATCCCACCAATAGGATTTTTTAGCTATATAACTGACATTTGTGCATTTCTTTCTGCAGCTCTCAGTGCATGGCCTTAACCCTTTTTCTAAATAAGTGCATTTGTAATTATAAAGGATGTAATGATTTCCTGTGTCTTTCAGTGGAATGGGAAAGATGAGCAAATCTCAGCTCAGAAAGTGCATTTAAATCCCTGATATCTGGGGACCTTTCAAATTGCTCAGTACTTCTAAAATAGAGTGTCAGCTCACTGTCAGGGCATGATACAGAATGGGAAATTGCTGTCTCTAGCCCTCTGCTCTCAACTGTATTAGGCAAGCTTTCTGAATCAAGATGTTACATCTAAAATGTAAGAGTTAATCATAGGCCTATTCTGCATCTTCTTTTTAACCTCAGTAAAAAGTAGAAATTTTGTATGTTACATTGGAGATGATAATTTGTTTGTAATCCTAATCATAGTAGAAAAATAGAGCATCCATCAGCACCTTGTTGTTTGAGTCTAACTCAGATCCTTGGTGGTCATTTCATAACAAGAGCTATCAAGCAATTACTTCTACAGCTGTAGGTGATCATCCTTGTATTTTGGTTAGCTTTGATGGACAGCTGTCCACTCAGGGACAGTCCCAACAAACTGTGCAACTGGGTGACAAACCACTTTGAATTGTAGCTGTTTCACAACCTGCTCAAGAGGGGAAGCTGGGAAGTTGGGCTTTCCCTTTGACTAGGCATTTTGTTTTTCTCATAACTGACAAATACATGTGGAGTTTTACTGCCCCACAAGTTATTTTTACATTCTAATTTGAGTCAGAAAACAAGAGTCTCTGATTTGTTCATGTTGTTATGGTGGAATGCCATTAGGACTGCGCTGGTCACGTAATGACAGCACTGGCAGCTGCAAAGGAGGCAGATGACTCATCTCTATACACAAGGGTGTTCTGCAAACTACTCATAAGGAATTTGACAGAAAATGTTGGATGTTTGTGGAAATGGGTACCTCTATAATCTTTTCTATTCATTTTGGTCCTACCTGCACTTGTTTGGGAGTTCCTTATGGGTCCAGTCCTGTGGCCACTGGAGTAATTGGTAAATCACCCTCAGAGTTGTGGTCACCTCTCGTTATTGTCTTTGGAAGAATTTTCTTTCTCTCCACCATCAGGTATGCTCACCAATTTATCTCTGTGATTTACATTACTTATTTACCTAATGTTTATGATCCATAAATTGTTCTCCCCCAAATCTTTTCTCTTCTGGTTCTAGCTGTGCTGCTTCAGTGCATTCTGATAGCTGGTGTTATACCTTCAGGATTAGTTTTCTTCCTTTAAGGGTGAAGTGTGAAGCTCAGCGGGAGCTCCTAGGTACGGATCAGTTCTTGGGAAATGCTCATTTGATCGCCTGATTGGCCTAGGCCCCAGACTGAAGCCTGTGGAATGTATAAAAAGCTCTGCTCATTGACTTGAGTGTACTCTAGAGAAGGGGGTGTTTGAACACTGTGACTTGAGGGGAAAACCCATAGTAGGTACAACTTCAGTATTGTTTTGTATTTTGTATACCTTTTGAACTTGTATTTATTCAGAAGCATTATATGTTAAAATTTGTAATAATTACTCTGTGTACTGCATAGGTAACTCGGTGTACTTTCTCTGAGACAAAACCATGCAAACACAGTTTTCCAAAGATGTACAAATTTGGTAGAGCTCCTTGTTCTTTATCCGTGTCTGAGTTTTAATGATGCTGTTGATTGTCTGAAATTCCCCAGACCATATTCAGTGCTGTCTCTGTGGAACTGGCACTCTGATAGATAGCATGTCTGTGGTAATTTCCTAGGGAATACTGGGAATGGTTTTGATACAACTGGGCTGAAGAATCCTGTTCTACTCTCTTTTACTCATGTACTGCAAGTAGTGTACTGCTCTTAAGCATAGAGCTGCAGCTGATTGTGAATATTTGTCATCCAAGACAAAATGTACTCTTTACTTCTATTTCCACCCCCATACATTTCAGGATCGAGCCCTGTCTGCGAAGGATATTTGTTATTCTCATGTTATTTTAAATCTGAAATGCTCAGCACATTTATTACTGGGCATTGCAACTGAAGCAATACTCAGTGGCTTATGGAGTGTGTACAGAATACGAATTCTTCAGAGTACTGATATTTTTGTTTCAGCAGGAATTATTACTTTATCAAAAAAACCAAAGGGAATAAAGAAAAGGTTTTGAACTTTTTAAGCAATCAGTTTTATTTTGCGTTCAGCAGTTATTCTTGCTCCAGTTAATGATGTTAATCATGACCATGACAAGCTATGGATAACACTTCTGTAACAAAAAAAATCCATTCCCTCTTACCTTCCTGCTCTGCCTCCAAACCCTGTTAAGAAGTACTCTTGATTCAGTTTTGCCAACATCTGTTTCCACTCTGGTCAGAGGCACTTACTGGAGCTGTTTAAAGCTTCTGATGATTTTCAGATGCTCTGGTGTTGGTGGTTTATTTTTTGTTTTGTTTTTCACTTGGTTTGCTATAAATCATCTTAGTTTTTATAAAATGAACCATTTCATTCTGAAAATGGGGTACCTTTAAAGTAGCTCAAATGCCCAAAATAACTACATTCTCCAGATGTTGCCCAGTTGTGTAGAGACTAGGTAGAGCACCATTTTATCTCATGATGGTAATCATTACCTAAAAGAAAACAACATTTGAGATCTCTCAGTATTACTTGTGAAGGACAGAAAGCAGATGGAGACATCTGTACACCAAAAGCTCAGATATCCTCAGCTGATCCAGATCACAGTGGTAAGTCTAAAAGCTCAGTTTTAAAATGCTTGGCAGATATTTTTGGCCACACAAATTATCATGAATTATTTTCTTTCATTATTAATTGTTTCTTATGAATCACAAGTTGTAGTAAAACTGATCGGATAAGGAATTATGATAAAATGGACATTCTGGCAAGATACATCATTTATAACAAACTGGTTGCACCTCAGTAATATTGTATGTGGAGCTTCAGTTCTGTTCAATACTTAGTACTGAACATGAGAAATTGGGGAGGAGGTGTGAGGTGGGAAGGCTTCTTGTCACTGGTGCTGCCTGGTGCTTTCTGTACTCAGGGGCGTTTGAAGTAAGCTGGCACTACCTTGGGGACTGTCTGCACTGCAGAAACTGCATTGCAGTTGGGTTGCTTTGAGGACGTTCGTGTATTAGTTGTATTCTCTGCATTCATGATGCTTTCACAGTATTGAAAATGCATAAGGTCTGTAGAGCATGGAATGCTGTCCTGACTTTATGAACCCTGTGGTCACAACTCTACTGGTGACTACTTTGCAACTGAACTATCGCCCACTTCATTCATCCAGGGGGTGCAACGTTAATGTCTCTGAATCAGCCATTTGCAATAGGACACAGGCTTGGTAGTTCCTCTCTGGGGTTTGATTTTAATAAGGGGCCAACTGAATGTTATAAGGTTTTTGTATTTCATTTTGGCTGTTTGGTTTTTCAAGATTGTTGTGGTCATTCTTTTTCCCTTGGTGCATCTTGAAGGTATTTACCAAAGACATTTACGGGCCCCCTTTGTCTCTATATGCTCCATGTATGTGGCCACGCCTGCCAGGCCCCTGGGCTGCATGAGCTTGGCAGATCTGCTCACTTCCTGCAGCTCAGTAGTCATCTGACTGAAATGAGATTCCAAAATTTTTCACGTTTCTGTAGAATGTAGCCTATTTCTTGTGATTTATTCTCAGCACAGTTTTATTTTAATGTGTTTTTAATAGTCTTTGATTTGAGTTGGAGTTATAAATGGAGTTGTAACTAATATATCCCTTTGAGGTTTGTGGGTTGTGGTTTGGTTTTTTTTTTTCTTTCTTAGTATCACTGTTCTTCACTGAGTTACTGCATGGAAATATTCAGCCTGTTAAAATTCTGGTATTTGCAGCACTTTGTGGAGTTTCTTGAGATGTTCAACTATGAGGCTTTTTGTCATTTTCTCGTGAAGAAAAATAGCTTCATAAGCTGCTTCTAAAGCAAAACCACATACAGTAGGCATCTCTGTCCTGGTCTTAATTTATGAAGGCAGCAAGCCTATTGCAGCACAAACTCTATAAAGGCACTTTAAAAAAAAAAAAAAAAAATCCTTTAAGCAAGTTCATCATAAAGTGGAGGTAAAAGTAGGATAAAGCAACATTCCAGTTCTATAAATGGAAACTGAAAGGGGTACTTCACTAACTCTGCATTGGGAATTGATGACAGAATTAGTAACTAATTAGATTAAGTACCAGAGAAGATCTTTCTTGTCCCCTTCTTTATCTGAACATTTTCAGTTATATTTCCAAGAAATAAAATACTGTTAGCATTTTCAATAGAAACATGTATTTACGTCACTAATTTTGTGGTTTGTTTTGCATGTGACTGCATCAGTAGCTTGCAACTCTTGGGTATGTCACAAATTTTTAATGATGGCTTTGAGTACAACACACCCAAACTGCAAAACTATTTATTCCTTTTTTTGTTCTGCAGCCCATAGATTTTATAATTTTCTACACTCTATAGTCTATTAGCAATTTACTATTTTTGATAACTGCTACTGTGTGAACATAGTGACACTTATGTCTATAGTTGTCATATTACTACATTTTATTTAAAAAAACCCAACAAAACTGTTATTGAAATTGTAAGTAATAGTATTTTTCATTCATGTGTCTTTTCCACTTCATATTTATTAATCAATTTTTTATTGGGAAATAGTTTACCAATCAGAATGCTAAAAGTCTTTAGAAATGTGATTGGACCAGAAGTTTTGCCTGTCAATTTAGCAGCAGATATACTCATTGGTTTTCCATAATCACTCATATGTGTTTTCAACTATAATTTGGTGGAGCTCATTTACCATTGTTTTCAGAGACTGACATATAATAGGCATAGAAGAGTATAAATATTTGATTTAGGTCTGAAGCTGGTTTTCTGTAGTTCATGTCACATTTTAATGATGGGTCTCTTAGATAAATAGATAAATATATTTGGCCCTAAAATATGCAGAGGCAAAAACGTGCAAAGATATCAAAACATTAATAGTTTTAGTAGATCTACGGCATATTTTTTCAGCCTACAGGTTTAATCTCTATTAATAAAGCATCACTGCATTAAAAAAAAAAAAAAACCAACAAAAAACCAAACCTATCTGGATGGTAAGAAGCTTATTTCAGGGAAGCTTGTTTTCTAGGTTACAAGGTTTCATGTCTAAACTGTAGCAAGCTGCTAGAAGTGCAGTTCATTGGCTTAAGGGCAATATGTGTCCTCCTCGATGTTACCTGCATAGTAAGTAGGGAAAAGTCACTTCAGGATCACCTTGTTTAATTTCCAGCAGTTGTGAAAAAAATTCCAAGTGTTGGTTTTATGCAAAGGAGAAATGTTGGGCATAAGCATAATTCTGTAGGAATTTTATGGCATTTTCTGTAGGGTAGAAAAGATGTGGTCATGTTGATATTAGTCATTTGCTGATCTTCAGATTTCATTGCACCTTAGGTAGGTTTCACAGTCCAGCTAATACTCTGCATCTTCTTCAGTGGACAGTGTTATGGCAGAAGTTTAAATAAACAAATATTTTGGTGCTTTGTCCTGCTAACAATATCTGATAATTACGTACCAAATACAGAGTTATGAGAAGCTGTGAATGCAAAACTGTTAAACTGGCTTTCCTAGATCCTTAGAAGTATCTTCTGTACTTGTACTAGGTAAGCTTGAGTACTGAATATTTGCCATAGAGTGGGAAAAGTGAAGAAAAGAAAATAGATTTTTTAGTAAAGTCTTGCCTTGGGTTGCTTTTTCTTAAGGCTCATCTGAGAACGCTGGATTTCAGCACATATTCACTAGATGGCTCTCTGACAAGGTGATAATCGTACCTCCACTGCTGTGATAACTGAGTTTGAGCCTGGTGCCAGACTGTCCAACAGTGGAGTAAGATTGCTGTAAAGTTTCATTAGAGCCCATCTCTCAATGAATTGTATAGCTCAAGAAGTAGCTATTTCAATATGTTACTGCTCAGTGACACTACAAGTGGGGATCCCAGTAATGGATTGTATTCAGAATGAAAAAGCAAGTAAGAGTTTTGCACTAAGACACTAGAAGTCTGCAAACTGTTGGAGCAGCAGCAGTTCCTCACAGAAAAAGCTACAAATCAGAGGAGAAAAAAAAGAGGGTTTGATTCAATATATTCAGTAAGTAGCATTTAGGGTTTATGCTGCTTCAGATGCTACTACATAGCACTAACAATGTTGACGTGAAAGTCAAAGCAGGAGTGCTGATAAGACTTAAAGAACTGGATAGCAAACATTAGTTATTGAAGGTGTAAACTAGGGTCTAAGGTGTAGGATCTTTTCAATATACTTATTTCTAAGTTAATTTCAGTATAAAAATGCCTGAAGCATTCTCGGTTGCAGTTTTTTGTTCTGTCCTGCAAAAATTGCTAGTGTGCCTTGGGCATGCTAGTTTGTGCAGCAAACAGGTTTTATTAGATGCACAGACTTTTGGAAGGAATGCAGCATTACTTGGTGTTATCTGGAATGTAAAAATGTCCATTAATTAACACTGTGAATATAACATTGCAACATGAGTGAAAAATATTTTGATTACACAAGGCTCTTCGGGAGCAAATTAACAACTTAATTCCTAATGGTGTCTACCTTTTCATGTTATGACCATATGGAAAAATCAGAAACTCAATTGAGTTAGTCAGTACCCATGTGATCATCTTATACAGAGAAACGAAAACTTTGATCAGTTCATAGCCAGCACCACTGCTTTGCTGATCTACACAGACTCATGAAATCTGTGCTTGTATTTGTGTGCTGTATGGATGACTTAATTCGTTTCCAGAACTGATGAGTAGCTGTAAATGAATTTTTGGGCCCCAGCTGAGAGAGAGGCTTTATCTACAAAGAGGGTTCATTAGATCTTCCAGTGACAGTGGAAGTCCCCTGGTGCATTTCTAGCCCAGCTTGTTACTGTGCTGAAGGTTTGTGCCTCTTAGTGCTGTACCTGGTCTTTGTGCAGATTTGTGATGATTACTGTAGATGGCAGCAGAAGCTAAATAAAATACAAAGATTTTAAAAATTAATTAAACCTCTCTCTGATGCTGTCCTAAGTATGTTTTATTCTCTTGGTGCCTGCCAGCTGTTCTTGAGGATTGAAGCAATTATAGGCAGCAGAAGCCAAATGAAATAAATTATATATTGAATTACGGTTTCACTCATAGACAGTTGGGGGGATTTTGTGTCTGTGACTGTTGGTTCTTGGTATATCCTGTGTCAGATACTAAAGGCCAGTTTTAAAGCTCTCCTGATAATCTCTGAATTCCTTCTTCTTTCTTCTCTATTTACCATAGTGTTAAAGAAAAAGCAGTATCTCTTTTGACAGAATTATAATGTACTTATATTCTCCCCCCCACCCCGTGACAAGGCTGCTGTTTGTTTAAATGGACACTTATTTCCTTGTTCTTTTCTTTTTTTTTCTTTCTCCCCCCCTTTTTTTTAATGTCTTTCTTTCCTCTTTTATTGTGTTGTCTGTCTGTAATATGAGTCCTTGGATGTCATCTCCTCTCAGTGTGCAGAATGTGTAAAGAAAAATGCTATAATGTGCCATCATGCTAATTAACTGCTTAATAAGACAGCTTATTTCCTTTTCCCGCTACCTTGATACATAAAAGAAGCAGGGGGAACTCTTAGGACAGGCACTGGGCTGTTAGAATTATTTACAGTGTTTGGTGTAGTGGACTTCACTGGTAAACGACTCCCAACATTGTTCATTACACAAAACAGTAGATGACTTTTAAATAATGAAAGGACATAAAACCAAATGATTGTGTGAACTTGAAAGCAGGTTTTAGGGGCAAGCAATACATAATAAATGTATCAAAAGTTCCATACATGATTAGGAAAATTACCTGAAAAGAATGAGCTGTGAGAGATAGGGGTCTGCAGCCTTTGTTTTTACTCTGAAAACCATAAAACTCAATTTTCTGCATGGCAGACATTCAAAATTAGGCAAAATGTGGTGCATCAAAATGGCTCTGCTTTAGAAATATTTCTGTAATTCCTGTATTATGAAAAAGAACTACAGCAAAGTATGGAACTGCTGGTTAACAATTGTGTTCAATATATGACAAAGGTGGGCATGAAGCTCTAGGTATTAAAGTTTATGAATCTATTAATGCACTGCTTTGGGGGAATTAAACTTTAATATTGATGATAAACCTTCCATAATAAAATGTGAGGAGGGCAAGAGTAAATCTCTCATGCAAAGTCCCCGAACTATTTAAATAACTGCATGCAAGCTACAGCATCTCCAGAGATATATTATAAATGAACTTCTACATAATCATATGCGTACGAATGTACATTGTGCATAAAGTGGTTTTTAGCACAGTTACTTTCTGCCCTGCAAAAGATACTGTCCCAAGTGATTGTATTTCTTTGAAGTGATTGATCTCTAACATCGATTCCACAATATTTCTCTCAAGATACACATCATTCACTACCCAGAGTGCATACCCATGGGAGATCTTCTGTTGACTGCTTGAAATGGTATGAGATTTCTACAATGGATTTTTATGCCAGTCAGATGATGTTGTCTTTGGATAACACTATGGAAGAGATATTCTAACAGTTTAAAATGCAAAGTGTTGAAGAGATATGGGAAATTGTAAGTTACAGTGGTCAGGAATAGAGTATTAGTCTGTTGTTGAACAAATAAGGCTGAAGAAAATCACAAACTCATGCATTTCATCCAACGGAAGAAAAATGGCATTTTAGCCATTATGAAAAGTGAAGGTGTTTGGAAAGTTATCCTTGAACTGTGACACCTAAGTTGTCTTCTGTTGCTTACATACCAGTGTGCAGAGATGCAAATCTAAAAGCATGCATTTAGAAGAGCTTGCATGATGAACGCAACTGCTACAAACCATAGAAGCAGTTACTGACTGGAGCAACTGCAGTGATCTTATGACCTTAGCATGTTGCACTGTCAGTTTAGATCTCTATCAGGCAAGTCAAGGAAAACTGTTCAAAAATTATTCTCGCAGAACTACAGATTTCAAAGGGTATCGTCAAAAACTTGAGGAAAACAAAGCTGCTCTTCATTCTTTGTGTTACGTGCTGCGGTAAAAGATGTGAGATTTTAAGAAGTGGTCTATTATGCTTCCAATTTGGCTATACATCGGGGAGAAACTTTGGTTTCCCTCTGCCCTGGGTTTACAAGCACTGTGAATATATTAAGATATTTCAGTAACTTTTTTTGAGGAGCCAGAAATGCAATAAATGCAGCCTTGAAGCCTAAATGAAAGAAGCCACCTATCGTTTAATTTTATTTTCAATAGACATTACTTTTAGAGAAGAAATGTGCAAAAGGCAGTTGCTGGGTCTACTAAGCAGCCTTCAAATTGGAAGCGCAGGGGTGTGGACCCAACACTGACATTTCTGGCTGATATAGCCAGTCATATGGCACTTTCATCTGTCAGGAATTTGCTCAATTTGACACAAACTGATTGGAAAAAAACTCCAACTTCTTCTCCTATAGGGCCCATTCTTAAACTAATAGTTTTGACCTATCTTTGTTAAAGCAGTTGATCTTGTGTTTGGCATGTTTGCATATGGATATTTTTATCACCAACTCAATCTTTTTTTCCTCTTAGTACTTTACTAGACAGTGTATAATCCTTTTACAGTTCCCCTGAAGGTGTTATAGTTCTCTAATTTCTCTAGAAAGGCCTATAAAATAGAAGATTTGCAGCATCTGCAAAAATGTACAATTCAGAAGACACGAACTATTTCAAATAGACTAGTTTGAGACTTATCAGACCTGACAAAAAGCTTTTTGAAGGTGGTTACTTGATGCAATAGCACAACATTGAAGCATTCCATTGCTGTCTATGTCAGCTTTTATTACAAAAGCTTTGTGTTTAAGGGTGGTTTTGTTCATTTTGTTATATTGGGTTGTTGCTAGTATTTTATATTTCTCAGTTCCTCCAAGTGTGGTTTTGCTAACTGTAACAAGCTGAGTGGTGCAGACTCTGAAAGGTACCTAGAGATGTGCATATGTGTTAACACAGAAACATTTCTCCCCCTGGTTAGATCACCTTTTCAGGAGATGTTGTTCTTAAAGGTCTTTTCCAACCTGAACAATTCCATGATTCTGTAATGACCTTCCAAATCAACAAAATGGCTATGAGACTTTACAGTCTTTTCATTTATATGTTTGCAAAGAGGAAGGCATTTCTTAATTGTAATACTGGAAGAAATATGTTTTTAATTTCTAGTTAACAGGAAATCCTTATGTCTGATCAATTCAAGGCATTTTGAAGCAGTGCTATTACTAAAGTTAATCAAAACTTACTGCAGTGTAAGAAAAATCAATAGAAAACAGATTGAGATCATATAAGTAAGGATAATTCTGCTGCAGGGCCTCTGTAGCTTCACCCATCAATAAGCAGGAGCCTGACTGCTAGAAGTTTCATGTGTCCTGCTGACGTCTTGATTCATCAACTGAGTACCACATCTTGCAGTGACTAAACCTCACTTACCTGTGCTTTCAGTTACATGGTGGGTTTTTTGTGACTTTCCATACTTTGGAAAATAGTTCCTTGTAAGCTAAATGAAATTTGGATGGTTGTGCCACACAAAGTGTGTGAAACATGCGTATAGAATCTTTCAGAAATGTCAAGATGCTTTCAGTGCAGATGCAATGCAGTGAGTTACAGTTGGATCTGGTTCGAAAGGTCAGTTGCATCGAGACTTCATTCTGGGCAAAAAAGTAAAGAGGAACTGCATTCCCACTGAAAGTGTTTCATTTGGACACACCTTGAATTTAGATTTTTCTTTTTTCATACTACATTAATATATAGATAATATGTAATTAAAATAATGTATATATTATAATAAATTATTTATAATATTATAGATTAATCTACACAGTTTGTCTCATTCTGTAGACATACTGTATTTTATACAATATTTTTATGTATATTAAGTACCTTATAAAATAGAGTAATAGTATTCTAACAGAAGGTCAAACTGCACAGTGATTTATGGTTAATGACAGAACCAGGGAGAATTTGCATTGTTTTGACTTTGTGGCATGTCTGTACAGTTGTCAGGCAAATAACTGGCAATCGCATCGGTGGCTTACTGTTGCAGAAAAGTACACTGGCTAAGTGTACTTAACCTATGTGTGTTTTGACTTTGGGTAGAGTTAGAAGCTAATAGGCTTGAGGAAATGATTGAAAACAGTATTTGCTTAATATACAAATTATTGTCCAATATATTATTATTTCCTGGTATTATTGACCTTTTCTTACACCTCTCCTTATATTTGTATGCACACTACACTGAAATTTAAACAAACATTTGGTGCCAGACTGTGAAATTCCTAATTGGCCCTCAGAGTGTTTGTGTCTTCTTCCTAAGGGCTCTTCACTAGATTTTCTGTGCATATAGTCAATGTGGATCACATGCCAGTGAAAAATATGATGTTGCTTTGGTTTTAATTTTTTTTTCCTATTTTCTTTAGAATATGTTTTATTCAATCAGTTTGGGAATATTGTAAAGCTGTAGTTTGCTTTTAATCCAAGGGAACTTGTCAGTTCTCAAAGTAATTTCTTCTGACTTCATTGATGCTCAGGATGGGCAGCTTTTGCTTCTGTCCACAAAGTCTGTTTGGATTGTCCATGCACACCCACAGATTAGTTGAAATTGAACTACCCAGATTTCTGTGAAGAGAGAGTTGATATTCTAATTACTTCTAGGATACAATATACATAAATTCACCCATTTGTGTCTCTGTAGTGAACACGGTTGTTTTGCTTCCTTCCTACGTCCAAGTGAAAAGTACGGTCTGGTCTTAGTTTTTTTTTTCCCCACAGTGCAGTACCAGGTGGACTCAATGGAAATTTTATGAGTATCATGAGGGTCCTTCCTTAGACTGCTTTATGCCACAAACAAACAAATCTTATTATTTTAAGACAGGCTTCCAGCAAAGGATGAAATCAGTTAATATTTGTAATGATGATTTTATTATGTAACTATTATTTTTATAAATTGGTTTAAAACACATATTCCCCAATTTTTAATGCAGTGCGTAGCTTTCTAGGCAGAAGAAATCTTATATGCTGTGAGTAGACTATGAAAAAGGAAAAGGAAATAGGTCTAAGGGGCCACCCTGACCCTAAACCGTGACAGGATTATAACTTTTCAAAGATTTTGCCTGTTTATAAAATCATTGTTCATATTTAGTAATGGAATTTGGGACAATGGAAACAAATTTACTTAATGTGCACATTTAAAATGTTTACTTTTTATCTTGCCCTAATTACACAGTTTTGAATATTTTAGGAAATGCAATAAATGGTCTTTTAACTCTGAAAGCAGACAACATTCGAAAGAGGTAAATACGCATGTATTTACATGCTTTTTACCATGCATATCAATATGCTTTAAGAGCGTACTCAATGGAGTGTAACAGCATCTTTGTAGTCATTAGGAACCACTAATGTGTGGTTAAAAAAATAATAATTCTGAAGACCTGTTTACCTGATGGATTTAATGGCCCTGATGGAACTATTAGAAGCTAAATAACAAAGCTTTTAAAAATATCCTAAATATTTCTAAAAGACCTAATGATTCCTAAGGAGCTGCATTGATTGTCAGTCTGGCAAGCTGCAGATGCCGTTTAAGAAGCCAACACTAGTTGCAGAATGAAATGATATAGGAATGGATAATCTGTTTATGATGCTTATGGTCAGCATGGCATTGTGCAAGTGTGCAAGTACCTCTATTGTCATCCAGTTATTTAGATGTTAGTTTCTTTGCATGCTCATCAAAGAGAACTCATGTCCCAGGGAGCAGTGAGTATCGCTCAGGTGGGCTGAAGTCCCGCAGAGGTGGATGTTCCAACAGCATGGCTGTGGAAGGGGAGACTGATACATTTCATGTGGCTACTGTGAAACCCTTAGAATGGAATATTCCAATTTTTTTCATCCAAGAAGGCAGGAAGTTCTGTCCTTTTACAAAATTTCTAAGAAATTACTAAGAATATGTCTTTCCTGGTAAGTTTGGAGTGGTAGCAGATTAGTTTAGCCCTGAGTGGTAATGGCTTCTTGACTGTAGCCATTGCTACATCAAATTCTGTGTCTGTGTGTCGCATATCATTCTGTCAGTCTGTACTGAACAAGAGGCGAAAGGCAAACACGCAGTGGACAGGAATACACATTGTTCTAGAGAACAATAAGAACTGTCCTGCAGAAGGATGGAATCTCAGCCTGCCTGTTTTATGTCCCAGAGTAGATGTCCAACTGTCAATTTAAGTTCAGAGTCATCCAGACCAACTTCTTAATTCTCTGCCCAGGCTCCTGGTGGACTCCCTCCTGCCCAGCTGATATAATAAAGGCATCTTTTCCCAATGTCTCTTTCCTGACACGTTTCAGTTAGGCCAGTTCATCGGCTATAGCATTTTCAGGAGCTTGCCTTTTTCTTCCAGCACACAGCCTGATTTTCTGTGAGAGATGATCTATGTTAAACATAAGGATCACTGTAACCTTAGAGCCTTGATCCATGTAATGGAGCTAGGTTCATTTAGATAAATGCCTAGTAATGTGAATTCTGCTTTTTTCCCCATGCTTATGAATTTTCTTCTTCAGCTATATTTATTTTTCTCTTACCACATGAATCATTAAATGTAAACTTTCACTGAGGCTACATATGTATATTTCTTGGAAAACATGTATTTTGGTTTTTTTTTTTCCTTTGAGAAAACATGAGGAGCTCTATTGTTTTGTGGGTTTTGGTTTTGTTTTTTAAATGATCTGTGAGTACTAAGTAAAAATTTCCTTCTGCTGTGGTGCCAGCAATACTCCTGGTGTGGCTGGACAGCTGGTGTGCTTTAGCAGATGCTTGTTTTACCAGATTTAGTCTCTTTGTTGTTTTCCCAACCTCATTTTTCTACCTACTGTCAGTTTTCCTTTGTGCTTACATTACTGAAGACAAATATTGGTGCCAAACACAGTGGAGCCCTGATTTCTATATAGGGCCTCCTGGGCATCCCTGCTGTATAAAGGGTAAGTCTTCAGTCAGTCCTCGGGATGCAATGCTGCTACTCCAGCTTATTGAGACAGTGTGCTTCACTTCAGGATTTGGTAGCTCAAATAACACTTGAACCCAGAAAAGAGAACTAATTAAACATGCTAGTGACTAAACTCTTTGCTCTAGATATTGAGTAGCAAAAATTTCTGGTCTTCAGTTCTAAGGAACAAAAGTCTTCCTTGATTAATAGAGATACCTAATGGTTAAATAGGTCAAATGCTTCTTTCTGCAATGAAAGAATCTTTTTGATATGGCACAGATAACTGGAGGGACATTTTTTTTTTTCTCTCTCCTTGTACTGTTTGCTACTAATGAATATAAAATTAAAATGTTTGATGTTTGATATTCATAGCTATAAGTGAGTAGCTCTAAGACATCATATCTGGTACAGAATATGTCTGGTTTTGTTCGGTTGGTTAGGAAAGCCAATACATAACTTTAAAGTATTTCCTTTTAGTCCATTGATTGTTTTTCTGTGTAGGAGTTCACTGTTGACTTTAGTTGTCTCTTCAACTTTGCGAAGTTGTCCAGGTTTTCAAAGGAGTGGGCGACTCCCACAGATATTGTCTTACAATCATAAAACTGATTTGTTTGGAAGAGACGTTTAAGATCATCAAGTCTGGCGTGTCATGTTATGGTCAGCCTAAAGTCTAGCACTGAACTGCGCTTCCATGAATAAAACTTTAGGAATGATGGTATTGATAAATTAAAACCTGAACGTATAGATTACATTTATATAGAGGTCAAGTGAAAGTGGTACAGATTCTATGAATAAAAATAAAATAAAATTGAAGCTAATGCTTGTACAGATGTCTGGATGTCTTTATACAAAACAGTCTTCCCATTAGCTCACTTGAGTCAAGTATTTCTCCTGCTGGGTTGCTATCCTTACTTATTGTGTTTAAAGAGTTATTTCTACAAATGAATGCATTTTCTGCACCTATATCAGCACCAGTGCTGCTTTGGTAAGAGTGAAACTGAATTGGTAGAGAGGAGGGGGCAGGAGGAACTTGACACTGGGGCATGCAAAAAGCTGTATTTTCCTGTGTCCTTCACTCAGAAGATCATGGCTGCTCAGAGGTCCTAGATACATGAACACATCTGGAATCTCAAAGTACGGAGTTGAGAGTAACAAAATACTAAGGAAGTTTGTAATCTGAAAGACTCACCAGATTCTAAATTTCAGAAACGTCTCCAATATTATGGGCCAACTGTAAACTCTGCATCTGAAGGGAATTGCAATTGAGACTTTGGTACTGGAGCCAAAAGCTGCCATCTGTGGTTGTGCTCTCTAGACTTGAATAAATTAACCAGCTTCTGAAAGATGAATAAACCTAATCTTTGGGCATTTTGAAATGAAAATTGCACACCTCTGGTTCAGAGGGAGGGCTTGGCTAGATGTACATGTCTAAAAATATATAGGTATGGAAATCCCTTTAAGGTTTGGTCCACCAATGTCACAATATCACAAAAGCAAAGATGTCTATACAGACACGCACTCATATATAGAAATATTTATAGCTCAGGTGATAGAAATTGTTAACAAGTTCAAAATCTTTCACATTTAGACACTAGCATGTTGTTCTGTCTCCACTTCAATTCCCATGATGCCATCTCCTGGCTAAACTACTGTAAAATGGCAACTCTTAGATGTTGTGTTATTGTCTATGTGTTAAGGTTGGAGAAGTGAGAGTTGTTTAGTCTAAAGGAGAGAAAAATGCATGAAGACGTACTAGCAATCTTTAGATATGTAAAAGGTTGCTGCAGAGATGAAGGTAATGATGATAATGCAGATCCACAGGGAAAAGAGCAAAAGGTAATGAATTTAAATTGTAGCAAAAGACATCTAGATCTGGCATTAAGAAAAGCTTTCAAAATGAAAGCTTAAAAATAAGCACAGGAATAAATGACTTGGGGAAAATGGAGGGCTTTTAAAAAGAGATTAGGTGTATGGCTCTATGGAATGACTTAAGAGGTGTATGTCCTGCTTTTTCAAGTTGATTCACTGTCTTGTTTCCTTTTTTAACATGTTCCCTTGGATCCTGTTTCTCCCCCTTTTTGGATATGCTAGAGTCCAGAAAAAGTTCCTGGCCAGATGCATTATCAAAGGAAAACAGTTTATCGATTATATTGCTTTAAATGGGTAGTAAAGCCCCCTGATATTTTCATTAATGGAAATTCAAGAGTCTATTAAAAAAAAAAAGTCTAATTGATTAAACTAGTTGCAGAAACTTGTGTTGCCCAGTTGCTTTGCTGCTAGCCATCTTAGAATATGTAATTTGCAGATCTTGAAAACCTCACAAGTCACAAGGCCACATTTGTAATGATCCTTGAGGACCTCTTTTCAATCAGGAATCACACCCTTGCTGCATCATCACTCTCTGGTAGCGAAATTCCTGCTATCACTGCCTGGTGGAGCCTGCTGTGCTGCTGCTTAACATCACGTTTGCCGCCTGCAGAAACCTGTGAACTCATGGAGTGCGGTTGTTTTCCCACATCCCACCCTGCCAACAACAACTCTAAAACTGCAATGCACCATCTTTAGATATGAGCTATGAGAAAATGTGAAGTGATGTCTTGGATTGCAATTGGCAAACAAAGAAAAAGCAAAGCATTGTGATTGCTGTTCGTGGAAGTGGAGAGACAGTCCTTGAAGTCAGAGCTGCTTTTGTTACCAGCACTGATATCGAGAGAAGTATCTTAATAAGGAATATGAGTATTTGCCATCTTCAAGGATTTGGATCTAGTTCAGTCTTGGGCATTGTTTCTTATTAAGTAGGTTTAATAAGATGGCCTCTGGACTTCAATTATAAGCATACAAGTACAATGCTGAGGATATTCAACACAATGTAAATGAATTACCAGTAAAAAAATACCCAAACCAACATAATAAAAACCCCACCAAAACTTCAACCAATATCACTTCTGTTTAAGATGAAAAAGCAGTGACAAAGTTTTAATTAAGACAAAGCAGTGTTTGTAATTCATCGTGTGCTGTGGTTTTGCTTAAGAGGTGGGCAGAAACATTGTGTTGCTACCCTTCTAAGGGTATGTACAGATGTTTTGGGGGGATTTTGATTTTCAGTGACAAGGTGGGAGTTAGCTATGGAGTTTAATTCCTAGTAAATTCTTCCATGTAGTTTGTTCATTTATGTCTATGTATTGCATATTTGTAGACTTAAAACCAAATGGTAAAATTTAGTGGTTTATAATGAGGATTGAAAAGATTATAAATTGTCATCAGTTACTGCTGGAAAGATGTCAGGAAAGAAAGGCAGTACGCTACACAAGTACCTTCTCACATCATGATTTTGCTCTTTCCTTATCTTTCTGAACCTTTTGCCAATTGACTTAGACACATTTTTGTCTTGGAAACAGAAAATCAGATAAATCAATATTTATAATAAGAGTGCATGTTTAAGCAATACTGTAACTTAATAGGTTAAATAGTAATATTAATACATATATGTTTGAGACTTACCTGATGAAGTTTAAGTATGTAAGTGATGATACATACGTGCAACGTCAGTAGGCCTTTCAAAGGCAACATTTGCCCTTCCTAAAAGATAAAACATACGGAATTTAAAAGAAAAACAACGTGTAGTCAGGCAGTTGACTTACACTAAATACCAGTATGGATTCATAGGTATAATTAATGCTTGCTAATAATTCACTGATCTTGGCAGTGGCTAAAGTGAATGGATGCGTGTAAGTAAATTTGAGCTGGATGTGGAATAGATAAAAGTATCGCCCTGTTCATTGTGTAGTAGATATTTGATGGCTTGATAAATAAAGCTGCTAGCTGAACTAACAATAGCTATTGATTTTGCTGTTGAAAAAGCATACGTACTAAACAGAAAGGGTTCAGCCCAGGCAGTTTCTAACCTTTATTGTTCAGTCAGTATTGCAATGAGGAGAAACCTTCCCTGTCCACTTAAGCAATGTAGTGAGTTCCCACATAGAAATTTTCAAAAAGAATGAAGTAGAGTGGTTAGAAGAATCATAACTTTCAGAAGGCAAATGAGATATACTGTCAAAATTTCCAACACCATACCATATTATTA
This sequence comes from Todiramphus chloris collaris, assembly GCA_025345505.1. Taxonomy (NCBI): domain Eukaryota; kingdom Metazoa; phylum Chordata; class Aves; order Coraciiformes; family Alcedinidae; genus Todiramphus; species Todiramphus chloris. Next base: position 4,964,704 of record JANVCC010000039.1, on the reverse strand, counting down.
AGAAGAAACCAACTGTTTTCCTTTGTTTTGCTTTTTTTGATGTTCTATGGAAGACTAAGAGTTGAGTTAAACAATTGACCGTATTCATTATGTATTAACTCGAGATGGTTGTTATTTGATAATGGCAAGGAAGTATATGTGTGAGGTTTTTGGGTAGTTTAGGTGACTTGAGTCCAGTAGAGCACTACTCATGAGTATGTGGAATGAAAATGCAAAACTAAGCCTCTGGGTGCAGTGGCTTGAGAAGTGCAGCATTCCCTCAAAGGGTTATATCCCTCCTGATGTTTTCCTATTCAGTTCTCGTATGGAAATAATCCCATAGCACAGAAGGATAACAGCTTCCTCAGTGTGTTTTCAGTGAGGCATTTGCTGCATGTTTAGGGCTGTAACATATTTGTTATAAGATTGTGTGCGGGAATAATCAATGTTATGTACCTCAACTGTGGTCTGTGCTACCAGCACTGAAAGTAAGAAACAGTACATCAGTTTACTGCAAGGAAAAACTTAAAGCTTTGGTATTCTGCCAGAGGAAAGGAAAGTATCTCTCTACATTTTCCTTCAACTAGGAAGATGTGAAATAATAGGTGTGGAGGAAGAAAAGGTGAGGAACGTAAACATATTGGACAGAATGATGATGCAGTGCTTATGACTATTGTCTGTATGTCAGTATTTTTCTTCTCTTTTCTTGGGGCAGTATTGAAAACCCTTGCCCTATTTCCATACGCTCATAAGCATATGTTACAAGGAACAAGACCCAGCTTGTGGATACACGAGGGAGATGTAGATTGCAACAGGTGACCCATTGTACCGTTTGTCATTGCAGATCATGTCTGTAGGGAAGAATCTAGGGGACATTAGGGGAGGCTTTGTTTATTTACTGCAAACTCCTGCACAGAAGGAAAAATCCTTTGCTTCTACAGTCAGTGTGTGGAATTAGGGAGTGCTTGTGGGAAATGACTGAATCCAAACAGATTTATAACATATTTCAAGTGGTAATTTATGGTCACATTTAGTTGAGGAGTTTGAATTCACATTAGAAAATCTTCAAGGTATGTTAGTTAAATACAGCAGTTCCATCTTGTTTAAACACAGTAGACACTCTGCTGAGTCACTCCCTATTGCTTTATGCAGAATATGCTTTGCTGATGCTTAAAGAGTGTTATTAAAGAGACTGCAAAGTAGAGAGAGCTTTAACAAAGAGATCTCAAAGTAAACACTGACATTTGTTACTGCCTCCGTTCAGCACTACTGAAAGTCCCCGGGAACTTGGGAAATTGAGCTGTCAGATCTATGAAGATAAAATGAAACTTTGTTCTGTGGCTTCAGTCCCTTAGGAAAGTTTTTCAGGTCATTTAGCATTAGTATTGTGAGGAGGGCTTATTATTATATTTTCATAAAAATCGTTCTCTTGTTGATAAATGTAGAGTGACAACAACATTGCTGTTAGCTCATTTCTGTTAGTTTTTAAGGCATTGCCATAACCAAACACTGCATTTTGCAGTCAGCTTGCCTTGTCCATCAGTGGGACAGGATGACTGATGTGTGTCAGATGTAACCACTGTATCAATTGACTTGTAACTTCTCGTTAAGCAGATTCACAGTATGACTTGGCAAGTAAGCACAGAATGCTCTGGGAAGAAGATTCAGTTCTTGCTGTTTCCAAGCATAAACATAGTTGCTGTTTTAAAAAGGAGAAGAAAAAAAAAAAAAAGATCCAGAGGGAAAATGAAATGACAGTGACGCTAACATCTGACCCTTTTAAATGGCTGAACTGGGCCTTATTTGAGATCTTGGTAGTCTAATTTGAGAGGAGGAAAACATTAGCATTTATAGATATTTTATTAACACTTCCTTTGGCCTGCTGCTCTCATGACTTTTTATAAAATGTGTATGCTGTATTGCCAAGCAATTTGAGATACACTACTGAAACACAACAACTCTTTGTCCTGAAGAAAATAGTTCTAAAAAAACCCACAAAACCCCAAACCTAAACCCCCTCCTAATTTTCATAGTGATTTTCAATTCCATGATTAAGGGCCTGGAAAAGACTCTAGGGACTTGAAAGTAGGGCTGGAGCAGTTACGACCAATGTTTTGCTTTAACTATTATATACTTTGTGAATCTGGGAGAATAGGGCGCAGCCATTATTGGTATACCAGTATTTCAGCAGCAGTCTTCATGTTCTGTTGGGAGTCAGTTAAGCAGATTTAACTGTTTCTCGTTCCCATTCTCTCCACCAACCATGCAGACAGGTGAGGACTGATGTCTGCTTTTACAGCTCAGACTTTCCTCCAGTAAAAGTACAGATGGGAAGATGCAGTATGTCTTTCCACAGCTCTAGGTGATTAAACTCTGTAGCTATGCTGGTAAAAAATGTAGTGTAGACTTAACATTAAATTCATGTTTACTCTTTCAGGCAACTGTACTGTGAACACTGGATATAGGACAGTTTTCAGTGCTTATCAGTACTTCTTGCTGAATATAAAGGGTATTACGGCTTCTAGTACTGTGTCCTGCAATCTGCATGCAGGATTCTTTTCCTTTAAGACAATAATCTCTTTTTTCCATTACTTCCAATGCTGAAATGACTGAGGAGTGAAAAAGACCGAAATGCAAAACATGCTTAAGTCCAACATTTCTCTGTAAAGAGCTGGACATGCAGCAAGATAAGGCCAGCCTTTATTACATAGGTAAGTTATTTATAAGCTGACTGTTGTTCCTAAATTAATGAGAACTTCATTACATGTAAAGGAAATGTTTTCTTTGCTTCTATGTACATTTTAATCAGTATACTTTCCTCAAGGGTACAGTCAGTGCTTCTGACAAACCATGAGCTCTGATATTGTTACAACTTACTTTAAACTAGATGTCATTTCATTTATAATCCAGTGACTCTAACATAAGAATCCGTAACCCTCAGCTAACAGAACATGTCCCGGGTAGAATAGCCTCCCATGTAAATACAGCTTAGTAACCAGGGAGCTGGTTCTGTGTTTGAAAGAGGTAGAAACACCACAAGTCAGTATTGGCTGCTTAAATGTACCTTCTGGTGAAGTGACATTTGGTCAAGCAATACACGGTGTAAAATACAGTTCATCTGGAACTGTGGCTGCATTTGAATTTAACTATGTCCCATGTGTCTGTAAAAGCAGAGATATCTGTAACAGCTGGAATTCACAGTGCCATCCTGTCCAACAGGAGATTTCAGCCCTAAGCAAAGTTCTGTTTCTCTGCTGCAGAATGCAGCACACCAAATAAACATGCTCAAATATGTACTGATCCTGCAATAACCCTAAGAGCCGGTTCTGCAGATCACGTGTGTATGAACACTCTGATGTGAGTGTTCAGTTCACACTTCTCTGCCCAGATTTTCTGGTGTAAATCGTGGGTCGATGCTTCCTTCCCTTCCATGTTTCCTGTTAAGTGTCCTGGCAGTGATGCACTGGCATTAGATTCAGTTTGGTGTATTAAAGCCAAGCAGATGTTGAAATTTACATCTTGATAATATTTAATTTACAAATCTACCTTTGGTAGAATACGGTTGTCTACTGAGCACTACGACACAGGGAATGCAGGAGAGTTGCCTGGGCTGTAGGGATTGAAGTGCTGGGAGCCCTGGGAAAAGCCTGCGTACCTTGCGTCATTGTACGCAAGGTGGAATATGTTATGAAACTGATAGGTAAATTTATTCTTTTGAGCAGTAGGAACATGGGAACTCCTGTAATCCAATAGACAGTGAGCAGTGTGGGTTTGCAGTGTCTGCTGCGGGATGCTTTGTAGCATAGAGTGATACTGAAAGCTGTGCAGGATCTTGGAAGAAGAAAGTCTTTTGAATGTAAAGACTAGAGAAAAAAACCAAGAATATTATTATGCCACTGTGGCAGTCCTTGCTGCATCTGTATCTTGAAGAATGGGTTCTATTTTATTCTTTCAATTTAAAAATAGACAAGCCAAACAAACAACTAGAGAAAGTCCAAAAGGGTAGCTGATAATAGGTGTGTGGAAATGATGCAACTGGTTTTAAGAACCCAGCTAACAAGCCCTCTGTTGATGTGTGCTCAGTTAGGATTCGTGTGTCATAGATGGAAGGTTGAAATCTCTAAAGCACTGGTATCCCCTCTGCCACCCACTAGAAATACCTTTAGGTGAAGTAAGCTTATGAAACAAGGCTGTCTTTTAGTAGAAGAACTTTCTTCATTTTCTCTGCCTTTTACCTTTTCTGCATTATCTTCTCAGTACCCAGTTATGTGTGTAAGGTCATGCTCATTGTACCATTGAATTCTGAATAAAAAGCTCTTCACTAAGATGCAGGTAGGGACTAGGCAGGACATTTAACACTGCCATTGTGCCTTTTTGAGGCAGGCAGCTACCAGCCCCTCTACGCATGCATGAGCTCCTTCTTCTACGGGATAATCGCACAGGGAAGAGTGGCCATTGGCAAATCATTAATCAGATCGTAATGAAACTGTGATGGATGTTGGCAAACACAAGGGCTTCGAGCAGACAACTGAGTCTTGACACAGTTCAGTTCTGGCAAAGGAGTGAAAGTGTATTTTAATTTTTTTTAATTTAAAATATTTCTTCTGTTCTGTAAGCTTTCTTCAGAAATGGTTTAATAATCCTAAAAGCTTAATTTTAGGGAAATTCTTCTGTGTTTTGAAAGTATGAAGGATCTTCTTTCTTTGGAATTTGATGTTCATTTCAGAAGCAAATTCTCACCTGTCACATCTTCATGCTTGAAACTAAACCAGCCACAAATCCTTTTGGTGCCCAGCTCTACTCAGGGAGCACCAAGAGAGATGAAAGTTTCATCATGTATAAATGAAAGCTTTTTGGTTACTTGAAGCAACAAGTTCTAGCTTATGGAGAAGTTTCACGTCAGTAGCTTATTTAGGACAGGATTCAGCGTTATGACTTCACAGGGGTGAAGGTGTCTGTGTTTGGAAGCCTTGTTCATATTAATAGGTCTACCTGTGCAGGGCTTGGCTGGCTTGGGCTGCCACACAGGCAGGTGACCATCTCTTTGTCCCACATTGTTCTGGTCTTTCTGGGGGCTGCTGCTGCTGCTTTTCTGTGTCTCACCAAGGAAAGGCCTGTGCCTTAATTTCTCTGGTTTTATGGGCTGTTTGGATGCATTTGCATTTCTCTCTGGAGAGTACATCTACCCATTCTCCTTTGCTTGGAGGTTTTTGTGAGTACTGAACTTTTCTATAGGAAGACAGTAATCATTACAAAGAGCTCCTTTTACTGCTGTCCAAGGAAAGCAGATTAGTTTCAGAAAATGTAAATACAGGCTCTCTTCCCTTATTTTAAATTGACACATTTAGTTTGTCAAGGACAGTCTGAGTTCTGTAAGCAGAAACTGTTATCTATTCTTACGTGCCCTGGTTTCTGCTAGATACTCTTTAAGGAACGCATGAAATAAAGGTCTGTGCTAGAGACAAGATGCTGGCTCTGATATTACTTGAAGGTTTCTCTATCTGGCCCAAAGTAAGTCAAGCCACCACTGTGTATGCACATGCCTTTTCATTCTCCATATCGATACAGGTGCACACTCTGCCTGTACATTTGGTTTGAGCAATTCACTCTCAACAGTGACAATGAATAGAGACTCCTAACAAATAGAAAATCTTACTGTCAGTTAGAAATACCTGCATGTATGTCAGGGTATTGCTGTTAGCCAAGGGCTGGTGCCTGTGGAAGAAGTTCATTTGAATAGAAGATGATCAATTTGTTTCCAAACAGTTTTGCTGATAAAAATCCAGGATAATACAGAAGTTATGCAGTATAACAAGAACTCTGAACTAGGTTTGTGTCTATGTAGACCATCCTGTTGCCATTTTTCCCCCTGAGCTTGAGTCAATGGAAGGATTCTCTGTTTTTTTCAAAGAAAAAAGGCTTAGCTCAAACCTCTTCCCAGAGAGGAGGGAGTTAGTTGTGTGGAAGGATACAAGGATTTTGCTCTAAATTCTATTCTTTGTGCATCCAGTTCTCCACATATTACAGTACTTGCTCATAGTATCTGCTTTTTATTGCCTTCCTTTGCTGTTGTTACTATATTTTTACTGCTGGTTCTCTTTAACTGACAGGTACTGTAGCATGTTAGCACAATCTACACAATTTCATAGCTTATATACCTTTATAAACTTACTGTGCAAAGTATTACTTGTGCAAGCTGTATAGATTTATTTCTCTTAAATATACAAATTTTAAATTACCCTCAGGACTCATGCCATTTATTCTTAAATTGAATCTTGTTTTTTGCAATCCTTTTCCAACTGATAGAGCATTCTTCATATTATATTGACAGAAATAAATATAGAGCTTTAAGTGCTATCTTGCCAGAGAGTTATATGAGCTTGTAATAGCTGCATGCAACTGAATTTTCATTTCACTTCTATTTATTGGAGAGCTATCCTAGGATTTTGAATTGATTCCTCACTTTTGTTTGTATTTATATGTATTTCTTCAATACAAAATAGAAATCTGTTATTTTAGGCTTTATCAACGTTCCTGAAAAATAATGTGAATAATAGTAGTATGGCAAAAATTGAAATACATAATTGTAGTTTTATCAGTCCTACAAGAAATCTGTGTTAAACCAGCAAGTGTTCAGAGCAGAAGGTGGCTTGTAATTGCAACTGTGCATCAAAACTGCATTCAGAGAACAGTTATTACAGTTATAATATATTAACAAATTACAGGTAGTAAATACATTAAAATTCCTTCAGGATAAAGCAAACTTTGGGTTAAAATGCTCTGAGGAGGATCTACCCGAGTCATGGGCAGTGCACAGCACACTGCTCTAATTAGAGACAAGGGAAGGTATCGTCGGAAGTATCATGATGTGACATGCAAAACATTCATCTTTAGAATAGGTATCTATATCACTCCTTATTGAAAACTCATAGATGCAGATTCCATGGCATACTATTGCTGTTGGGAGGAAGGGAGGGAGGAAAAGTGCTAATAATTTTTGAAGGCTATATGGTATTCACCTCAAAGCTGGGATGTGGTCAACTGTTTCCTAAGGTTATTTAAAGCAAAGAGGGTCGTGCAGTCATTGTTTACCCTGCATAAATGTCTGATTTTCCACAGTAGTGAAAATACCTACCTTGCGAGACGACTCAGATAATTTCCTGCTGAAAAGAGGTCTTCTCATTTCTTACGTTACTATTTCCTACTGTACGTCACTGATGTTAGTGTTACCTCTGTTTCCTTTAACCTCAACAAAAAGGCCATTTAAAAAAAAAAAGTCATTCTTTCCTTAACATTTCTAATCTTTTGGGCTCTTTAATAGCTATTCCAGGCTTCTATTTATTTTTCTACTGTGGAATCTCGTGCTTTTAGACACATTCAACTGCAAAATGAATAGTTGTATAGTTTTACGTGATAGGACATTTCTACTAAATCTCGTATTTGTTTCTTGACTCATTGAATTACAGCCATTATCCTTGGCTTCCAATAGTAGGATTTCAGAGAGAGTTTCTTACATACAATAAATATATCTGTCTGTTTCTGTATTGGAAATAGTGCTGGCCAACAGGCCTAGGGCAGAGATTGTCCCCTGTACTCAGAACTCCTGAGGTGGCACCTAGAAGTCTGGGTTCAGTTTTGAAAAAGGGCCCTATGCTTCAGGAAGGACATTTTGGTGCTGGAGTGAATCTGATGGATCGCCAATTAAAAGTTTTCTCTTTATGCAAGCAGGAGAAGTGTTCACGTTGCTTTCTTTTCCTGAATTCCTGGTAAGGGTAAAAACACACCATCACCCAATTTCCTTTCCATTCCTTCTCATTCCATTCCACTAGAAGATGATTTGTTCTTGTGTCTACTACTGTTGTTATTGTCTCCCTCTCTGAAGTTCTTGCTTTGAGGCACACCCTTTGTGGCTCTGAATACTTGCTGCACGGAGCTGAGAATCCCTCTACACCCCCAAAACCTTACAGCATATAAGCTTCTTGCAGAATCAGACCTGTACACGCAGGAGCTTTTCAGCTCTAGGTTTCTGTTCTAAAGCCTTATGCTTAGCCTGAAAATGTAAGATGACAAGGGACCTGTTTTGAATCTTTGTTGAAGCTGTACATGGTACAGTGAGAACAGGCTCTACTATACCATACCATACATTACCTTGATTTATGTGAAACATTGCATATTGATGCCTTTATAGACAGCAACTTAGTGTTTCAGAGGAGTCTGCATGTTACAAAAAGGGCAGCAGGTGTTATTTAGACTAAATTGACCTTGAAATTGATTTCTTTATTTTATGACATACTGAGGGGAGATTAATACTTTTTTTTTTCCTGCAGCCTGAAACAATTTACATGGTAATAGAAGGCAGAGTCAGTCAAATAAATTGCTGGAAGTAGTAGTGTTCCAAGAAAGAAAATATGGATCTTACTTGCATTGATTCTTTCTATCCCCAGGGAGTAGCTGAGACTTTTAACACTGGGGAAAGACTGCCAAAATTTATTTTTCCATTAAAGGCAGAAGAATGGATAGTAATGTCTGTAAGCTGACATTTACACTCAACTTGCAGTTCAAGGGATGGGGAGAGGGATGTACCCCATGTAAGATTTAGGGAGCATTTTAATGCTATTTCATGATTTCTGTAAGGACAGATGGCTAGAAGAGGAAATGGTAAGAAACTTCTGGAAAGGCTGATGTGGAGACAGCACAACTGCCCTTTAGAGTAGAGCAGACCTTGATAATAGCCTGAAAGCGGTCATTGTAATTGCACCTTTGAGTACTAAGCAGAAATCATCTCAAAATACAAAGGTTCATGGAAACAAGAGACCTTAAAGAAATTACCTGGAAGGAGGCACTGATAGGAACATGAAGTATAGTTTCTCTTTACTGTGCTGCCATGAATGCTGCATTGCTGAAGTGATGTAATTTCCATTCCATGTAGACTCCAAGATGAGTGCATAGTGAAATAATCTATCAGTGGCGTAATACTTTGCATAACCAGAACATATATGAGACATTATTAGGATATATCATCTGAAAATGAGTGTGAATGCAACTCCACAAAACAATTTTTTGTTTTAAATACAGAAATACTGTATAGGAAAACATCTTATACATGAAAATCATTTGGATCATCTTGGGGCTGGGAGTGGAGAATTAATCTCTTTTGTCTACCAGAAAGCTGCACCTGGGTGCTATTATTGCAGCTGTAGTGAGTGAGTGATTATTCCAATCTTTGTAACACAAGTGGAGAAGATTGGTGTTTGGCAGATACCAGTCTGTCCAGGCTAAGCTTCTGGCACTACTGGAGAGGGGACTCAGGCTCTTCCTAACAGGCTTAGATAAGTTTGGTCTGTTGTTGGAATTTTCTGTCCCCCTAAAAATAAACTTTGCCTGAGGCATCTTTCTAATTTTGCTTTATTTTCTGTCTCGATGTGCCCTGGATTATCACAAGGGTCAAGCGTGTTATTAATATGGAGGACATCACAAGCTTTCCAAGTAGGTGTCTCATAGGCAACATTGGTCCAGAGCTGTTTATTAATTTGTTACTGGTTCATAGAGATGTGTAATGGTTTGAAATAAGCTGTAGCTGAGAGGGGGAGGTTGGCTGTGGGGAATATGTATATATTTGCAAAATACTTGTTCAAAATGGCATACTTACTTGGAACACAGGGCCTTGGCTCCTGGAAAGAAGAGAGTTGTGTAGAATAAAATCTGCTCTCCTTGTATGTATGCCAGCCTGCCTCTCCCAGAGAGATTCCCAAGAGCAACACCCCTGCAAAATGGTTAATTCTGGGGTTTGAATTCATATGGTGCCCATTACGAGCACCCTGAAACAATGATCTAAGGTCAGCCATGCAACCTACAAGTGATTGCTTTCCTTTGTGGGAAACGGATGCAATTGGACTGTAGGAATTTTTCTGTTGGACAGTTTTGATGGTAGCTTGGCATCTGTATATGTCTTGTAAACACTGCTTCTTGGTATTTCCCATGAAGTAGTCAATGTATACAATAGCCAAGTTGAACAAGGAGCAGCTGGTATTCCTGTTTATACTTTCCAGGAACTAGTAGTAAGCTAAATTGATGCTCACTGCATAAGAAGGTCTTTTTTGACTTGACTTGTAGTGCACTGAGGAAAAGGTAAAAATAAAGAGAATATTTTTGATACCAGTGGAGATGTCGGGTTTTTTTTGTAGCCCATAGATTTTTTTATTTTCCATGCATAATTGTCAAATGTAGTATGAGAGAAAGTGATGTAGTCCCCCATATATTAACAGGTGAAATGCAGAAAGGTCATGCAGTGAAGTACCACAGAATTACTCTCAACTCTACCAGTTCATAGTACATATCCTATAAATAAAAGATCTAGAAGCTTATTAGCTGGAGGCATACTAGAAAGTATTAATAATAATAATAATAATTAAAAGAAGTTTAGGGTGCTTACTTTTTTTTTTGTCTCTGCCAAATATGCCTCAATTTCAGCTTTTGGAACTTTCCCTCCCTGCATAGCTTCACTTTGCCATGCAGGAAGGGCAAGAGAACAGGAGGCTAGTCCTGGGAGACCTTTTCAAAATAGAATTATGACTGCAATGGCTGTACTCATTAGGGAAGAGGCAAAAATTTAACATGCCAGATACTTTCTAATGTGCCCTTTTAAAAATAGTTCCCATTTTAATTACTGATTTGAGTCTTGCACTTGTATTTATTGTCTGTGTTTAGGCACTGTGGCATTTCTATCATCTACTTCAAAACCTCTCTAAGCCTTCGTCTCTCTATTGTATTAACAGCAGCACAGCTTATTCTCACACTCTCTGTACTAAAGTAATATTCCCTTTTTTTCTCTTCTGTATTCTGGTCTTTTCAGCTGCAACTGCAAAGCCTTCAGAAGATGTGCACAAGCTATAAACTGCTTTGTGTGGAATGTCAGTTTGGATGTAGAGAAGCTTCATGAGGGATAGAAAAGTAGGAATTTCACATTGCTTTTGGGTGGACCCAAATGTAGACCAGTCTGTAAAGATAGTGAGCCAGCACAGCCAGGAGCCTGCCTGCCTGTGCAGCCTGTGCTGTAGTGGTCTGCAACATTATATGGCTGCTGCCAAGCAGGCAAATAAACCAGGATCCTTCTAATGCAATATAGAGTAATTTTTCATCAGGTGCCAAAAGAATTTTGGGTGGCTAAGAAACTGTCATCCAAACTTCCATGGCAAGGCTGTGCAGACCTGGTTTAGGAAGAGTACTGGACCTTTTTTTGACTGAGCTGAACAGCAGTAGCTTTACCATCTTCCTGTCCTTCCCACTAACATCACTCTCAAAGAAGAGTAAGAATACTAGCCTTTTTGGGGAGCATTACAATAAAACCAAGAAGTGTATAATTTTATAAAGAGGGTCTAGTTAATATAATGAATGACAGTAAAAATCTCTGTAATCAAATGTTTTACTAATGGTTCATCTGAGACTAATTATAGTGGTGCTCAATGTTGATCTTTAAAGTGCAAACTATTGTGACTTCTTTTTTCTGCTCTTTGTATTCAGGACTATAAATCCGATGTTATGAGTCTGGTTTCCAGTGCCAAGAACAGTCCTCAAGGTCCAGTAAGTAGAAGCATTTTGCTGAATAGATTAAATTCTGTAACTGAGTTTAGATCTTCTTTTAAATTGTTCCTGTCATCAATCACAGGAACCAATTTTTACCTGTGACACCTTTCTGCTTTTGAAGTAACTGTACATGAATTTGCTTAAATGCTCTTTAATACTTGAATATACAGTACAGCAAAGATCTGTCTTACCACACTGAATAGAACTGATTAGAGTCATTGCAGTGTAAGTTCATTAATAGCCCAGTGAATCTATCTTGTGTGCCACTAACTGTATCATCGGCATACAGACTTGGCTTCAGGTGGTGTTTGACTGCTCTGCAGGGAAGGATAGTGTCCGAGTAAACTGTAGACTGGGGTACAGCTGCAAGGTCCTCTGGGATTCCAGATTGTTGTGGTGTCCTCAACTGAGTGTAGATACAGAAAAAGAAAATTAAAGTTTGGACAGGTTTAGTGGCATGCCAAAACCAAAGTGTTCACAAGAGTAATGCCACTGTTTGCTTGAAAGCTGAGTAGGACCAGACCAAGAGAAACTACCTGACACTGGCTTACAGACCAAAATAGCCTCATCTGTCTCTTCCCTGCACTTATCCTTCTTCATTTGCCTTATACTATTAGCACTTGGCAGGAAGTAAGTGTACCAGAAAATGAGTTTATGCTAAGGTGTTACAGGCCTGATTTACAAAGGTGCTGATGATACTCAACTCCATTTGATAGCATTAAGAGTTCATCATTCCTTGCAGTCAAGTCTCCCCCCTTTTTTTGTTCTCTCTCTAAAACACTGACATCATGCCGTAGGGCCTTTTGAAGTGCCTCTGGTTGGGTGATGCCAGTAATTGCCATTACATCACTCTAAGCATGTTTAGATTTTGGTTTGTTGTTTTGTTGGGTTTTTTGGGGGGTTACTTCTTTCTTCTGCTTATATAGATTGTATCCCTCCAGACTGAGGTTGTAGGAATGTGGATTTATGCCAGAATAAGGAAATAGACAATATTTTAAGTGTTTGGCAAAACATTTTTTCCTGCTTGCAGGCATGATAAATGTTATTTTAAACATGAACCTTAAACATTAAAAGTTCCTCCAAAGGGGGAGGTGGTTGGACTTCTTCCAAATGAACACTGTCTTTGAAATCTCTGCCTTTTGAAACAGCTTAGCCACATCAATGTAAACATAAAAATATCTTGGGAGATTAAAAAATCTGCAGAAGATGTTTAATTTATTTGATGGTGTTTTGACAGAATCCTTTTTTTACCCCCTATATTAAGTTTGGGAAGAATATCTGTTTTCAGAAATTCTGCACTGACACTGCTACTTAGTACTAGAACAGCTTTTGAAAGCTTTAATAGCTACTGCAAAGTTGCAGCCTTTCTGTTCAGTTGTCAAACGTTAACTTGGAAAATAATGTTGTGAGAGGTAAAAGTTTATTTTTAGAAACTTGGTTTTTCTGCTTTTGATCTTCGCATTGAAATTAGGTTTGTATTGGTTAAAAACTGAATGTTTTAAAGAATGATGTAGTGTATTCCTTTCTGGCTGAATGTATTTCTATAAAGTTGAAATTGGTCTTCTACAAGCGCAAAACAACTTTTTATAAACACCTGCCATTTTGTATTGAAATCCTTCCTCTTCCCTTTAATAAAAAAGGGTTCAGGAGGGGGTGAGACAGGAACTGTAGAGGATTTGTTGGACAAACCTAAAGTGGAAGTTCTAATTAATTTTTTTTACTTCGTGGTTCAATCCTTTGGTTGTTGCTGCCTGTAAGAAAATATCCTCAAAGTACTGCCTTAAAAACAGGATTTCTGTTGTCTTGCTTGAGCCTCAGTAACTTAGACGTTTAATTATTGCTCTTTTGCTTATTTTTGGGTGAGGGGAATAGTTATAAAGCCAAGTTTAGCAGTGCATTTGGATCTGATAAAGAGCATTGTGGTGGGAAGAAAAAAGGGTTTCATGTTTTCCATGATACTTCCAATGCCACACAACCATGGAATAAAAAATGAGTTAAGAGTTGAGCTTATTTCTCTAGAAATTACACTGTCTCTGTTGTTGCTTGGAAAATTGTTTGCTGTGATGGATGAGAAGGAATACATAGATTTTTCAAATGTGTTGCCAGATCATTGCTTATAGAACAATCTGGTAATAAAAAGAGAGTTGACAGATGAGAATTTAAATGGATCCAAGAATGAATTATTGAGTAATGCCCCAGTTCCAGAGCCTTGAAAGGCTTATTTCCAGGTTTGGTGGGTTTTTTAATAATTGTTGGCTGCTTTCCTGCTCTTAGTGACAGATCCTATATGAAAGTCTAATGCAGCTGAAACTCATAGACTGACTTTACTTCTGTCTTCCATAATTGAGGCTTTACTGAAATGTCTCGAGTTACAGTGATATAAAACTACAGTGCTAACGTGGTGGTGAATCAGATCTGTCAAACTTCATGTTTCTAGATAGCTATAGGTGCTTAATAGATTGTTTGGTAAATAATTCAAGATGTTTTCATTAAGCTGAGTGATTGTGCCTTTTAAAACCTTTCTTTTGTTCTTAAATGTCATCAGGCAATCAGTTATACCTGTGGTGCTATGAAAATCTAACTGAAGAAATTACTATTGGGAAGCTTTTGGGAGGTGTCAAATGATCAGAGATGCCAGAATCTGAAGGGCTGTATTTGGGTTGGATTCTGCCATTATTGTCCCTTTTCTTACTGCTTCCTCAAAGTGCTGTACTATTCCTCTGCTGCAGTTTCATACCCTTCTTTGGTCCTGCCCCCACCTCAACTGTAGCTCAGGAAGATGGGGTTTATTGTGGGGATTTTCTTCCATTATGCTTCTGGAGGGATATAAGCTCTGGCAGGAGGTTGTCGGGAGAGGATGACTGTTGGGTTGTAACTTTAATCTTTGTTGGTGTAGCCTGTGCTCACAGGGCTCTGAGCATGTGTGGATCCAGGATTTGGATGTCAGTGTGGGCTATGACTTCTGTAGTGGGACCGGTATGAAACTTGAAACCCCTTGAATCTTGGGTTCAGTTTTGGGCCTCTCTCTCCAAGAAGGACATAGAAATGTTGGAGCATGTCCAGAGAAGGGCAGTGAAGCTGGGGAAGGGTCTAGGGCACAAGCCTCGTGAGGAGCATCTGAGGGACCTGGGGTTGTTGAACCGGGAGAAAGGGAGGGTCAGGGGAGGCCTTTTATCTCTCTCCACAACTTCCTGACAGGAGGTTGGAGCCAGGTGAGGTCAGTCTCTTCTCCTGAGGAACAAGTGACAGGATGAGAGGAAACAGCCTCAAGTTGTGCCAGGAGAGGTTTAGGTTGGACCTGAGGAACAATTTCTTCCCCTTGAGGGTTGTCAAGGCCTGGCCCAGGCTGCCTAGGGCAGTGGTGGAGTTACCATCCCTGGAAGGGCTTTAAAGCCATGGAGATGTCGTGATGAGGGATATGGTTTAATGGTGACCTGCAGTGCTGGGGAAACAGGTGGACTAGGTGATCTTAAAGGTCTTTTCCAACCAAAATGCTTCTGTGATTCTGTGATTTCTGCCCTACCTGAAAGTCTCATTCCTGCTTATTAAAAGCTTTACGTTTTCTAAAACGGTTGTGCTTTTTCCCCAGTCTCCATTTCTCAAATTCTTGTCTATATATTGATATTTGATAACAAATATCATGCACTGTTTTTAATAAGAGATGTTGGGAAAAGGTACTAGGAGTAAAATAGGATTTTTCAGGGTAATTCAGTAGGGACAATAATGATTTTTGCTGAGAAATGAAATTGCTGCAAGAATTGCTGCCTGTGATCTGAATAGAAATGTGCTAGCTCTACCTTACGTTACCTTATCTCTCCTGCTGCTTCAGGAGAGATATCTATTAGCTGGAGATAATGACTTGCAAAAGAAAAAAAACCCCTGGTTTTCTTTAAATTTTAGATTTCTATTGAATGGTGTGTATGTTAGCAGCAGTATTCTTACAAAAAATAATTAAAAAAAAAAAAAATCACTCTCAGGGACAAAACTAAAATCGAAAGGAAAACCAGGTCCTCCCTAAGCATCATCAGAGCATTTGGATGATATGTTTGGTGAGGGGGGGAGAGTCTTCTGAGCAGGGCAGAAGGGAAAGTATATTGTAAAGATAGCACAAATAGTACTGTAGAACTGAGCTAACTACTGAGAGGTAAAAAAAGAAGTGGGGAAAAAAATCTTGATTTTTTTTTTTTCCTTTTTTTTTTTCCCTTTCTTTTTTACATTCTCAACCTAACCTAGAGAATTGCTTCAAAATACAGGAAAATTCTTTACAGCTCTGTCATGCTGATCTGAGAGGATTTCATGAGTTTCACTGCATGTGAACGGAATTCAGAATGCGTTTAAAATTTTACCTGAGATGCCTAATAACATGGGTAGATTTTGTCAAGTTTTACGTCACATGGTCTGGCTTCTTTTGAGTACCCAGGCCCATGCCATCCCTTGCTGCGGGTGGCAGGTGCAGTCTCCTCACCAGACAAACCAGGCAAACCCAGGGTAGGCTGCAGCTATAAAGCTGTTGCCTTGGCCTTTGAGCTGTACCTCACGGTGATTAACTGTTGCCTCAGAGTCTGGACCCTCAGCCCGTTTCCTCTGGGCTTTTCCCCCATAATCGGTTACAGTGACCACAGAGTACCCTGAACAGGGCTATAAATTAGGCTGTGCCTAAGAACCGGTTGAGGTGGTTCTCAAAGAGCAGTGGGCCTGGCAGCAGGAGCCTCCCCTGGGCCACATGTCCAAGGACAGGGATCAGTGAGCCTTGCCCTGCCTTTGGGTGAGTGTCGACCTGGACACTCCTGGGTGGGGGGGGGGGGGGGTTCCCCTTGGGGGAGTGAGTGTGCAGCCTTTTTGATTCATAGAATCATAGAATGATAGAATTCTCAGGGTTGGAAGGGACCTTAAAGATCATCTAGTTCCAACCCCCCTGCCATGGGCAGGGACACCTCCCACTAGAGCAGGTTGCTCAGAGCCCCATCCAGCCTGGTCTTAAAAACTTCCAGGGATGGGGCTTCCACCACCACTCTGGGCAACCTGTTCCAGTGTCTCACCACCCTCATGGGGAAGAAATTCTTCCTAATGTCTAATCTGAATTGACCTATCTCTAGCTTTAATCCATTCCCTCCAGTCCTATCACTGCCCAACAGACTAAAAAGTCCCTCCCCAGCTTTCCTGTAGACCCCCTTCAGATACTGGAAGGCCACAATAAGGTCTCCCTGGAGTCTTCTCTTCTCCAGACTGAACAATCCCAACTCTCTCAGTCTGTCCCCACAGGAGAGGTGCTCCAGCCCTCTGATAATCCTCGTGGCCCTTCTCTGGACATGCTCCAGCACATCCATATCCCTCCTGTAATAGGGGCTCCAGAACTGGACGCAGTACTCCAGGTGGGATCTCATGAGAGTGGAGTAGATGGGGAGAGTCACATCAGATAAGTTGGTCCAGTGTCTAGAGGATGCCTATTAAGTCCATGTTAACTTGAAAATACTTCAGCGTCACTTAGATGATGAGCTTGTGTTACTCTTATAGAAAAATGTATAGAGAAAGACCTGAAATTATAAATGTTATTTAATGATCAATGAAGACAATCCAGTTATTCTTACATTTGGACTCCTGTAACGTACCGATAACCTTTTCCTCTTCCACCAGGTTATGACTTGCGGGGTATTGTTAAAATAGATGCACACCTTGCTAAATCTTTGTTTTCAGGGTCTAACTTGCCTAGAGCGGTAATGGTGTGGATGTCTAGAGCTGTAGCTGTTTCATTATTCTTAGAAAAGCAGGTCTCTAGGATGAGTTGAGAGGTTAACATTTTGCTTTTTCATTGATTAAATTGAAATTTGGTGTCCTCTTGGCTGGCAGCAGAGATGATAGAAAAAGCAGTAGAAGGGTGTGTCTGTGGGAAAGTTGTATAAAAGCTGCGTAGAAGCTGACACAGAGGTTAGCAGTACTGAATTGTTTGTGGGGGGAAGGGCGCTCCCGTAGAAGGAATGTGAGAGACTAACAAATAGGGTATAAGTTTCATGCATCAGTTCTGTAAATCTCTACTTGTATAAATCAGAGTGAAACTAAAGGGAATGTGGTAATTTTGTCCAGTTTTTCCTTTGAATATTTTCCTTTTGCTTGTTTTTCAGTCAGGGGTGTGCTTCTGGAAAACAAATGAACAAAATAATTGAAATTGCATAAATATTTGCACTTGCAAGAGTCTAACTGTTGTATAGCTGCCCATCAAACACATTCTATCTATCTGTTATGAGAATCGCACACCATTCATTTTGGTGCTTTTATCATTGTCTTAGAGGCAAATAAATAGATGCTTCATTAATTTAATAAGTATTTGTAGTTCAGTTAATATTTTCTTTGGTTTTCTTTTGTATTCTTTTCATACTAGCAATGTTTGCAAAGTATTAAAACCTGTAATTTAAAAACAAAGCAGAAACTAACCCCGAAAACTTGCTTTTAAAAGCCAGTACTAAAATCTTCAGAGAATTCTGATGGATAAGAAGTATAAAATAAGGAAAAACCCAACCCAGCCTACACACCCCAATGGCCCTTTTTAACTCCCCTTAATAGCTTTGCTATCACTTTTATTTATGCATTGCGATGTGTATTAAAAGCCAACTTATGAATATTAATTTTCTGCCTTTTTTGAGGTGACTTTCAGTAGGACAGTATGTGTTGCATAATAGCACACCCAGGATTTTATGCATTCCAGTAAACTGAAATCTCATCAGGGTACTTCCCATTCCATATTTTCTGTCACTGGGGAATGACTGTGGTGATGAACTGTGAGATTTAAAGTGTGATGACAAGATGCCATCTAGTGACAATTTGTAGGAAATTGTAGTTCACAATGTATATTTATGGAAATGTTTTCTCCTCTTTTTGAGGATTCAAAGATTGTACTTCAGAGCAGAAACCCCACCATCATCATATTACTCAGAAGTTGTTTTTCTGGAAAAATGTTTTGCACTAGATTCAATTTCTGCTATATTAAAGGTGGGATGCTGGTACTCAATTCCTTTGCTTCGTCCTATCCTGCCTCTGGTTTTGCTTTGCAAAGGCAAATACTATTGCAGCTGCCTCCCAGATCATCTGGCCCCTCTGGTAAGCATAAAATGTGTTTCTTTGTGAAATTGGTGGAATAGATTTCAGCAGTTCTAGTCTTACTTCACAGAGAATATCTGTAATAATGGAGGAAGAGAAACTATTTTGAATATAGAACATTTGAATTTTTTTTCTATTAAAAAAATGGATTAAATTAAACTTGTGTTTCCATATTTTTTCTGTTCCTTATTGGAAGAAAATTTTATTTTTTATAAATTCAGTTGCTGCTTAGAAATATCAGGGACACAATATATTTTGGGTTATTGTCAGGGCAGTTGTTTCCTCTTACTGGGAAAGCACCAGTAAGACAGAGATTGAAATTAGGTACCTGTTGTTTAAGTAGTGCACTTTATTGAATGGTACAGGTCTTCTGCTGGTAATAGAAATCTAGTTTCCCTGGAAGTGCCCAATCTGATTTGGAGAATGAGTCTTACTGCATCCTGGGAAAATCTGATACAGTTATATTTTGTTGAAGAAATAATCTTTACAGTGGGTTACCCAAGGGTGCGCAGCAAACGTTGTCATCTTGGCCATGTTAGCATGAATGTGCAAAGAAAATATCCGTGTCTTAACCAATGTCAAATGACACCACATTTTACAGCATAGAATTTTGATATCTAAGAGTTCAAGTCAACAAAGTCCAGACCATGTCAGGTACCTCTCTGTGAAACTGTCTGTAATTGCCGCCATCCTACCTACTTCAGAGGTAACAGAATGTTCTGTTGCTAACTACATTTCTCAAAAAGAATGACTGTTTACAAAAAGTAAGATAACTGAGTGATTTCATGAACAACTTCATATCACAGAGTACTTGCAGAAATTCTTAACATGGACCTGTGTGAACAGTCCATTTGAGAAAGATCAAAGCATTTCATAAGAGGCTAACATTTTAGCAGTAATCCATCAAACCCAGAATAAGGATTTGTGGTGTACCTGTTTGAAGACATCTATAATAAGTTTTTGCATACCGATGAGTTTATGACAAATAGAAATTATGTGCAAAAACTAAAACAATTTAATTCACAATTGCCATCTTTGGAGGTTTGACAGTCCAAGTGCTTTTAGGTTAAAGGCCAAATGGCTGAAAACAGTGTTTTAATTTTATTTTTTTTAAAGAAAGACACTTGCTTTTTTATTTCTTTAAAAATATTGATCCTTTCTTTCCTTTGCTGTTCATGTAGTTTCACAGGAGCTGTGAAGGAAGTGTATATGTTGAGCAAGAGATTTGCTTCTGAGGAAATAGCTTAATATCTATTTAATGCAGAATAGCATTAAAAAGAAGGCAGAAAGAAATAACGTCCTAAAAGCAATCTTGTAGTATTGACATTTTTAAAAAAGGAAGGGTTTATGAAAGTAACTGAAGCAATTGTACATTCTGCATGTTGCTCATCAGTGTTCTCCAATTTACATCCCCAGTAATTTCCTGCCTAAGTAAGATAGAAAGTAGTGTTAAGAGCATGACAATGGTTATGCTTGGACAGACTCTTGTGTATGATGTTTTATTCTATGGCCAGTAACAGGTATTATAAGCCTGTAAGAACAAGCAGATGTGTAATAATCTTTAATATATTCCTAAATTTCTCCAAGTTATGTCTTGGATACAGTGGCTGGCTAAGGAAGTCTCCATTTTTGCCTTTAATAAAATGTAATAAATGCTTTTCCTTAGATTTTCTCTGTGTTTTGAACCTGTGCATCTTGTTTGGTACCTATGGTATCTTCAATTCTGTCTTTTGATCATTCAGTTGAATGGAGCTTCTGCCTGCTTGGGGACCATACACAGTTTCTAAGTTGTTACTGTTTTATTTTAAATTTATATAAAACATTGGAAGAAATCTGCTGCTTCTTTTTTTGTATACAAAAAGTCATGGTAGAATAATTCAGAATTACAGTATGTATCTAAATATCTGATTTATGCCACATGGTTTTTGATTATTTAAAAGCCACTGAGAAATCTCACATGAGTAAGCTTGCCAGTTTATAGAGAGTTATAGCTGTTAGTAATGCCAAATATTGTCAGAGTAAACTGTGGGTTTGATTAAACATTTCTATAATGATGTTATCAAGGCCTCAAGCATCTGAAATATGGTAAATAAATGTGTGAAAGTGACAGTAAAGAGAAAAGTAAAACTGTGAGGCCCGAAGTGGATGTGCCAGAGTGTGGGTGTTTGTTGTTCCATCTCCGTTAATGAAACACTTCCTAAGTGCAGCAACAAAATGTGAGTAACTGAAATGAATGCAAGGAGAACCAGGACTTAAGAGACTGGAATCTGATCCATAGACATCCTAATAGCAGCAATGAATGGTGTAATTATTTTCAGAAAGTCTCTGAGAAAGCTTGAAATACCAGTTTTGAAGAATTTTTTTGCTAAATGGAATCACGAGTCTAATGTTGCTAAAAATTTAATTGCCCACAATTAGGCAATAGATCTAAAAACAATTTTTAAAAGACAAAATCTTGTGAAACAAAAATGATTAACAAAGGACTTTCAAAAAAGGCATTGTAAATCAGTGAAATGGGACTGAAGACCAGAAACAGAATTACCCACTTTGAGAAGTAATGTGTCCTCAGAAGACCAACTTACATTGAATCCAGTGACATAAGTGAGCAGTGGCTTAGGTCTGGGTCAGTGAGATAAAAGTTTTGAGATAAAAAGTGTCAGTGTAGAAGAAAAATACTTATGGGGAAAAATGGGGACTTACTGCCTCACAATTAAAGATCTTCTCTGTTACCACCAGTGACATAAATATCTGTGATGTTGAAAATCTGTTCTAATATTCATAATGCCTGTTAGCTCCTGAAACAAATTAATTCCTAGAGAATACCCAGATAAATAGTACGTACTGAATTGAACTCCTGCTAGTGTTGTATACTGTGGCTAATCTTACCCCTTGGCTCATTGCCTGAGTGCAGGTATAAAAGTTAATTGAAATTAACGAAAGTCAAATTATCTTTTTAAGCTTGCAAACTGAGTTTTTCCTTTTTCACTCAAGTTATACTATTGTCATATTTTTTTATACAGAATGTAGAATTAGTATTTTAAATTAAAAAATAGTCTTTTTATTTACCAATAAAAATATAATAGTAATTTACCATAATTAGGGGGGAAGAGTCAATGCTTTGACAAGACTGTCTTTGAAAGGTGCTATCAAAAAAAGCAAATATTTTAATTTTTTAATAAATACTTCCTATTTTGTGGCTAAAAATGTTCTGCTTAAAATCACACTCTGCATAGAACTACACTATTTAGATCACTGTATTTAAAGGCAGAAGGACAGATGACCTGCTAGCCACCATATCCTTTGGAGTATGTTTTTTATTCTATTGAAACTTAATATGTATAAAATAAAATCACAGGCAGAAAAGAACTCACCAGTTACCAATATGGTGAGATTATTTCTCACCATATCAGAGTTTAAGTGAGTCTGTTTGTGCTTTTCCTCTTGTAGATCAGCTGAAAAACAGCTCCCGATCCATGTAGAAAGTATTTTCACCATTTTTCACCATCTGCAGAACTGCAACTGGGCTGGGAGGGCTGCAGGTTGGCAAGGTGTTTTCACTTTGAGGATTACTCTGTGAATCTCCACCCAATGGCAGGTGTAACGTAGCACTTAAATCACAGCATTTCTGTAGGCATGGAACATTTCTAGTGATGCCTCTTTTCAAGGCAGCTGCTTTATATGCTCTCTGCAGAGCTACAGGGCTTGGATTTCATAGAGTCCAAGGACAACAACAAAAGCTCAGTGCAGCAGTATTGAAAATATCTTACAGGAAAGGGTGCTATTTCATTGTTTGTCTTAATCATTGGGAGTAAATATTTAAGTGTACTATGAAGAATTTCATTTTTTTGTTTACCTCCCTCTATGTGTGTCAAGTCACCCTTTTGCGTGTGATTTTGGAGAATAACCACAACAGCAGATACTAATTTATGTGAAGCATTTGTGAAAGATGTGTTTGCAGCCCTCTGGTGTTATGTCCTTAGTACCTTAAAAATATTAGAAGACTACACTGTGTGCTTGCTATTAATGTTAAGTTTCAGAGTCTTTTTATCTTCTCTCCTAAGTATGTCTTTGTGAATTCCTTTGGCCCTGAACTGACATATCTCTTTCTCAGTTAAGAGTACATTTATTCAGCTGAAAGAACTGGGACAGAACCAATGTCACATACATATCTCCTGTAGTCTGTGATTAAAAACCTAAGTGGAAGTCAGGCATGTTCGGATGTCCTCTACTTGAAGATGTAGCCACTGGCCTTTTAATTCTGTATACAAATAAGGCAGCTTTTATGTGCCATAGGAAAAAGTGATTTATTGCAGCTATGCAACTGAGCTTTGTGCAAGTGCAGCCAATGTTTTTTTGGTTTTGATTTATGAAAATATTTCAATAAATTATTATGGGACTCTTGAAGGAACTGTTGTGGCTCACGCTGATGTGATTGATAATTGCAAAAAGTAGTTTTTTGTAGAATTTGTGGTAATCTGTAATAAAGTAGAGAAACTCGGAGGATAAAGCCTTCATGTCCTTCTGTATTATGGAATCCTACAAACCTATGGCTGTATATTTGTATACTTGTGAGCCAGGTAACCCTTTAGGTTATAAAAAGCAAAAGTATTCTTAATGACAAAACCAATAAATGACTGTCTAGACTAGTCAGAATTATCACAGGTAACTCTGAACAGTTGACCTGAGTGGGAGCACAGAATGCAATTAATTGATTCCCTTTTTTTTTAGGAAGATGGCCACTAAAGAATGAGAAGAAATACCCTATTACCAACAGTATTTGTATTGTAAAACAAAATCCAGTACAGAAGAATTCCATCCAGCTGTGGGCAGGAGCTGCCTGTCTAGAGGCAATTGGAAGTCTATGTAGCACATCCTCCTAAATGAATAGAGTTAAATGTAAAGCAGGTAAAAACTGAGTAGCAAAGCAAATGGCATGATTTAGGTTTTTGAGAATGGAAAAAATGTCACAGCTTGTAAGTTTTCTGTGAATGCAGTTAAAATCCCATGTTTGCTTTTCACATGTGAGATGTAGACAAAGATGGTTCTATCATAGATACTGGGTTATCAAATCTTCACTTGGTCTGGATAATATGGCTTGAAAAGTCTTATCTGCATGTGCAACAAAATATAACCGAAACAAAAGCAAGAATATGTTTAACTGTGTTTGCGAAGGACTAGATCTTATATGCACTGTCAAAACAAGGAAATTTTTATTCTACCTTCTTCCCATTGTGAATAATATAACTGAAAGCAAGTAGTAAAAATGAAGTATGATTACAGATGTCCTGTTCTCACATATTGGTGCCCCTTCCCTTCCTCCCCACTTAATTATGAGGACTGTATTTTTTTGAATTCCAGAATTATATGAAAAACTGCACTTTTAAAAGGAAGTGGGTTACCTGAAGTTCAAGTTGTGTGTGTGAAAACCATAGTATTTGAACACCTTTTCCCAACTGTGAGAGGATTTCTATGCTATTGTGCAATCTCTGCAGACAAAACCTTTGAAGCTTCCTTTATTTTTCCAGGATTGGGCAGGGGAGATGGAGTATCTCAAAGAGAAATGTTTACCTATTTCATGCTGTTAGTGGTTTGTTTTTTTTGTCTGTTCAGCCCCATGTTTGGCTGTGTATTGTAGTCTTGTTGAAGGTACTCTCTGGAATGAAAAACTCTGAAATACCCAGTAATTATAGTAAAATTCTGCAGTTTGACCTTGACTACTTATAGCATGACTTGATTTTACCAATTCCTGATTAGCTGTATTAGCAGACTGGCATAATTCCTACAGGCAGATTTTCTGTCCCACTGTTGATAAATGAAGCCACTATCCCTTTAGTTAACGTGGTCTCCGTGGGGACTATTATGGTGTCAACAGCATTTTGAAAAATTGCTGCAGAACTAATAAGGACAGGGAAGTATAAGCATGCACATTTCATACATCTGCTTTACTTTTGTTCCCCCCCCCCCCCTTTTTTTTTTAACTTACTCTGTAGTCCTCTCAGTCTTGCCCAAGTCACTTAAAGAGGAATAGCGCTAGAAGATTTATTTATTTTTAGTGATATTTCTCTTGCCTGGTTCTGTTTTGGGATACCAGTTCAAGGTAGGATTAATTGGAATGGAGGATTGAAGGTTTTTGTCTCTTGATTTATAAGAACTTGTGCCTGATATTTCTATAGATCATTTATTCCTGTAAGTTGGGTAACCTCTTAATGGTGGGTGCCATCACTGCAGCCCATTGTACCATTCTATGATTAAGAAGTCATATAAGTGTAACGAGGAAGAAGGAATGTTTTTCTTCTTTTTGGCCAAACAAAACATTGCTAATGGAAGAACTTATTTCCTGAACATGATGCTGCTCTTTTGTAATAGAGAAAGATGTGTATCTTTTTAAAGAGTTTTTAGGACACTTCACTATTCTGTATTTCTACAGAAATTTGAAGGTTTAGGACTGAGTCCAAAAGCCGCAAACATTACCAGTGCATGTTGTGTGCATATAGTTAACCTTCAGCTGAGACCCTCTTTCCTCTCAAAGACCTTCCATTTCAAAAGCCTCTGGAGCTTCTGTACCCTATGATCCTAGAAAAGTACCTTTCCACTGTGGGTCCTGTTTATCACATTTGTGTTCCCGTAAATCAAGATAGATGCGTGGTAAGTTTGCTCTCCTCAGGCTGTGAATCCCTGCTGTTTCAAACTGCTGGTGTGTATTGACTCATTGAAATGACTCTGTAACAAGACTGCATTGATAATGCTAGGAAAGTGCTCTGGGGATATACAAAGCACAAGCACAAACAATGAAATACACAATGATGGCTGAACCAGCCTGACAGGAGAATACTGAAGAGGGATTCAAAATTTAGCACTACAGTGTTTAAGGAGTTTGGGGAACTTCTGTTTTGTGGTATTTTCTATCTGAAGTATGTAAAATCCTATTATTGAAATAAAAAGATGACGGCTGATTCATTTCAAAAGGGGTTAAGAGCAATATTGTAGAATAGGAAGCATCTAAAGAATGGGATATTGAAATGAAAACCTCAATGGAAACATCCATCAGCAGCTTCTGAGATTGGAGTCCTGTGTGTGCGCATGGGTCTGCAACACTGCATTCATACATCCTTCAGTAGTTGGAAGTGGACAGGCAGTTGCTTTCAGAAATTAGGCACTTCAGAAGTTCTATTTCACACTGAAATCTGTAAGGCACAAATCATTTGGATTATAATTTCTGCTTCAGTAGGTATTGAAGAAGAATATTTGGATTGTTAAGGAATTTAAAGAAGTTAATAATTTATTTGCTTCATAAAGTACTTTTTGTAGAATATTTGCAGTTTATTTAAAGATGTGACATTGTCCTGAGAGCTGCTAGTGCTTAAATCACTTCAGTGCTTCTAAAACCATGGTCCATATACTACTGGTCAACTATTAAAACCCCAGCATCTGTCTCAACGGCTTTGCAGACTGTACCAACTGCTCTGTTCAGATGTGCTGCTCAAAGGGGTTCTCCCTAGCCACCCTATAGTATGGACCTGCTTCCCCAGCCTTGTCACATGCTCAAAAGGTTTCTTGTGTAGGAATGGTGGCTCACAAGAAGAAAAAAAACAAAACCAAACCAAAACAGAAAGAAATATTTGTTAATATCATGTTCAACCTTTGATGCAGTAAAAGTCTATTATTTACCCTAGGCTATAAATGCACAAGTACTCTGTATTAGTCTTTACCTTTTTGGTTCATCTGTAACACCACACTTTCAAAGGACTTTTGAGCCATGTGAGTATATATTCAAATGTCTGTCTGACCATTTGTTTGTTCTTAGTCTTTTCCTAGAGAAAATGTTTAACAATAATCTTTATTTTTGGAAAGTTCAGTGCAACGTTATCATATGCTAATCCCAGAAGGATTTTTTTACTATTCCCTCAGTCATGTGTAGTTGAATAAAGCCACCACTGTCTGTCTGTTGCTTAGGCAACACAATTGTGTGTTCAGTTCTGGTGATGACGATATAAAGCTGTCTTCCTACACAGAAGTAGAGGTTAGAAGAAAATCTTAGGCATCTTAATCAACATGTACCTTTGAGAATGTCAGGGCTATGTGAATATTTCTGATTTTCACTTCCTATCTCTAGCATGCAATTTATGCAGTATAACATGTGTCTGAATCGTCACTCTGTGTACGCTTGAGCCATTGGTTGTACTTTTGTATTTATTTTTATCATATTGTTTAAATCCCAAGCATGTTAGCTTCTAGAAATTACCTTCCTTAGCACTAAAATCTTCAGGCGGCTCTTCTGTTAAGTAGGATTTTATCAAGACAGAAGCCTCAAAACCTGAGTCAAGACACTTTTTTGTTAGATGGTAACCAAATCCGGAATGAAGACATTGTTTCTGCTGTCAATGTTTTACAGCATTATTTCCTTCATATTCTCTGTTGTGCAGACACCAAACACTGCCTTTCATGGAGAACAGTCTCTGGAAACTTAGATGAAAATGAATTTTAACTCCCAGAGATTTAAGCTGAGACTTTTTAGTTGTGTTCATATGTACTGCTTGTCTGGTGGCCAGAGTTCCAGCTCTGCAAGTTTAGTTAGATGCTCTGTGGCTAATCTGAAAGACAAAACAATGGCCATAGACTTATTTTAGGGTTGTTTTATTCTTGTATAAAGAATCAAATTGAATAAAAATAAAAGCAGATCTTGATGTTTTCTTTTAAAAATGCTAACTGTTAAAAATGGCACTGTTATACCACTGACCCTAATGTAGCTTCTTACGTTTTTACCTTTTTAAGACATCCTACTATTTTCTAATGTCAAACATAACCTTTGTAGCAAAATACTCAAGCTGTTTTGTACACAGAGGACCTTGTAAGGCTGGCAGTTTCCTTGATGCAAATTTCAGAGCAAAATGAACCCGTGAACTGAATTAGCAATTCAAAAAGGCAAAAGGTCATGGCAAGGAAGCAATTAAAGCTTTTCCAAAGCTGCTATTTTTTATTGTTGTAGTACAAGTATGTGCATAGTTTGTTTTCTTTGTTGTTTTTTTTTTCTGTAGAATAAATTGGCATATGACAAAAATGTGATTTATCTAAAGTAAATTAATGTTTTAGAGGAGGAAGTGGTCCCTAGGACACTGTTTTTTTTTTCTTTTCAGAAAGCTATGATTTCTAAACCATTGCAGTAGTAAATATGCAGCTACAGAGTGATGGGGGCTGGAGTTTGCTGGAATAAGAGCATTTGTAATTACAGAGGGGATTTTTAATATGGGGAGTGAACATGCAGGGGAAAGAAAATCCCAGCCTGCAGAAATTAAGCAGTTTTCAGTGAGGGTAATTATGCCTTTAATTTACATCCATTGACAGACGTGTTATTATTAGATGAGGCCATGACAAGATTCTTTAACCAGTGTACCTTTAGCTTTTGTCCTCAGTCATCACTGAAGTCTGATTCTGAAAACATGTTCTTTCAGAAAAAGCTTTATTCTTTGAAGCTGTTTCAAGATATTGAAATGGTTATTGAATTTTTTGGATAACATGATGAATTAATTATGGTGTGTAGGATGTGATGTTACTCATGATGTGATGTTACTGCTGTGATGTTACTACTACTTATGCCTCTATTCAGTGCGGTTTCTGTTAATCTGTGCTTTTTCCCCAGTGTGTTTCCCTGTGCCCTTGACACCTGAGGCACCAGAGGATAGCATGACAAAGGTGTCTTTCTTGGTTGATGAGGATGGCGGTTAAAGAACAGCTGAGTAATCTGGACATCCATAAGTCCATGGGTCCTGATGGCATGCACTCACGGGTGCTGAGGGAGCTGGCACAGGTCATTGCCAGACCACTCTCCACCATCTTTAGTAAGTCACAGCAGACAGGAGAGGTGCCTGGGGACTGGAGGAGGGCAAACATCACCCCAGTCTTCAAAAGGGGTAAGAAGGAGGACCTGGGCAACTATAGACTGGTCAGCCTCACCCCCATCCCTGGAAAAGGAATGGAGCAACTTATCCTTGGTGCTATCATTAGTCATATCAAGGACAAGGGGGTCATTAAGAGCAGTCAACATGGTTTTACCAAGGGGAGGTCATGTTTGACCAACCTGATAGCCTTTTACTAGGACATAACCAGGTGGATATATGATGATTATAGAGCAGTAGATGTGGTTTATCTTGATTTCAGTAAGGCATTTGGCACTCTCTCCCACAGCATCCTTCTGGCTAAACTGAGGCAGTGTGCTCTGGATGATCAGGTAGTGAGGTGGATTGGGAACTGGTTGAAGGAAAGAAGCCAGAGAGCTGTGGTCAATGGGATGGAGTCGAGCTGGAGGCCTGCAACTAGTGGGGTCCCACAGGGGTCAGTGCTGGGACCAGTTCTGTTCAACATATTCATCAACGACCTGGATGAGGGCACAGAGAGCACTGTCAGCAGGTTTGCTGATGACACCAAGCTGGGTGGAGTGGCTGACACACCAGAAGGCTGTGCTGCCATTCAGTGAGACTTGGACATGCTGGTGGGTTGGGCAGGAAGAAATTTAATGAAATTCAACAAGAGCGAGTGTAGAGTCTTGCACCTGGGAAAAAACCCCAGTCATCAGTATAGGTTGGGGACTGACCTGTTGGAAGGCAGAGAAGGGGAAAAGGATTTGGGGGTCCTAGTTGATGGGAGGCTGACCATGAGCCATCAATGTGCTCTTGTGGCCAAGAGAGCCAATGGCATTCTAGGGTGTATTAATATGGGTATGTGTGGCTAGTAGATCGAGAGAGGTTCTCCTCCCCCTCTACTCTGCCCTGGTAAGGCCGCATCTGGAATACTGTGTCCAGTTCTGGGCCCTCCAGCTCAAGAGGGACATAGAATTGCTTGAGAGAGTCCAGCGCAGAGCCACAGAGATGATTAAAGGAGTAAAGAATCTCTCTTATGATGAAAGACTGAGGGAGCTGGGTCTCTTTAGCTTGGAGAAAAGGAGACTGAGGAGTGACCTCATCAATGTTTTATAAATATATAAAGAATGAGTGCCAGGAGGATGGAGC
This sequence comes from Todiramphus chloris collaris, assembly GCA_025345505.1. Taxonomy (NCBI): domain Eukaryota; kingdom Metazoa; phylum Chordata; class Aves; order Coraciiformes; family Alcedinidae; genus Todiramphus; species Todiramphus chloris. The sequence continues at coordinate 4,935,047 of JANVCC010000039.1, read as the reverse complement.
CAGGCTCTTCTTGGTGGTGCCCAATGATAGGACAAGGAGCAATGGGTGGAAGCTAAGGCATAGGAAGTTTCATGCAAACGTAAGGAGGAATTTTTTCCCTGTGAGTGTGACAGATCACTGGAACAGGCTGCCCAAGGGGGGATATGGAGTCTCCCTCTCTGGAGACATTCAAAACCCACCTGGATGCGTTCCTGTGTGTTCTTGTAGGAAATGCTAAGAAATGTTGCTTTTGCAAACTGTAGAGTAAGTGTAATCATCTCTATATTAACTTAAGGAATAAAAGACTTAAGCTGCCCCATGAAGAAACGTTTACCGAAGACTAGAAACCTTAAGTGGTCTTACTGGAAACTGAGCCTGAAACTAAGTCTTAAAGTAAATGGAAGATAAAGGACAAAAATGCACAATTGCCAATCAAGATGTGTTAATAGATAAAGGGACAACAGTTAAGGGCTATTTAAGATGGACAGTAGTAACTTAGGAAGATACCGCATTTTGCTCAGTAAACTTAGGAATATTATTTTCTTTCTCCAAGGGGAAGCAGGAACCTGTCAGACATGCAATTAAAAACTATTATGGACTGTTACGAAGAAGGCGCTTCCAGTAAGCCTGTACACCTTGGAAGTACCGAATTCATAGGGAAATAAGGGAGGGACTCTGCAGACGGGAATAGATTATAAAATGCTGAAAACTCTGACCAGAAGTGTGCCTACTTTGTTAGGTCACCCACTCTTGCAAGAACGTGTAATAAGTTACTGTTTCACTAGTACGTCTACTACGAGTCCTTTCTCAGGACCTTTGCATTTCTAACAATCTGGTCTAGGTGATCCTGCTCTGGCAGGGGGGTTGGCCTATATGATCTTTCGAGGTGCCTTCCAGCCTGTGAGATTCTGTGAGATTCTGTGAGATTCTGTGAGATTCTGTGAG